>JACWFZ010000017.1:0-556773 GCA_019775285.1 Cystobasidium slooffiae
TCTTGTCGGGATTGTGTCGGCGTTTATGTGTGGCCCGGTAGATGCCGCTGTTGAGGATTGGCAGGATGTAGCTGTAAGTCAGGTAGTCAATTCAAAGAGATCTTCACCAAAAGCGTCGAAAAAGGTCTTGGTGTCGATCTTGGAGCCAGACTTGACTTGATTAAGGCCTCTTGGCGTTGGTACTGGCCTGTACCTTCCCTGTTCCTGCAGATGATGGACAGGTGTGCCATCCAAGGTGTACTTTTCGTTGGTCTGGCGGTTCGCATCGTCCGCATTTGAGTGCTTGTCACGTCAAACACAAGCGGCCCTACCCAAGCAATGTGGTAGAGTGACGGAGCAGTGAGCATCNNGATGCTCACTGCTCCGTCACTCTACCACATTGTTGACTTCGCCTGGCTGACGCAAATCTTCCTTCGAATGACCTAGTTGTCCGGATGTGAAACGAGGCTCTAAGCTGGATTCTCATTCATTCGTCAGAATCCAGCAGACTCAAAACGCGGACTGCGACACGGAGCTTACAGAAAGAGTGACTGGGTTGAGAGAAGTTCTGCACGAAAATGGGTTGTGCAACGTTGACTAGGTCGACAGGTGATGCCGCAGACGCCGAAAGCGAAAAACAAACTTTTGAGGTCATAAATACCTACTTTGCGTCTCTTTTTCTCTTTCCATGAATGTAGCTATCCAAGAGGCAGGTCTCGGTCCTATGAGTGGTTGCCTCTGATGCTTTCTGTTTTTTTTCTAGAGTGCCGTTCTCCACCGAAGTAGTGAGCCGCCACTCGCCCTCGACGTTGGACTCAGCCATTCTATGAGGGGCCGCTTGCTACGACCTGCTCGTTCACCACTCCCACATCAGGCCGTCCACAACTTCATTCGCTTGAGACTTGCGGTTATACAGTAAACGGCAAAGGGCTGCAATGAGCCGTCTTCCCCAGCAAGCTTTGGTTCACGGCTCGAGTGCGGACTGTACCACAAGTTTGAAGAGATTCGTCTGTTTGGCCATCATCCAAGACGGGCCGACATTGCCCAGGAGAGCGGTGATTTGGACCAAGAGAAAGCAAGATGTGCACAGCCATGACAAGACATGGCTTCGGTGTCGTAGATGCCATCGCGCATGCTCCCGAGAAGAGTGGAAGATCAACGATTGCAGTTCCAGCTTGAAGGAAAGTCGGAGCGGACTGGAGCTTCAGCGGACACATGGATAGCACGGATGCGCCCAAAGACACCTTGACAATTTCCCCGTCTGAGGTCTACTATAAAGGGATCAGAAAGGCTATTATCGAACTCCTTTAGCCGTTGAGTTACGCAAATCTCCCTCAAGCTTGGGCTTGTGCGCAAGGACATCAATCGCCACCAGGGAATGTGCGCGAGGTACCGCAGCCATCGAGACCAAGTGACACGCTTGGAAGGACTATATAATAAACGTCATCTTTTAGCGTGGGAACGGTCTCCCTTTCCGCTTGCAAGCGGAAAGGCATCAATGCGCAAGTTCGCCGTGCAGTCGCCGCACTTTTCCCTCAGGTTTCCAGGCGTGAGCCGTTGCAGACATGATGAAGGCAATTATGCAACAATAAGAAGAGGAAAGGCATGCACTACTAATGTCGCAATGACTGAACATCTTGAATGCAATTATTCTGTTGATGGATTGGACAGGCATTTTGAATTAAAGTGCCTAGAAAGTCCTCTGTACGAAAGCAACGCGATGGCGGGCCTTGAGAGTAATGAACGGAGAAACAGCTGAGCATTCTTTGAAGTTTCCCCAGAGCAGGTTCCAACATAGGGCATTGTACGACAAGACCGTGCGCATCTAGGGCTGCTACTTTCCCTGCCACTCTCTCGCCTCGCCCGACCCATTTCACACCTCCTGACGGCTGATTCGCAATTAGCCGCATCGACACCTCATCACGTTCACGTTTGCACGAGCATTCTAGTCACACTCTCAAAGGGAAACACATCGAGCGAGCGTGATCTTCATCATCATGTGCTGATTGATGGGCTACATAAGGTGAGGGAAAAAACGGCCATCTTCCGTATCTTGCTCGCTCACCGGGTACCGGTTACATGGTGAGTCCGTTCGTCTTTCTTTGTACATTCGAATTGACTTCATTCGAATTGACTTGCTAACCAAACATACCATCGGGGGGTTTATAGGTTGCCTGCTCTTGTCCCTCTCTCGGGGCAGTCATCACTTTTCTCGCATCTCTCCATCGAGGCCGGATCTCGTGGACAATTCATTCCATACAACTTCCCTCAACAGGGACTTTCTTTCTCTCTTCTTTCCTCGATGAACGACATTTCTCATCCTCAATTTTAATCGAGCTAGCAAAGTACCTACTAAGTGCTAAACCCATCGCGCACTCAAGCCACGCGGGCCATCTCTCCCCCGAGTCGAAGTCTCTCCCCCTTTTAACTCCGTTTTCTCACGGCCATCATCCATCATTACAGCCTCCCTTTCACACTAGTATTCAAAACACATCACCCCCACCTGGCAAATTCCTGTCACAAACGAGAGTCAGCCCGAAGCGTACAGCGTCTACTTTAGCATCAAACACACGAAAGCTCCTGCGATCTAAGCGCTTCAAGCGTAGATACTCTACTCTTCCCATCTAGCCTAGTCCTCTTAGAGCGACAATTTCCCTTTACAAGCTGCGATTCGCGTGGTGCGCTACCCATTCCAAGCCAGCCAAACACGACCTACGTACGCAAGTGAGGAAGTTTGCCCTTACCGTACCCGTACATTGGCTTTATAATTTCCCCGACATAGGTATTCTCTCTCTCTTCTGTTTCTTCGATACGATACCAACTCTTCTCATTCAATTCGCAAACAAGGTCAACCCCAGAGACATCACAAGAGGATAGTGAGGAAGGCGATTTCTGGACAGATTACGACATTCTTGTCAGCCAGTCAGACAGTCAGTCGTGTCGAACAGGAGTACGAATTCGCAATTTACCGGCGCAACAAGCACAAGCACATCGACATCAGGCCCGCAACTCGCCCGCTCATTCCCGTCCGCGTATCACGGAAACAGCTTTGAGCTTCGAGACTTCCCCACGCTTTTGCTATTTGAGAAGCTGGCTTTTCATCAGGAGATACAGCATCGACTCGTCAAGCGGGGGAAACTACTTATATCTTCCTTTGAAAGTCCTTCAAATTCAACGAAAGACAAGAGACAAGAGTGGGACAAAGCCTGTTCGTACGCTTACGCCTCACCCTGTAATCTCGGGAAGATAAGTCGTCGTCACCCGTCCCGTACACAGTGGCGGTGCCAGTGACACACCGCGCAGATCCAGTTCATTATACCTCTGGAAAGCTCTTCTCGTCTTTCTCCTCATCTTCACTCTCACATCGTCAACATCTTCCTTGGCTGTCAATTCCATTATCACACCGGATAGGCGCCACTTAGCACTCGGTAGCACGTGGCTGTGTCAGAGAAGGCCCCTACCGTACCAGCTCTTAAGAAGCAGGTAAGTTGTTTGCCAAATATGTCTGTAAAGACAGCTTACTAACCTCATCATTGCACCAACTGAAGTTGACTCACAGGACCCGTAACATGTCAGGCTACGACAGGCGTTATGATCACGGTCCTTCGCCGCCTGGACCACCTCTAGGAGGAGGTACTTCTTCTAGATTGACGACAGACTACGGATCCCAGCAACAATCTTCTCGTCTAGGTCCGGGTGACAGCAACTCTTCTATGGCTTCTGTAGCCGCCTGGCGAGATCAACAAGCTTCACTCCATGTATCAGGAAGTCTGGAAGATGACGATAGACTGGATGACAATGCTTCTTCGGAAGGCCTGGGAGCCAAGCGCTCACATGACTCTCATGGTGACAGTCGTGACGAACCCCGTCGGAAACGTATGATCACGACGCCTCATCGTAAGTCAAGCCCTTTTAACATGCTCATCAAGGCTTGACAGCCAGGAAGTCATTTCCAGCGTGTCAGACGATTGGGGTGCTGTACAGTACTAACGAGGATTTTTTATATTTCATTATATGACATTGTGTGTCGAACCATCTTCATACTTGGAATGAACCCTATGCAGAGGTTAACGTCCTGAGCGAAGAGCTACGTCGAAATCCTTTCCCAAATGCAGAACGCAGGGACGAGCTCGCTAAGGAGCTAGGAATGGAGCCTAGAAGGTAAGCAGTGGGAGAAAGTAGCCCGTCAAAGGTGTATCCAAGTGTGGACATGGGAACTTTGTCTGACAGACTTTCCATTTTCCCATCTTCACCCTGTTTTCTTTGGCAACGCCCCCTTATGCTACCTGCACCGCCGGTAATCGAACTGAAAAACCTGCACTTCAACCTCAACAGAGTGCAAGTTTGGGTGAGGTCTCTTGTCTAAGGTGCAACTCAGTTCCTGTGCCTCATGCTAAAGATTGCCTTCCTTACTATCCTCCCTATCTTGGTCCTCCTCTATAATGATTCGTGCAGTTTCAAAACCGTCGACAAGCGGAGCGATTGGCTCGTGGCCGCCCACCTTACAATATGATGTACGGCAACCCTTGGTACCCACCACCTTACGGCTATCCTGGCTATCCAGGCATGATGCCACCGCCTGGGTCTTTTCCTCCCATGGGTATGACTGGTGATCCATCTCTGGATATCCTGATACCGTACGGGCCTCGAAGACCATCCTTAATGCCTCCATCACTGCAAGGAGATTCGCTCATGCGTGGCGGCTTACCTCCCTCGCATGCATTGAGTGGGTCTTTAGCTTCACGGCAGTCTGCAAATGATATCGCGGCTGCTTCGTATCATACTGGCAGTGAATTCGGCGACTTGAGTGAATTTGGACGTAGAGAAAGTTCAGGCAGTCAGATGCGTTCAGAGGACTTCGGAAGACCTACTACTCTTGCACAAGATTTAGCAGCAATGGAATCGCAGAGACCGCCTGTCTTTGATGGACACGCTGAGAGAAGATCACGAAACACACTTGGAAGATCCGTCAGTCATATGCCTCTGTCCTCCTCGTCATCGCACTTGCAGCCTTTCCAATCTCTTTCACCTGATTTCAGCCTACCATTACCATCATCGTTGAACAGACCTGCTGGACTTCTATCTCTCAATTCAAGCCTTGAAGATCCTTTCCAGCTACCGTTGCCAAGACTGTCTTCCTCATCTAGATCTCGTGGAGCACCGACTCTGGAAGATTCTCCATTCGGAAGTCCTTTCGATCCCAGTCGTACTCTTGCACCACCTCGTTCATCAGCAGACAGAGCTGCTACTGGTATAGGCAGACTACCTTCCTTATCTCAAGCTCTGGAAATGCATCCTGAACTTTCACCCGACCCGAAGAGCTTCCGATACCCACCAGACTATGAACAGTCCTTACTCGGTGGCAGTAACAATGCCAATATGTCTGCTACTGGAGGAGGACGCAATGGCGCTGGAAGCCTACGGAGACGAAACAGTATCAGTAGACTAAACGAAACAAGCACACAAAGCCGCCCATCCATGTCTACTTCCACTGGCTTGCATTCCGACGTTCTTCCACCTCTCGCACCCTTCAGTATGGGCAATGGCTCGTCATCTTCCAGCTCTACATTCCGTGCTCCGACCGACCCACGACGACCCTCTGGTCTTCCTTCAGGAGAGTTCGCTCATCCGTTGATGTCTGCCAACCCACGCTCTTTGAGGAGAATGCCATCAGACGCAGCTATGCAGACCTCTGCTCGCCGTCAAAGCTTGAGGGAGTCAGATATGGGAAGAGACGCGGTCCCTCCGCCTACTCGATACGGTCTATAAGGCAACACATGCACGCGCAATACTATCAAATACAGGTGAGATGACTTTACCTATACGTCACACCACTGGGGTATAAAGCTGACCTGCCATGCCGTTGTAGGTTCTGAAACTCCTACTTACCACAAATCCTTCGCCTTTCGATAAGCGAAATATCTTCGTTTCTTTCCGCAAACGCTCTTGGATTGACACATACACGGCATCGTCAGATCTTAAAGTAGTACTGTAATAATGTACAGCACAAGCACACAGTCTTCGACAAGCAACGAATGAATCATACTTTCCCCCCCTACGACCGAGACATACACGCACACAAATACCACCCTTTGCAAACCACGAAGCTCGCGTCATATAAAGTTGTACAGATTTTGAAAAGCAACTATACCTACTACCTAATTAGAACAAAACACTCAATAAACCCGCAATGGCGATAAAAAGAACGGAAAGTGACTAGTAATGCTGTACGTAGAGAGAAAAGTAGGCAGTCACGAAACTGTTGTCCATCATGCTGCAATATTCATCAGCACGTCAAAGCATACGTAACCTTGCCACAGTTGCAACAAGACTGAAGATCTAGCTTTTGCAATAGTCTGAACTTGACGATATTGTGGTTGGTCGCGGTGAGAAGGCTGTAAGACAGAGCCAAGGATATTGTTGACGACTGCTTCAGCTGCAAGAATGTCTGAAAAGAGATCAGCCGCAAAAACGTTTGCAAAGAGACTGATCTGAATGACAAGGCTAGTGCTCTGTGGGGATGATGCGTGTTGCATTGATTGCAAGCTTTGCTTTTAGTCCAATCTACTCGATCATTCTACGGATGGATACAGGCATTATAATCTTTTGTGATGCTCATGTCATAGCCTTAGTTGACCATCTTCTGTAGCTCATCCTCTGAGATAGCCGCTAGATCTGAAGAGCCACCAATGAACTTCTGCTTGATCCATACGCTTGGTACTGTTCTCTGACCAGTCTCCTTCTCAAGGTAGTCCTGTCAAGTCATAAGTGCGCGGCGTCAGAATTGGTATCGTCTTGGGAGGCATACATCAAGCGTCGAATGCCCGACCTACCTGGATATCGGCTCCTTCCTGGCCCATTTCGTCGAGCTCTAGGATTCCAACGCGGGATGGATCAAGTTCTAGACCTTTGATGATGATCTTTGCCTTCTTGCAGCTGTACAAATCATAGTTGAGGCATTGTCAGTGTATTGTCCACCTGCTTCGTTGAAGCTTTGATCGATGATGTCGAGCGTCGAGCAACGACCCAAAGAACTCACTATGGGCAGTATGACCTGTCGGAAAGCGAAGGATTGTCAGCGACAGTTCTAAGAGTCCTGCTTGGATATCGCTGATACTCACTTGGAGAAGATGGCAACATCGTGCTCCTGGATGAGTTTCTGTAGTAGTTTGCATCGTCATCGAAGTAGGAAAGTCAGCTCATGAACATCAAGAAGGACAGAGAACGAAGCAATCCAAGCACCCACCTGTGCTGTTTCCTGTGCTTTGCTCATGTTGATTGCTGGCTGTGTAGTGTAAGAGGATGACATGCAGTTGGTAAGAAGAACAAGAAGTGCAAGATAGTGCAATGATGATGTTGATGATGCCATGCTCCTGCTGACTTATCCATCCGTGATCCATTCCATTCCACCCGCGCTGTCGGCCGGATAGCCGCAAGGCCGTGTGGCGAACTCAAAACGTAACTTGCGTTTGGCAGCTATGATATTGCAGGTGCAAAGAGTTGATTGACTGCTATTACTACTGAATCACTATGCCATGCTTGCAGACAGGCAGACAGAAAGACATGACAAATGACTGATTGGTACAGTGGAAACTTAATACAATGTAACTTGATGTACTTCCGAACAAGCTTCTGGAACTAGCCGACGAAAGTGTGGTATACGATTTAGGAAGTGCACGCACGAAAAGGCTACTGATCACAGATAGTTCTTGTGGCTTGCAACAACATGCATCATGTCCGTGGGGCAGCATAAGAGCAGAGCACCAAGGGCACGTGTGCATGACCGCCAATTAACACACATTCGACTGGTTGGAACCTTGCTAGTCTTCCAATTGAATTCGAAGAGATTGCTTGCCAGCATCGTTGACGTGCTTGCCCTGTGCAAGACCTTATTATGAAGAAGCTCTTGAGTGTTGCTGTGGTTGCTGCGACTGCTGCCCTTGAGATGTATTGTGCTGCTGCGAGTATTGTTGCTGTTGAGAATGCTGCTGATGAGGATGTCTAGAAGACTCCTGCAGAGACGACGAAGAAGCGGCGGATGATCTGCCCAGGGCATCTCTCAAATTTCGATTTTCAGCACCTAAATCCTCCAATGATCTCCTTAAGCTTTCCACAAGTGCAATCTTATCCATCAATGATTTATTTAGATTGTCATTTTCAAGCTTCAATAAATCATTAGTTCGATTGGATGATTCTAATCTTTCGGCAATGTGTTGTACTGGACTTGCTACGGGTGCACTTGCGAATGCTCTATCCCAATCGTTCGTTGTTGACGTAGTTCCGGACGATGTCGCTGCTCCTGATGGTCCTCCTCTGCCGACAGCACTTTCACTAGATCCATTCTGAGGTAACCCCGAAGACGAAAAAGTCGCATTGTTCGAATTTGAGTTAGAAGCCAATCTCTCACGTTCAGCTAATATCTTCTCTCTTCTGACAATTTCATTCTCCCTCGCAACGAGTGAATTGAGTACTTTTTCCTTCTCTTCCAATTCACGAATGCGTTCTTCTTTGCGTTTTCTAAAAGCTTGTTGTGCTGCTCTATTTTGTGCTGCTCTTTTAGTTTGTTTCAATGTTCTTCCATTTGCTCCCTTTTCATCACTATTATTACCTGTATCTCTGTCACCTCCTCCGGCACCTCCTGGTGGACTTGCACTTTCGTTCATCATTATAATTGTATTGCTGCTGTTGTTGTGGCTGTGAAGATGTGAAGAATGACCTCCTCCTCCACCTATATTAGGTGACAATTCATCAATTTGATGATTACTATGCTGATCATCGTCGTCGTGTAGTTCTTCAGCTGATGCTGAGCCATGTACTATATCATGAGCTGCAGATAGACGTCTTCTTTTTGCATTGGAATGAGAAGGCGAAAGTGGGGCTTCGGAATTAGATGCACTCGATCCTGTACGTATGGAGGATTCCCACTCTACTTGTTGTCCACTCATATTGTGATTGATGAATGGTAGATTGGATGATGATCTAAAAGGTATGGATGACCCTCTACTACTGGACAATGGCAAGTTTGGCTTTCGATCCTCTGCACTTGATGAAGTCGAAGTGTTGTCTGTTCGGATGCGAGGGTCTAATAGTCTATCACTTGGTGGCTCCCAACTTGATCTTGTAGCTGAATCGTTTTCAGAAGGTCTGCGTTGCTCTCGTTCAGAGTGGTGGTGGTGGTGGTGGTACTGCTGGGAAGAAGGAGGAGCAAGGTGGTGATGATGTTGATTGTGATGATTGGGATAGAATATAGGCGGTGGAGGTAGGCTGGAGGATTCTCGATGCGAAGAAGAAGGTGACGCTGATGCTGTTTGCTTGCTGCTACTACTGTTTAATGGATAGTCTTGAGGAGGTCTTCCTTCGCTGAGTGAGGATACCAAACTCGGGAAGGGAGGTAGGGAAGGTAGCTTGTTGTGTGGTGGTGGTTGTTGATCGTGTGAGGAAGGAAGAGAGTGCGAGTTGGTAGTATTGCTATGAGTAGATGATGTCCTGTCGTACTTCGTCCCGCTTGCAGTAGCTGGTGGCGAGTACATGCAGAAGAGGGAGGGAGGCAGGGCGGAGGGCAGAGGGCAGAGAGAGTGGAGGGAAGAGGGTAGAGGGAAGGTGGTAATAGGTCTGCGACTACGGTATAGGTTATCAGTGAGAAGTATTCAATAATGCTTCTTCTTCTTCTTCTTCTCCCCTTAGTCAGAGATCTTCGTCGCTGTGATGGATGATCTTCCTGCTGACTGTTTCCTGCAGACGGAGGAGAGGGAAGAAGTCAGTCAACACGGACATGGGAAGGAAGGAAGGGAAGGAGTGCAAGATCAGCATCATACTAACACAAGTAAAGAGCATGATGACCCAGCTCACCGTCTATCGATGTGCCAGCTTACAAAGCCAAGTGTGTAGGTATGACTTCCCGCTGACTTGCTTCTGTTTAACAACCAAACAGGTGTCCTTGGTGATGATGGTCCCACAAGGATGGAAGGCGAACGAGGGCGGATTGCTTGGATCTTCCCGGGTGTATGGATGAATCGAGCAGAGGAAGGCCAGTAGTAGTAATTAGTGGGACGTCAATACCACCACCTCGTAAAGAGAGAGAGTAGTGCACTCCTCCGACACGGCTTAAGACAGCAGGAAGCAAAAAGCCAGAACAGAAGAAAGAAAGACAAGAAAGTCTTGATGAGGTGAGCTGGCTGACATCGCCCGCTGACGAGAGATTTCTCGATCACTCCCTCAGCCCGGCGACTTCTCACTTTACGTAATCCCCGGGCTTCATTTATTTCATAACTCCGACTCGGCTTATATCATCATGTCATAGTGACTGCACAGCTTTGCATCGTGTACATATGCAAGCAGTAAGTTATGCTCGACGATCCGGATATTCTATCATCATTGTGTTGCTCACTATACGGTACACCATGGTACTTCTACTACCACCTCTTTACAGATTTGCATGCATGCTACATGGTTTTACACTAGGATATATACATCATTACTTGCACTTATACTAGTAGTGGGCAGACAGTAGTACTATCACTCCTGGGTATCGTCCATCATACTGACATGTACTCAGAATCATGAGTTTGTTAAGCTTTCTCCAAACCGCCTTCACAGCAACCCCGCCTCTCTCGCCTGTGCCTCCCTCCAACCACCTCTGATCAATCCCACACTCCAAGCTTTCGCCTTTTCAAATCTAGCATATCTATCAGCTAACCATTCTACCATCCCTAATCCTCTATACCAAAGTTCAAAGTTGATCCAGCTGCTGAATTTAGCTTTGAATAAAGAGAGACCTGATAGTTTGCATGCTGGTGAATTGAGGTGGAGCATATCGTCTGAATACGCTGCTAGACAGCAGAATCGCGCTACGATCAACCATACTCGCCATGGTGGATGGGAGGGATTGAGTGCTTTGTCAAGTGAGCGTGTGAGGTCGCTGTAGATGCACAATTGCGCGAACAGTCAGTATTTCTCAAAGAAGACTTAGACGAAATACAGGATGCAACCCACTTGATCTTTAGCACCATCAACAATCTTCTAGGCACCCTCCTTAGCAGCTCAAAGATACTCTCCAGCATTCCCTCCTGCGCAAAAGCATTCCTCAACCTCTGTGCCTCTTCGGGAGTTTGTACAGTTAATCCAACCAAGCTTCCTTCAAGTGTCCCTTTAAGTCCTCCAGTTTTCTCATCAAAGTCACCCTCTGCAATACCAGGTCTACCAGTGATAGCAGCTTCAAAGACAGGGTACATATCAGGTTCGATATTCCCAACTAATTCAGCGTACATTCTTCGTTCCCGATCCACTTCGGGTGTTTTGGGCTTCAAGAATGCTAGCCATAATCGTGCGTAATTCGTTCGTAATGTGTACGAAATGTCAAACCATAATCCGTGGTCGAGTAGGACAACTTCGAAATTGTGCTTGGATCGTGATGCACCGCGTGCGGCGTGCGGTACAGGTCGGATGAGAATGTTGCCGGCGTGCTGTGCGGCGTAGATGAGATACAGATATTAGCGGGATGGGTTTTTCCTGATCATAAGTCCCTTCTGAGTTTGAGCAAACTTACAGGATCACCATGGAAAGAACCATCTATGAAGAGCATCTGCGAGAAAATACGTGAAATCTCACAAGAGACAGCGTCTTGAAATGGGGGAAACAACAAGAAAGAGTGAACAGTCAGCTTATTTCTTGACTCTCTAGAGAACGTCCGGAGAGATTTCGACAAAAGTGCTCGAAAGAAGGACATGTTTTGAAACAGGGTAAACTCGAAACTCACTGCGATCAATACCATGAGCAGCCAAATAAGCAAGATCATCGACTCTTCCACCTTCTATAAATTCCATGACTAGTATTCTTTCCTGTGACCATAATATCTCAGGTACTACCAATGATGTTTTCTTCAGTTTACTGAAATTGGCTTTGCAGTGTTTAGCGTTGGCTGCTTCGTGGCGGAAATCCATTTCGAGAGGTAGGCTGCAGTGATAAGAAGTATATGAGTGAGTCCATGCCCGAAAAGCGTTTGGTAGTTCAAAACAGAAGAGATGGATTCGAGCTCACTTTTGCTCCATTTCTTCACCTAGCCAGGTGAACTCGAAACTAGGGAAGAAAGCTTTGACGACCCTGAGCATCAGAGATCTGCAAGCATTGCCAGCCACAATTCGAGTCAGCCGAGTTACACGCAATCATCGATTCGCGCTTCAGATAGCGAGGACCGTATTAGAGGACCTACGTAGTAGTCATATCCAACTGCATAAACTCTTGCAAATCAGGGTGCATAATCTTCACTGCGACTTTTCGACCTGATAGCTTGTCGGTGGCTATATGAACCTGAGCGAGCGATGCTACACCTATTGGATTCGTATCGAAGTCTGTGAAGAGATTCTCTAGTGGTTCTCCGACATCATGTAGGAAGAGAGCTTCGATTTCATTGATACTGCATCAGCGACGAAGAACGATCAGCGCATGTCCCAAGTCAGGTGATTGTGAAACTTGGACTTACGGAGTGGGTTGACATTGATCCTAAGGAGTTAACAGGGGTAGGTATCAATACTTGGAGATCTATAGCAGATATCTTTCCTGATTGTGTGAAAGGCCGTACCTGTAAAGGCCTCATTGTCGATGACCATTCTTCCGGGACGAGCTGTACTGCACTTAGATGCTGTCCGAGCTTGATATAAATTCCTCCATTCCTTTGGAGACATTTAAGGATCCTCTCCGCGCATCTTTCTGTAATACGGAACGAAATGACAATCAGAAACCAGTTCTCGCCTCTTTCCCTAGACAAGAAACGGGACTTACTATGGCAAGCCTTGTAGTCATTATGTCTGACAAGTGGATCATCCCATTCTTTCCTGAAGAGAAGCTTATAGTCGACTATACATTCCGCAACTGCAACAGCTACAATTGCACATCGTTTGAGTGCAATGAAGAACCTCCTTACGGAAGGGTCTACATTCCAGCCTATGACTCCAGCTAGAGTGATTGCACCTGCTATTGATAACAGCCAGAATCTTCTTCTGGGTTTCTTTTTGTTCTTCTGTACTTCTCGTGAATTGCTGTCATTATTGTTATTATTGCTCCATGAGCTTTGATGGTTTCTTGATTGATCGATGGTTATGGACGAGCTGCCTGACGCAGCTTGCAAAGACCGTACAGACGAAGAAGTGAATGATCTAGTGGAAAGTCTTGCTATCGAACAGTATCTTTGCTTGCTAGAAGAAGGATGTATCACGTCGCCAGCTCCGGCAGCCTTCAATGCAGTCGGAGTTGTCCACAATCTTGATGTCGATGATCTTCCCACAGCATATGTAGACAGCTGCCTTTCCGGCGTCTTCCTACTCGCACTGCATCTACATAGAACACCCTTATGCGATATGAGAGTACTCGCAGACCTCGAAAATGACGCTTGCGGTGTCCACCTTGAAGCTAATAATTGCAGATCGCGCTGTGCACGGCACTTTCCTAAGGTATTGACGTTCTTCAAAGCCGCTGAACGAGCGGATGCAACGAGCGCCGCTGCTGCAGCCGCACTCGATGATGGCGTGCCATGCAGTAGCATTTGACACTCGTAATAATGTTACAGTAAGTAATTGCCTTGGTGCAAGAAGGATCCATGCAAAAAAGGTAGATGAGCGTGGACGCAATGATCGGGGTCTATCTCTACTCTCAAACTCAAGACTTGACGCGTCTACCTCACAAAGAGCATATGATATGATATGCAGACTGTCGGTCAGTGCTGTCCCAAAGCACCAGAAGCGGGCTTCTGTCTCTCAAGCTTGTGCAAAAGAACAATGAGTTGCGCAGTCGAAGCGAGCAGAAACAGAGGAGTGAGAACTGAATAGGATTCGACTAGTACATCAAAAAGAGTATGGTGTAGCACTAGACGCCCCTAGTCTAGCCTCGAAATGTAATATAAAGAGATCAAATTGTTGGTGGAAGTTGATCTGTTTACTCCTCGGTCTCGACGGTCTGCGTTGACAGGCCCTATGGACACAAAGTGATAGACAAGTCAGCTTTTGATTCTTCTGTCGTGGTTTCCCTCATTATGTTATGATGTACTACCCACCTTGAACTCGGTCATAGGAACATGCGTAGCGACAACGTATAGCTTCTCCTTGGCGTTCTCATCGTCATTGCGCTTGCCTGTATATCAGAGAGTCGTAGCAATGTCAGCACTTCCGTTTCAGTCCTGAAGCGACTTGCGTTTTAAGAGATAGCCAACTAACGTGAAAGGCGGACACGGATACGTCTTGGGACGGACTTGACACCTAGAGCCCATGTTGCAGAGTTCAAAGAAGGGTCGATTCTGACATCTGTCGTTCCCATTGACTTTTGTGCAAACTTCTTGATCTCCTTGACTGCTGTGGGTGCACGGTGCTTGAAGCCGAGTCCCTTGGTGAGCTGTAGTATCAGAACAACATCAGTACGCCATATCTCCCCTGGTATGACCTTGCTCTGTCTGGCTGGGTAGATTGCTGGATGTCTGTCCCTTCAGAGATCTTGCTTGCTGGCTGGATGTTTCGAGCGGCATGACGGTCTCCATATCTTTGGACATCCTGGCGCTTGCTGGTGATAGCCGTTCTCTTTCACCGGATCTATCTCCGTAGGCTGTCGTATTCTTTGTAACTATCCTCATGCCATTGCCTCTCTGTCCTCTCCAGGCCGTAGTTCCACCACCTTGCAGCTCTCGACGTCCATCCATCCATCCAGCAATCCACCCAATCCACCAGATCACAAGCAATCAATGAATCCAACGAACCTTGTGCAGGTGAATGGTGTATTCACGGGTGACTACCTCATTGAGGGCCTGCGAAACATAAACGCAATGTTGCATCAGTACCTCCAATAATTCTCGATTGTCCTTCCACCGCCATCTATCCAACGAAGTATCGCTTCAAACTGACAGACTTCTGCTTCCTCTCGGGCTTTGCGGTCTTTCCTCCTCGAGCCATTGTATGAAAGGAATGGATTGAGGATAGTGACTTGGTGTTGTCCTTGCTCGACCTTGCTCTACTTGCCTGCAATGGCCTTGCTCCGTGCATGCGCGCACCTCGGTCGAGGCCGCCTCAGTTCGATTGGGGGAAGAATTCGCCACGCAGAAAGCTGAAGGAAGGCTCACTCCGGGGAGCAGGGAAAGCAGACAATACAATTGCAAAGCATTACACCTAGAAGTACACGCAAAATACGAGGAAATCCTGAGCATCCTTACATTCCATGTACATTATTCCCTACAATTTATGGAAGTACTCTCATGACTACTCTACCTCTCCTGGAAAATCACCTCGAACCCTGGCTCAGGTAGAGAAAATCCTGACCGACTGCGAAATGCTTTCAACTATATTTCGCCTAGAAACATAGAGTACCATTCCACTAAAGCTACACAATATCATTACTGCACGCAACACCGCACATCTACATTCCGATGCATCATAGGACTCTGGTCGACTACGATGTGATCATGGACAATCTACGAAAAGCGGAAACAAGTCAATGAGCATTTCATGAGCATCAATTCTTCGACAGCCTCGTTATATCCTCTCTTTTCGTTGCACCCACCTTCCCTTTATCGATAGTGACGATAGAATAGATATGCACGTGCACAGGATCATCTTCTGCTCCTTCAGGCCTATGAATCGATTCATCATGGAAGAAGACAGATGCTCTGTGCATTGATGGTTTGTGTTGCTGGTTCATTACAGCTGCTCTTTCTATCGTTCTCATATTGCTCATCGCTTCTGAGTTGTGAAAGCTTTCTGCAATGCTAAGGAAGCCTGAAAGTAGGAAACAAAAGTCAGCCTATTTTATGTCCTTTTACTTCGTCTCCGTTGATGTCGAATAAAGAACAGTCGCACCCTCTAAATCCTTGTGCTCTCCATTAGATTCACACATGAAGTCATCACTAAAATACCTAGGTACGTGATATTCTTTCACCATATCAAACGGTACATTTCTCTTCTTCTTACACTTATATTTTCCTTGCATATGTTTAGGTAGAGCAGCTGTAGTATTGAATAACGGAGCATAAGCAGCCGAAATGAAATCGATAGGATTATTTGGTATTGGTGAATTTGACAGGTATTCCATTATTGCTTCTTCATCTGCATCTTCGGGGACGCAACGTGGTGAGATACTGAGTGATTTCATCGCGGTACTACCTAGTGATGTGAGGCTTGAAAACGAGCGCGATGTTCCTTTGCTACTGTTGCCATTGCTACTACTGCCGCTGTTGCCTGTATTGCTTGAATCATTGCTGCTTCCACTGCTGCTTCGACTTGCCCCGCTGACTGAGGAACCGCTAGACGCCACCCCGCTGTTGCTGCTCACAGAGGCAGAGTCCGACGACGGGGCGGCATTCGAGTTCTTATCGTCGCCTGAAGAGGAGCGGAAAGTCCGAGATAAAGCTTTCATGGTGATTGAAGGAGGTCCAGAGTATGAACAGTAGTTAGAGAAGAGACAAGATGCACGACTCCCAATCCACAGCTTATGACTTAACGCAAGCTCCGACAGAATCATGTATAGCTAGGTCGGTCCGATCACCTCGCCGACAGTGTCTCAAATGAGTTACCATACGGTACACACGTGCGGAGAAAGGACTAGGGCATGGATGACCAGCATGCATATGTATGTCAATCACAGAAGCCAGTCCTTTGGAAAAATGATTGACATGCTTCGACGAGCTTGCACTGGACTTTATCATATGTATCACAGACCTTGACAATCGAAATGAGCACGTGCCGGAACTGCAACTTGTTCTCGCTCTATTCATAGACACTCGCAGGAAGCTCGACTGCAATCTAGAAAGTCAAAGCCTGATAACTCGAGTATCTGAGCTACTCAGCACGATTTCTGTTGTATTTGCACACAATGTGCCTGAAGTGCTACCATAGTGTGCAAGTCAGTGCATGTCTGCGGCTCTAAAATTGCAAGAGAACATTCCCATCCGAGTGTCGGGAGGTACAGTATTTTCTTCTGTATGAACACGGGAATCCAAGAAACGCCATTGCAAAGGTTGAGAGCATTTTGAGAGCTACTTTGGCTCCTCCTCCGGTCCTGACTCCATTGCGGTGTCCGGCCATGATCTGGGTTTGATGGCCTGTTCTTCATAAATTGTGCCAAGTAACCTCTGCAAGAGCGAGCCTAATTGCCAGGCATGTATATGTGTAGTCATGGCTCGTTAGGGGCAGTCTGCAGCTGATTGAGTACCTTGACAACGGCGGATGGGCCTGCCTCACACAGGACCAGTAGAGGCAGTAGGCTAACGAAGTGGCAGTCTCGGTAGCATCAACCGGTTGTAAAGCTTTGGAAACGTTTACAGAGCTGTTACTACGCCCGTGCATCTTGACTGGGGTGTGACACGCTTTAATTGAAGAGCCCTTGTATATGTCATTGTCAGTGTCTCCAAAGCTTTGGATATCATGGTCCACGGGGTATCCAAGTTTCAGCCGGACGGCATGGCAGCGGCAGTTGTATGATGTATGATACCCAGGGTTTCCACGGCGATAGTTGGGGCAGAAACAGACGTCCTCGGCTTCTTGATGCTAAGATGGATCTTGCAGTAATATTTTCAAGCCATGCTATGATATCTTGAACCCATTTCGAATTACTCCGAAAGCAAGGAACCCATCTTCGGCAAATATCCCTCCGTGCCGTTGCTTACCAGATCTAGAAGGAGTGAGTGCCACAATTCAATAATTGCACAGATGGAGGTGTCGTTGGAAGGAAACAACCATCCATGTCAAGCGTCATCGCAACTACTCAGTAGTGAGGAGGGTTCTGGCTGCTTGTCCTCCTGCTGCTGCTCCACCTTGAAGACGAATACACCCCCGAGCTCCCGTCATGCTGGCACATCAGCGTCATTAGGCGCCAATTCATCAGCATCAGCATCACCACCATCATCGACAACCATGTCGTCTGGCGGCATCGAGGGTCTCCATCCAGCTATTGCAGCAAGCCCAATAGAGCCTGAGAGCCAACGTGCTGCTGCTGCTGCCTCACCATCTTCCACTTCTGCAGCTCCTCGAGCTCGTTCAACCTCTCGTGGCCGTACTGCATCAAACGACAATGCTGAAGCATCAGGCTCAGGCTCAGCTTCGCATGCTCGGTCTTCTGGAGGAGGTGGTGGTGGTGGACTACCCAACATCCCACTACCATCCCCATCAGCAGTGCACATCAACCAGTCCCTCGAAGATAGCTTGCGACGAGGTGAGGAAGAGCGCCTCCGTCGATCAGCTGAACGCCGTGAACGACGGAGGAGGAGAATAGAGCAGAGCCAGCTCAAGCATGCTAGTAGGAGCGACCAGACTAGAGGCAGCTCAGCTAGAACAGAAGCTCCAATCATTGAAGATCCGCGAGAAACCCCTTCTAATGCCATCGGTGACGCTTCGGTCGATTCACTCGATGACGAGAGTGCACTCGTTACTTCTCCCATACTTGGACAGCATCAAACACAGCAGCAACAGCATCATGGTGAAATCAACGACGGAGAAGATAATACTGCCCAAACCAGTGATGATCAGGGTCCTTACTATCGTGAAGGTTACGGCGATGGAGACGAGTACTATGATGATTCGGAATTCGAAGAGTTCGATGGACGTTCATTGACCCGTCAACTAGCAGAGACAGCTGTATCTGTTCGTGAGATGTCTCGTGAACTGGGCAGAGCAAGAGTCAAGTCGAACGTACAATCAGTGCTCATCGTCACTAAAGCACGAGACAATCAGCTCATCAAGCTTACACGTGAAATTGCACTGTACCTGATGAAGACACCTCGATACGGTCGCAATAGAGGCATAGTAGTCTATGTAGACTCACAACTCAAGACCAGCAAGCGTTTCGATGCAGCCGGTATCGAACGCGATAATCCTTCCCTTTTCCGCAATGAATCACGCCATCACCATCATCACCACCACCACCATCATCATCATCACAGAGAAGGATCCTCACAGAGTGGCCAAGCATCAGCTTCAGGAAGTGGGACTCCTCGTCGTAGCTCCTCACGAAGAGCATCGAACAACAATGCGAGTGCTTCTTCAATCAATCTCTTCGGCATGACGCGGACGGACTTAAGCGGAAGCACGGCATCGCTCTCTGCTATGGATAGACCTACTTATCTATCCAATCACTCGGCGCAAACCTCAGGTGCTAATACACCGGCACCTGGGTATCCCAAACCCATGACAAAACTCACCGAAGCTCTAGTCACGCGGCAGATTGATAGACAGCTGGAGAAGGAAAATGCCAGAAGACAAAGTCAAGGCGCTGCTGGCATGCAAGGTCCTAATGGCATCACAGACTCTACCAGGTCGAGTTCAAAGGTTGCTTTTAGCACGACAGGTGCCTCGGCTGAGACTGCGAGTAATGCGGCGGGCAGTAGTAGCGGCACGGAGGAACAGTCTGGCTTATTGAGGTACTGGACTGCAGAGATGTGCTCGAAGAGTCCTCAATTGTTCGATCTTGTCTTGACTGTGAGTAGTGCTGCTATGGGTCGATTACTGTGGGAAAGCGCCAGCTGAAGTTTCGATACTTTTTCAATCATCACTACTAGCTTGGAGGAGATGGAACTGTTCTCTTCACTTCATGGCTGTTCCAGCATGTCGTCCCTCCCGTCATTCCATTCGCTCTGGGCTCCTTGGGTTTTCTCACCAACTTCGATTTTTCAGACTACAAAGATGTCCTAGAAATGGCCATCAATGAGGGTGTGCGCGTGAATCTACGTATGCGGTTCACAGCTACAATATACCGTGCTGTCCCGCCGGAGGAGTATAATGAGCTTACAGATAAGCGTACTAGAGTGGTCAGATCAGGAGAGACGGGTCAATTATACCTAGAGACGTCCGAACCAGGTCAATGGACAAAACTGGAAAGTAACGCTCAGCAGAATACGAGTAGCGGTGGAGGCAGCGCCGGTGGCGGTGGTAGTAGTACACGCCATAGTAGAGATCGAGAAGTTAGATGTGCTATCACAAGGCCTGTGGAGAGTTTTGAGGTTCTGAACGACTTGGTCGTCGATAGAGGTCCAAGTCCATATGTTAGCTTGCTCGAATTGTTTGGTGAGTCTCGCTTGGCACCTCAATACTCAGACCGTGCTAATTTTGTTGGCAATCGCAGGCGACGAACATCATCTTACAACAGTGCAGGCAGACGGTCTCTGCGTAGCCACACCCACGGGCTCCACTGCATACTCTGTGAGCATTTGTCATGGCCAAGTACCTAGCATTGGAGCGCATGCTTACTCCGGATCTTCTAGCTTTCCGCTGGCGGAAGTCTGGTGCATCCGGAAATACCGACTCTCCTCATTACTCCAATTTGCCCTCATACACTGTCTTTCAGGCCGATGCTCTTGCCGGATAGTATGGAATTGCGTATAGCAGTGCCGTACAATTCTCGCAGCACAGCTTGGGCATCTTTCGATGGTCGTGGACGCGTTGAACTACGACGTGAGTTTACGTCCTTTGTGTCCTTCTGCACGTAAATATGTACTGATTCTCCTTGATATCACAGAGGGAGATCATATCAAGGTCACTGCCTCGACGTACCCCTTCCCCACGGTTTGTGCCGACAAGCAAAGCACAGACTGGTTCCAAGCCATCACACGTACTTTGAAGTGGAATGAAAGACAGCGACAGAAATCGTTTGTCGTGCTTGAGCATGATCGCAAAGAGCCGCATGACTCGGCCAGATCAAAAGCACAGGCTGAAGATGGATACAAGAATAATGCGTCGGTCACAGCCGCGAGTAGCAACGCCGCTCGTGTGAGTGGCGATTCACCTCCCAAGGCCATGAGTGAGAATCTGCCATCCGCAACAGAAGAGGAGGAAGAAGACGATGGCCATTTCGACATCGATGACATCTCATCCAGTGCGATGCCTCCAACAGCAATAGATGCAGAGAAGCAGCAAAAAGCTCCTCTAGTCTACAGTCCAGTGTCTGAAGCGCAGTTTTCGACGGAAAGGCAAACGGGGCCACCTATCATCAGACCTCCAAGCCACCCAGGCTTCCGTCGTGAAGGACCGCAGTCACCCAGCGAGCATGATGTCTCTCACTCCTCTGCAAACCACCTCCGACAGTATGCGACGTACTCGAAAGACTCGCACAATGGCTCGTCTTCGCGCGACAGAACTCCCCGCGGTGGTGATAGCAGTAGCAGCCGTACTCCTTCAAGTTTCAGCTCTGCGTCAGATAGCTCTCGGCCCCGCTCGCGAAACTCTGTGCGGCGCTCCCATCGGATACATGGGAAGTCAGGCGCGGATCGCGTCAAAGCATTCGTTGTCTTTGGGGCAGACTCCAGTGACCTTGATACCGGGACAAGCGGCGAAGATTCGGACGACACTATGGTCCGGCCCGGAAGCAGGACTTGAGCAAGATCTCGTGTCAAGCAAAGCTAGGGGCCGTGTATTTGGCACTTGATTACAGTAGCTAGTTGTACCGTGCTACATCTATGGGGGCACTTGTTTTAGCCGGCTCGCTATTTCTGACTGGCAAAGTAGACGAGTATTAATCCTCTAAGTGCTAGTCATGCGCAACTGCTCCAGCTTTTGTTGCAGCTTATTCGCTTCTAATCCTTCTGTTTTCGCAGGCTGTTCGGTATTGTTAGGTAGCTGATAAGTGAGGAGCAGATCTGTCGGTCTGTATTCTTCATTGATCATGTCCGCTGTGATCTTAGCTTCTTCGCCGTCCTTGAGCGTTTCTTGCTGTCCATCAGACCAGCGTACAGTGACACTTCCGTCTGCGTTGCCGAAGTATGCTGCTTTTGCCATTCCACAGAATAGGCCAACTTCGACTACGCCCGTCAACATCTTGATCTTGACGAGAAGGCTTTCCGGCTCTCGCATGTGCGCTTCATCGAAAGGTGCATCGATAACGAAGTTGCCGTTGTCCTGCATGACGATCAGTCATTTAGCTCGACTCGCCAGAGACGATACTGCCGACCAGCTCACCGTAACAACAGGCCCAGCTTTCGCTTGGCCCATACGAAGCTGTGCAACCATGCAGCCAGGTATACGTTCCAGATTGTCGAAGACTGTGGGACCCGGTCGGAATACAGTCCGATCAGCTCTATGATTTTGGGAAAGGAGATAGTGTCGTGTACCTTTTGAGTACGCAAAAGGAGGTGTCTCGATGGGTATGCCTTGCTTCCAACTCTGCAAACTTCAATCAGCTTCAATTGCAGACGGGGACTCATTGGCGGACCGGCACATACCTGACCTAGAATCATGTTGTTCTTACGGTAGTCCGCCACGATGATGAATTCCTCGGCTGCCTCTGCGAGGACTTTCTCTCGTAAATGACAGGCTCCGCCTCCCTTGATAGCATTCAAAGCCCAATCTACATCGTCTGCGCCGTCTATCGTTACGTCAATGACGGGAAATTGATCTACCGAAACGTGAAATGTGAGTCCCAGGGGAACGAAAGAGTAGTCTCCTTTTCCTGACTTACCGACATCTCCGAGCTTCAGGCCGGCATTTACAATCAGCTCTTTTGACTGGAAACCAGTCGGCACGAACTGGAAAATGCAGACGATCAGCGCATCCTTCAATTCAAGTGAAATATTAGCCTTACCCATCGTTTCTTGTTCGCTTCTTCTCCTTGCTCGAGCAGCCTGTCCACCACATAAGGCACAGTACTACCCGAACCGATTCCGATGACTCTGTGATGAGGTTTCACGTGCACGTCCACCGCTCGATACGCTGCCAATCTCTTCGCTTGCTCGATAGGCGAAAGCGTCTTCGCCGCTTTGGATGGCTTCTGCTCGGTGTGCACATCAGGTAAGCCAGCAGAAGCTGGTAAGGGAGAGGATGCTACCGGGGCTGGCGGCCCTTTTGCTGGTTCAGCGGGTGACTTTGCTTCCGCTGACGCTGGCGTTGATCTTTTCCAATGCGCTGTAATACCTTCTCCTAGTGTACTGCTCAGCCGTGACAGTCTCTGACTTCCTGATCTAAATCGTGAATTGCCTGTTCTGAGTGTGCCATCTACATCTGCAGCCTCATCGTTTTCTTCATCGTCCGATTCTTCATCGTCTAGCGCACTTTCGGCATGACTGCTCATTACTGAAGAAGAGAGCATCTGTTCTTCATCTACAGCTTCTCTGACTTGCGCTTGATTTATGGGTTTAGCGTTGGATGGGGCCGTGACTTCATACTCCCTTAAGCCAGAGAATTCTGTCGTAGAGGAAGATGTGGCAGCTTCAGATGCCAATTGCGCGTTGCCTGAGCTTGGACTTCCTTTGATAGAGGCCAAAGACGAAACATTCAAAGGTGCAGATATGGGAGACCTCCGGTCCGCATTTGCGCTATTGCTCCCGCTTCCAGTCGCGTTAGCAGGTGTAATTGACAAGGCGCCGAGATTAGGCCGAACAGCAGTATGAGCTCCGTGGGACTGTTTTCTGAACTGCTGAATTGATGAAGATGAGGAAGCTATGTTGGAGGAGCCGCGCCTTGAAGATGGCTTACTTGACGATGCAGGTGATGTAGGTGCGGATTGAAGCGGAGTAAGTGGAAGTGCTTCCAACTTTTGGACCGCGGGAGAAGGCATGTCGAGGGGAAAGCGTGAGCACGACCTCGTGAATGTATTGTCAAGTATGAAGCTTTAGTGCCGAGCGTAGACTATGTACGTTCTTCTATGTAATCTTCTGGCCCGCTGCCTTGGCCTGGCTGGGAGTATCCGGTAATGGACGGGTGTCGAGCAGGACCAGCCCGGATAGCGTAAAGCAGCAAGAGCTTGAGGTAGACGATCTGGAGTCTTGTACGGTAAGTAGTCGATGCTACGTGCTTCCCTGTAGCAGTGGTGGGAGAAAGACAGCCTTCTGTTTGTGGTGTTGCATCGAGGAGAAAAAGGTGATCGGGCAATCCTAGCTGCAGGAGATCCTTCTGAATACCTTCTATTCTCACTCAAATGATAACACCATCTACATAACACACACCAAAGGATGCTGCATTCGCCAGAGACGACTCCGCTGTCCGACTTCGTCAACCTCGACGAGCGCAGCCAGGCACACGTCCTGCATGCACTGCAGCAACGCAGTGTGGCTGGAGACGCAGCTTCGAATATACGCCTGCTGTTCGCTGAAGCTCTTCAAGTAGTAGCTTCGCTGGCTGCATCGCTATCATCGTCGTCTTCCACGCCCAACTTGTCCGGTAACAATGGTCCTGAGAATGGCAATTCCACTTATACTAGGTGAGCAAGAGACCGACACGGAGCCCCGGTTCCGACATATAGCTCACATGCTGGAGCATCTCTGTTATGATACAGCTCGCGAGGCAAACGGAAACATAATTCGCATGAAGAGACAACATCGAGCTACCTTAACGCAATTATGCTGTTCAACGCCGCTTTCGAAGAAACTGAACGCGCTGGAAGCACTATAGCCGATACGGTGATAGATGATCATATCTTTGTGAGAGCAGTGTAAGTCGCAAAGCCCGCAGTGTGACGAGATCCGTCAGTGCAATTATGCTGAGGCTTCCCATGTCGACACATCAGCTACACACGTCTGCATCGTGTTCAAGCTGCCATCTCGCTGCGTGTGGCCGAAGATGTGGAGCGAGACCTGCGGTGCGTCCTCTAGAATCAAACCTGCCAAAGAAAGGCTTTTAAGGACTCAAATTGTTGGGCTGACCTTGCGTTTGGCCTGCTATCGCGTTCTTATTGCTCTCACTGTTCTCAATAGGCAATTCGCCAAAGAGAAAGAAGAGGATTCTCATCTGCGGCCTGCGCATTTCAACGCTATCATGACGAGGGCTTTCGACGCTGTGCCACCTCCGGACGATGACTATTGGGCTCAGCTGGAACATGTACCTGCTGCTGCAAGCGTAAGCCGTGCGACCAGCGGGACGGCATAAAGGCAGCAGAAAAGACTACAGGCAAGCATAATCTAATCCATGGTCAACTCGAGCACATAGGTTGAAGCTATATCGAACGATGTATCATACCGGAATCGTCAGCTTTTATCAAGGGTATGTACGGCAGGGTTATCGCAGCGGGTCCGTGCAAACGGCAGCTATTGTACAAATTGCAAACGAAATTTGCTTGGGTACAAACAGAAAGAAATAAACAACACGAATGCCAAAGTCTCTCACTAAAGAATCACAGGATTGGGCCGTCCGGCAAGCAAAGCTCACCAGGACACACAGAGAGGCTGCTGATACTACATGACGAAAGGATAAATGCGATAGGGCTACCTGACAGCGGTGGGCCAAAGGTGCGGTGAAAGTGGAAGGACCACCTCTTGCTTGTTCACAAGCTAGATGGGCCTGTCTTGAATACGCTTTATTCAAGGGCAGGACAGTCCCTTTGCTCTGATCGCTCTCTGGGTATCGTCGTAAAGGCAGAGGTCTTTAACGGGAAGGCTTCCGCTCTGGACGCTGTACTTCACGTGGGGCATACTGGGAGGGATACAGCTAGCCTTCTTCCAGAAGTACTTCATGGTCGAATCACAATAATCCATCAAGTATCGAGCTGTGACGGCATTGTCCATTCTATTGTACTCGACGGTATTCTGTGCTTCTGTTCCGAGGGGCGCCTCGTTGTCACTGCCAACCGGAGAATCAGCAGAATATCACATAGCGGGTTAATTGAGCTGCGTCTAGGCATTTGCCAGCCCTCCGCCCTACAGATACTTACAATTGACTGTAGCAAGCATCCCGGAATCCGATATCCCGCATGCCATGTTTAGGAGGTTTGGGCTGAACTTTCGAGCACAACTTCAGCTTCTCATCGTTCCAGTAGCGACAGATAGCCATTCTTTTCTGCGGGGAATTATGTTTAACTTAATAACCATGAAAATGAATGAAGGGATAGATACTTGGGACTTACTTGTCCCATTGTGGCGTGACCGGGATTTTCTGAAGACGTACTGCAAGTGATTTTGGCACCTGCACACCAATTCTTAGGTGCACGAGGCTTGCAGGAATCGGCTGAAAGGACCAAAATGTGGTCAGAATGGTATGACAAGCGTTACAACAGTCAATCAGTTGGCCAACGATGATGGTGAGATAAGTTATGCTCACCTAGGCCGAAAGCGGTGAATGTCACGAGGAGAACCAGGATGCGTAGCGAAAACATGATGGTCATGTGATTGTCTGTTTCTTAACCGCGATGTCGATGGGTTTGTGCGCCGGTACGGTGAATTGATAGGAAGAAGGAACTGGTGTGCGAAAAGACAGAGAGAAAAAGAGAGAGAGAGAGAGAGAGAGAGAGAAAGAAAGAAAACCAGCAGGTCCCAACTTGGATGTTTGTGTAGAGAGTATTGCGCAGTGGACGCCATCATCCCGAGAGCTGAAAAGGGATTCTTGTATGCTCCTTGGCTGTATCCCGTCGCAAGACATGCGCGTTGTAGAGCTTAAGGGTACCAAACCGAGAATGTATGACTATCAAGACATAGGTTGTATGGAAGTAGAAATAAGGGGACGAGAGTAAGCCAGGCTGCTAACCATTGAATAGGGACATGGTCCATATCCGTACGCGTTACGAAAGGAGAATAGGAAAAAAGGTCCGGCTAATCGGCAAAAAGCCAACAGGATCAGCAGCGATATTGCACCTGGATCAAGGGGCCTTCAATCTTCAAGGGATCCAGGAGAGTAGACTTGAAGCGTCTCTGATGTACCAGCTCGGTACCTTAAAGGCGAAAGCACGTGCTTGCAACGTTCACAGCTGTAGGACAACATTGTAAGAAAGGTGTCGGGCATTCTCTGTATAGTAAACCAGCACATGTCAGACGGCTTAGAAAGGAAGCAAGGTCAGACTGCCTTCTTTTTCTCCTAATCAGGCGTGATACTTGTCTCTTGACGCGCATTCATCTTAAGCCTCATGAGAGCGGAATACGTCCACCGGTGCAATGTAATCTATACGTTAGGTGTATTTCCGATTGAAGACTTGTACAGCATTGCGCATTACAGGCGAGAAGGCAAACAGTATAAGCAGGATAAATTCAGAGAGAGGCGGGGACGGAATGGTCGGACGGAATGTCCGGGCATACAGGGATTGAGTGCCTCTATACTATATGGTGGTAACGGTCTATCGGTAAAGGGGCGCTTGTTCCAGCCATCCGGTGCGACACGATGACTTGCTCAAGGACATGTAAGTCCGGCCTTTGTAAGGTCCATTCGGTTGTTCTCGTCGATGCAAAAATCTCTGGTGGGCAATTTACCACTCTGAACTGATATCGCGATTGAAGGGTTGGAAGCTGTACAGCTTGCCTTCCTCCAACGATTTTTCATTATGCTGTCGCAGTGATTCATAAGATGAAGATGTGTGACAGCACTATCGATTTGCAGATAGTTGACGGGACCTGGTGAGATATTGTGGCTGTTGGAGTGGCGGGCATCGACAATGAAAGGTGTCCCATCACATTGATTTCGTTCGACAGTTGAGTTGGAGCGTTATAGGTAACCAACGAAGATGGAGTAACGTATTATGTAGGAACAAAAAGTCAGGAGCTGAAGAAGTAAAGCGAACGATTCATTGGAGCAAGCCAAACTTTCGTTGTCGCCCCGTTGGAAGGCGAAGTCAGCACTCACAAAGTAGAAAAGCATGCATCCCGGCCATAATCCCCCATGCTGTCACCAGGATTCTTAGATTCAGGCCAGATGCATCGAGTATCTGCTTTATTTTGCGCCCATGCTCGACAAAGTCCCAACCGTCTCTGTATCCGTATTGAGTCCCAGCAGCAGGGGTCAGAATCAATTTCAACTCGAACACCTCACTTCTCCGAAAGGAGAGAGTCATCAAGATGGATAGCTCACCTCATCCATGACCTCGTAGCCCGGTTTATCCCCAATCGGGTCGCAGGTTATTTCGCTGTTCGCGCACAAGTTTATACCGGCACGGTAGCCCTGGCATACGTTACCTGGGTAGACCAAGTTGGACAGAGAAAGAAGAGAGAAAGTGGTAATAACATCAGCTGTGTCTCAATACACAAAATAGAGGACACCGACTCACGAGGGTTATGTCTGACAGCACCGGCGATAGACGCGGTGAATAGGAGGACGACAGAAACGAGATACATATTGATCTAAGTATTGGATTGTTAATGTGTCGTGCGCTTTATGCTTCTGTTTCGATAGTGTGTGTGAGTTCAGATTGTAATTTGGGGAAAGAAGACAAGACAAGGAGAGCAAATCGTCGAATCTTTTGTAGTCGAGCCCCATTTCTGAAGATGAGCATGCTCGCATCGAAGCCATCTTTTCGTTACTCCAAAAGGAGTCTTGACACCTTTGTGCAACGAAATGTGCTGCATCCGTGCTTGTGCACCCGGTTGGGATACACATACTCTACCCAGACCTTCAAGGGAGACACAACGGGAATTAGCCCCATCAGCGTAGATTATCCGGTAGTAGCTTGGATCATGGCCAGATTTCCACTCTACACATGTACCGGCTAGACCCCTTGCGCTTCAATCTCAGCCAGCTTGACAAGCATGTAGGGGTCCGGGGAAATCCGCCTGCTGGTGCCGGGGAGCCTATGCAGCATCGCGCACCCTTTGAATAATTCGCCTGTTGCCCGTGACATGGAATCTTCACTGTGCTCCAGCTTAATGTCCTGATGGCTGCAGGTTGGCAGGCATGTACATGATGAAATGGAAGTTGGTGGCTCTCTAGGAACCGGTCACACGGAGAGTGCTTAGAATAGACGGCAAGCAAGATCAGATGACCTTTGTCTTGCTGATGTTGGGCGTAATATTCTCGTCTATTGACGCGTAACGTATGGTACGGTATGTTTTTGTGATACGGTACCGGTACCGTGGCCAGAGGGGGCGCGCGGAATCATTTACACGTGCAGAGAAAGGGAATCCGGAGGCGGATCGGACACGTCGACAAAGTGGAGTGGAGAGTGTCACCTTCCAAATTCCACATGGCTTTGAAGAAGAAAGCGGCTGTGCGGCAATGCAGTGATGTTAGACGTTAAGCTATATTGGAAGCTTACGGAATTGGTTGGAGGGAGAGGAACAGATATAGCCATTAGCCAGGCTTTTTTCCAGGTTGACACGTGCAGGTGTAGTGCCCAAAAATACGTGTATCATACGGTGATCCAGGAAAATAATGATACTTTGTGGTTAGATACAAGGCGCATAATAATAGATGGCAAGCTTGGCCGACCTTGATGGATGCCTTAATTCCTTTTCCGGCTTGCGAGTCCTCGTTCTAGGGTTCTAGGCTTGGAGTGGCAAGGCTGTAGGATAGCTGTCATATATTACTTCACGAGTTAAATGCATAATAAACGGCATTCCATCATCATACCGTCGGCCTGCGGGAAGACGACGAAGGAATTGCTGCAGGAGGGAGAGGTGGCATCTATCTCGCTTAATTGCAGCTCACTCACTCACACTACATCGACACTCATTCAACACACACATCACACCAACAGGAGTACATCTACGCTGCTGCTGATCACCGCCTTGTTGTCGCGCGGTCGAAGCTCATCTCAAGGCTGTGTTTTTTGAACATTTCATACGTGCTTCTCGGCCGTTGAGAAGGAGGAACGACGTGGATGGGATTGAACAAGGCCTGAAGGAGAAGACGAAGGGAACAGGCTGGCAATTCTATCATGTCGAGATCCCATTCGCCCACTCTCTCTGCTGGCTCATCCTCATCTTCAAACCTGCTCGCCATGCAATACAACGACGAGGAGCAGCTGCAGCGACAGCCTCGTGACAGCGTGAACCATCCCGGGATAACAGCAACATCAAGCAGCAAGGGAAAGGAAAGAGCAATTGACTCGCATTATGCTAGACATCCTGCATGCAACGGCTGTGGTGACGCCTCTCACCCGCATCCGCACCCTTCCCGCCGCCCGTCGCCGCTCCTTCTCACTTCATCAACATCGTCGCCCTGGTCAATAGAGAGCTTCATCCACTTGACTCGCAGAGCTGCTCGCCAGCTTACTCCATTCTCATCTTCATCACCTTCAACATCCCTATCGGACAGCTCAGGCTATCTCCCCCTGTACTCTGCCGCTGGAAAACAGCGTACATCCGCCGAAGTATATCTCGAAAAGGACGACGGTTCACTGAGCGACGGATCCAGCAATGGCAGCAGTAGCAGCAACAGCAACGAGAAATGCGCGTGCAAGCAAAAGCGAAACGCTCATTCATACCACAATGATCAGCACTATCACCCTCCTTCATCCCTCAGGTCGACCTGCTGTCTCTCATCCTCATCCTCATCTCACCCGTGCTCACCTACTTCCGCGAGTTCGTCGGCCGCCGGTGGTGGTCTCGGCGGCGGCAACAATAGAAGATTCTTTTCAACACATCTCTGTGTACTCGTGAAGCTTGCAATACTCGCTCTGGCACTATTAGGAGTCGCTACTATTGTTGGTCTAGCGACAGGTCTCGTACAGCGGACACCTATCTATACTGAGAAGGCACTCCAAGATGCAGGATGGGCGAGACGACCTATCACTCTATCGAGGAAGAATGCAGCAGAGTCATACCATGGCGCACAGCAGAGCTTTGCTAAAGATCCTTATACCGGTGTCACACTGCATGACTTCTCTCCTGCAAGTCCGCTGTATGCTCTACCTGGCACATCTCCCGCTTCTTCCTCCGCCTCCTCCTCCTCAAGCTCATCTACTTCAACCTTATCATCATCATCGAGCCAATCTAACTCTATCATCGGAAATACACCAGTCGCCTCCGACTCATTACATCTCCTCATCTTATGTCCATTACGGAACAGCGCCCCAGATCTGCCTCACCTCTTCGAAGTCCTTGACTCGTTAACGCATCCCAAATCCAATACATCCCTTGGCTTCCTCGTCGGCGACGAAGATGACGATACAGGCGACGTCCTGCATCGATTAGTACAAGACCGTACGAACGCCGGCGATGATAAGCGATATAGACATATCTCGATGCTTCACAAGGATTTCAATCTGCAAGTACCCAATGGAGCGAATAGACATTCGTACCCTGTTCAACTGCAACGTAGATCAGTGATGGCAAGAGCGAGAACGTATTTACTCACTGCTACCTTGGAACCCACCGTCGACTGGGTCCTCTGGGTAGATAGTGACATTGCAGAAATGTCACCCACGCTGTTCCAGGATCTCCTGCTGTACGGCAAAGCTGGTGTTCTTGACACTTCAAGCACTACCACTGCTGGCACTGTCAAAGCTGACAAGCAAGGAAAAGTGGCGATCAACGACGACAACCAGTGGAACGATGTCATCGTACCCAATGCAATGAGGAGATTACCAGATGGAAACCTACTAGGATTCGACATGAACAACTGGTCTGAAACTGAAGAAAGTCTTAAATTGAAAGCGGATATGCCGAGTGATCATCTTCTTATCGAAGGCAACATCTGGCAACATATGCATCGTGTGCATCTAGCGGATCAATATACACCTTATACCACGGCACAAGCTGTATCTTTGTCATCTTCATCGTCGTCTTCATCACCCTTACCACCGTCTGATACGAAGTTTTCATCGACATCAGGACAAGGTGTCGATACATCTTCCAGCTCAGCGGGTCAAGCAATCAAATTCAAGGATCAACCGGAAATCTTCTCATCCGACCCTAGATATATCGCTTCACTCCCTCCTACAGACCAGCGATTGAACACCTCTTCACCAGCTTATATCGGTCGTCTTGAACCACTGGATGGAATAGGAGGTGTAGCTGCTCTTGTGAGAGCGGAAGTTCATCGTATGGGAGCTATCTTCCCAAGTTGGATATTTGAGAATCAACTCGAGACCGAGGCATTCGGTGTTCTCGCTAAAAGGCTGGGCGCAAGAGTCGTCGGATTACCGAATCTATTCGTTCTTCATCGTGAGTTTGGACTGGTTACTGTTGTGATGAGATCAATCGTACTGATGATCTCTATGCCTTCACGTTTTTTGCCCGAACAGCATGAATTGGCATGGCATACCCAACAAATTCGTTCAAATACCACGGGAATGCCAGCATAAATTCGTACCACAGATCATAATATCATTATAGTCTACCTTACTTACCGCCAGTTCAATACCAATTCTGAAAGCATTTGTCATTACGTAGTTGGTGCAGTAGGCAAGACGTTCCGTTTTCGCAAAGTGCCCCCATTTGGTTCTCTGTACAATTAGTTTTTCGTAGGCTTATTGCGTATTGTCATTCTACTATTTACTTTCCGCTACGAATGACTCGACCACCAAAAGAACGAGAAGCAAGTCTGCACCACAGCAAGTGACGAACTCGACCTCTCGCGCAGGTACGGCTGTCAAGCTCCGAACGACCTTTGTTATGATCATGGTCACCTCTTTCCGCAGAGACGGAACTGACAACCAGGGTCATTCATCAGCGAAAGATCTGCAAGAGCCTCAAGAAATGAAGCCACAGTTGTTGCTTCAGCAGAGAATCGTTCGAGAGAGGCTTGTCAATACATTTATAAATCCTCAACGCGTCGTCGATTCGCGTCCTTTGTACGCGGTTCGGATGAGCGTGTTGCCATCGGCCGAGTCGGCGGGCGTAATTTGATCAAATCAGATTGAGATTGATCAAAAGATGCCGGCCTTGTCAGAGAAAAAGAAGGGAAAAAAGTGGGTCGGCTATTGATTTCCTTTCTCTTCTTCTTCCATACATACACTCTAATCTATTCTCCTTTCCTACTGAAGTCTCCTCTATGCCTGTCATACCCACCTCCATCACAGGCTTCCTCTCTCCTCAAGACACCGCTCTCGGCTTGACGGCCTTTCTTTTGTTTTCGCTCGCTCTCGTTGCTGCGTGGTGGTCAGCCAACATGGGTGGTCCAGCTTCAGTTGCGGTCAAGCCTTACATTGTCGTAGTCGGTGGCAGCTTCGTTGGTCAGTCTCTCATCCGCAGCATTCGTCCCTTTCCTTCTTCTTGCTGATTGCCTTCTTCTCGCTTCTTGTGCCGACTGCCGCTTCTTCCCGGAACGATCGTTTTTCCCTTGTTGCACTGTTCTCAATACAGGTACTCGAACTGCTCAGCTACTTGCACCAGCGTATCACAAGACACATCGTGTCCTACTTATCGAGAAGAACTCTCACTTCCAGCACATTTTCGCATTTCCCCGGTTCAGCGTAACCAAAGGTTCCTCAGATCCACGATGGGAGCCCACATCCGGTAACAAAGATGGTTCAGGTATAATCGACAAGAGGAAAGCTTTCATCCCTTTCAACCCTGGTACTTTCAAAGACTGCCCAGAAGGCTCTGGATGGGTCGTCCAAGCTAAAGCTACTGACTTCACGAGGAATAAAGTTAGACTTGATCGAAAGATTGAGCTTGATGGTGTCTTTACAAATGAAGTCCCATTTGAGTTCCTGGTGAGCTTTATAAGTCTCATATTAATCATTGTAACAGTCTAACTCTTCTTCCGCCCTCAAGGTCATCGCTACTGGCGCAAGATACACGCCTCCGTCGACCCTACCCACAGAAGGAAAAGACGCTGGACTTGAATACCTCTTCAACCATTGCAGCCAAGTCGAGAAAGCCAACAAGATTGTCATCATCGGTGGAGGAGCAGTTGGCGTCCAGATGTCTACCGATATCAAAGAGCTGTATCCTTCCAAGAATGTTACACTCGTACATTCGCGCACTCAAATTATGAACAATTTCCATAAGGATCTCCATAATGCCATCGAGAAGAGAGCAAAGACACTAGGTATCAATCTTGTACTCGGGCACCGTGTCGTTATACCTCAGGATGGCTTCCCGAACGATGGATCGACTTTCAATGTCCACCTCCTAGATGGCGGCGAAATTGAGGCAGACCTTGCTGTGCGTTCCACCCCTACGACCGAAAGGAAGGCTGCAAACGACTGAATCCGTCCGTATTACAGATCGTCTCTACTGGTCAAACGCCGAATTCTCAGTTTGTCGCCGCATCAGCGCCAAACTGCGTTGATGCAAGGGGATTCATCAAAGTCAAGCCAACTTTGCAAGTCATTGACCCTGCGCTTCCCCATGTGTTCGCACTCGGTGACGTCGCCGATACCGGCGCACACAAAGCTGCTCGACCGTAAGTAATTTCGTCATTTCGTCGATGCTGTTAGCGCTCATGCTGACCGCCCACTTTACTGTTCCATAGTGGCTGGTTCCAGGCCGATACCATCGTTTCAAACATTGGTTCGCTACTCAACAAGCAGCCAGCAGCGAGGGAATATATTCCAGAACCAGCTGGAATCCACCTATCTCTTGGTATCGTAAGTAGCTTTCTGTCGGGTTGCAGGTGGTCAGAGTTTTGGCTGAGACCAATCTTATTTGACAGAACGAAAATATCTTGTTCACGAACCCTGCTGACAAGGAGAAGGAGCCTAGAGTGGTGATGCAAGACAATGGGTGAGCCGTTCTCTCGCCTCCTTCAGCACGAAAACCCCCCTGACACAACTTTTTTGCAGCCGCTTGGATTGCTTTATTGGCGATGTATGGAAAAGGCGAGCAGTTGGCAAAGATTACCATCTTTGAAAGCACTTGCGAGATTTGGCGATACCAATGGGGCAAAGCAGACATGACTCAAAGAAACTAATGATATACGTCGACAGACGCTCCTTGGCTTCCTGTCCGATAGAACCTCAGAACGGTATTAATTTCCTCTGTATGACCTTACATTATCGTCTCATTCAGCTTGTAATTATCTTTGTAATCAGCTAAGGGTTGTGGGCTTGTATTCCTTTGTGCTATTAGACATTCCGTAAACGGATATATGACACGGTAGAACTGCTTTCATTGCCTCTGTGCTTCCTGAGTACTGGGCAACGTGCGGCCTGTATCTTTGAGCTCTCAGCTTTCGCTCGAGTACGATCGCTGATTGTATCGGAAACCTTCGCATTTCGCATTGCCTCTATAGTGGCGCCTGCGTTGTGATAGTGCTCGGTGAGATAAGACTTTCTGCTAATAGAGCAGATCAACTCACTGTAGAGCATCTGGTCTGATGAACTCCTCTTCACATTCTGGGTTTGCACATACGTAAGGCTACGAGATAGCGAAGATGCAGGGCATCAGCCTTTGTTCACGACGGAGGAAAATTATGGAGGAGCCCTCTGACGTCCACTGACCTTTTCACCCGTATGCTTCCGAGCGTGTCTGTTCCTATCATATCGACGTGCAAAGCTACGGTCACAGCCTGGACAAGCATAAGGTCTGTTCCCTTCGCTTGATGAGGTAGGCTTCATTTCCTCAGCTTGTCGTTTAATTGGCCGACCGAGGTCCTGCTGGAGCTCCCCTGGCAAGCTTTGATAACTTGTTGACCCGGTCAAAGATCCAAATGTTTTTCGTCGTGAGACAGTCTTGTTGGTATTGTCACGCTTGCTACGCATATTTTGAGTTGCCGAAGAGAACGGTCCCCCAGGTGTAGCGTACCCATGCTGTAAAGCAGGGTACGATTGATGTCGTTCCGAGCCAAATTGCAAGCCGTTTGACTCTGATAACCTGGAGGGGCGGCTCTGTAGTGGTACATTGAAGGATTGTGAAGTGGCAGTGGGCTGTTGTTGGACTGGATGGAAAGGGAAGTAAGGGTGGTAAGATGGTTGCAACTCGTATGACAAAGATTGGCTGTGTCTGAGTGGAAAGGGCGGGTCTTGCGGAGAAGAGTAAGATCGTCCATATGCGTTGTACGCAACACGGGTGCCAGGCAGATCAGCGGGAACAGAGCGAGAATAGTGCGAAGAGCTCCTAAACGAATGCTGCTCATCGGGAACGTCTGCTATTGTATCACTATCAGCTGTCTCGGGACTAGCTTGATATGTTGTCCGTGAGCTACTAAAAGAGCGGGGTAGAGAGGAAGAATATTGAGGAGTGATAGATCTAGAAGGTGGAGGGCGAGGTAGTGATTCTGGTTCTTGAACGTAACTCTGCGATGCGATTGGTGTTGCACTTGGATCAGGCAAGTGCGGACTAAGCAAGGCCAGCGAGTCTAACCGAAGAGAAAGAGGTTGTTGACGTATTTGATCTCTTGAGGACGAATATGAAAAGGGATGAACATTGTCTTTGAGAAGAGACGAAGATGAAGTCGACGGACGACCTTGATGTCGCTCGCCTGATGTAGAGCCATACGACCAGTGCCTCGGATCGATAGGTGCAAGATGACCATGATGGTTCTCGCTTGAGACCGTCTTGTTGCTGTAGCTGCTGCTCGTGGTGAGACTTGTACTGCTCGAGCATGCACTCGTACTACTGCTAGGTCTGGGACGGTCATTTGTAAGGTTCGTACTCGGTCTTGCGCCCCATACAGGTCCATGTGCATGACTGCGGAAGTCTGTTAGATGTTCCTGGTCATCATGCTCTGAGAGTGCCTGACCGGGTCCATTCGACAGTCTCTCCAAGGGTGTGAAGGGTAATATGTTGAGAGATCGAAGGCTTGGTAGTGAGCGAGGCTCATCTTCAATGCTGTCGGTACTTGTATATGGAATGCCGTCGTTGCCGCCGGCGCTGCCGCCGCCGAATGAAAGGAGACTAGACAAGCCAGGTAGACGAGGTAGGTCTTGACTGCCTGGAGGAGAAGCTGTTTCCAATCAAATAAGCCAATGCATACCTCAGTATTGCTCATCCACTTTAATGCTATGGCGCCGACGGAGCTGCTATCATGTGAAACATAATGTGAAACAGACAGCTCGCCCGAATAATGTGTCCAAACTTACAGCTTTTGCGGCGAACAGGACCAGCAAACGGTATGTCAGATGATTTTGCAGTGGGCAGCATAATTGCTCCGTAGCAGTATGTGTACAATACTGCCACTTTGTTGAAGGCCTGAGTCTTTGAGTGTATGAGATAATTAGAGAAGTGGCGTACTTAACCTCTTGGAACAAGATGTCACACGTGCAGTGAGGGCTGAAGTGACAGAAACGAGGGGTGAAGAGGAAGAAAAGAGTGGAGGAGGAGGAGAGTTTCAGCTAGAAGTACGACCTCATACGACGCATGCTCCCTCTTCACGTGTTTCAAAGTCATTGTCCGACAACATTCTTCGTTTCCGAGGGAGAGGTCAGCTGGGAACATAATCTAAACTTACCTGACGGTCAGATGAGACTTTGACTTTCTTTTCCCGCTGTATTTGAAGAATCACGAAGGCGATGCTGGATGGTCACGTCCACGACCAGGATGATGAAGGCTATGAGACTTGTCCGACTTGTTCTTCTTTCTTCGTCACCTACCCTGTCCCTGTATCTTGGAACGTATGAGTGGTATGGGTGTTAATGAGGTATGTATAAAGAGCAGCTATCTAGAGAGCCACAACTTGCGGTTCTTCCTCTCTTCCGCAGCTCGGTCAAGCACTTGCTGTAGACTTTGTGCAATGCGGTGCAGTCGTACCTATAAGCTTCGGTATCTTCTCGTATCCGCCTTCGTACTCTGCTTTGAGGCCCGCTGTGAGAGAGACAAAGGGTGGTTTCAGGTTTCAGCTTCGTTTCAAAGGGGGGAATGTTCGACTGACACAGATATGTAGAGGAACCTGTCTACTGTGTTTCGTATGTAGAGTTAAACATCAGAGATTACCGTAAAGCAGGAAACGCGAAACGAAAGCGGGAGACGAGGCTGAAAACACAGTCACGCGGCTACGTTTACTTTGGCTGAAGCGGCAGCCCACGCTCTGGGACTCCAAGCCCACCTGACGCAAGGGAGTGCCGTCGTTGTGAGGTTGGAATGATCCGGCTGTTGCCATGCTGAGCACTCGCACTAGAAGGAATGAATGTCGTATGTTTCGAGGTTGGAAAAGGTTAGTCTACGAAGCTTTTCGTGACCACACAAGAGAGAAACATGAGGTAAGCAAGGCTTGTGCGTAGATCTGTCAGCCCAGCGGAAGCTCCGCCAGTGAGAGGGCTGAAATAGGCTACGGTATGTTGACAAGACCAGTCTGACACGGTAGGTGCCGTACAGTAGCTCAGTGAGCTGACTCTTCTCCTTATACTTCACAGAGCAGTCTCATGGAGTGATCTTCGCCTGAATGTCGGCCCTTGTTCTCGATGCGAAGGCGGAGGCCGCTGTAACCTCGTCCGTGTCGGAGTATGCAGCCAGAACTGACCAAAGAGATGCACATGCATGCATGCAGCATGCATGCTCCTATCATTGCGTGACACTCCTCTTTATCCTGTCAACCGTGCGAAACAACGACGGTCTTGTTGCTATCTTCCGGAAGACACGACTGGGTAGATACTACCGTATTTCCAATCGCCTTCCCATGCTGACCACTATGAAGGCAAGTCGAGGGCAGCAGTACCACCTGCCAGCATAGCGTTCGAGCGGGCAGCTGTGCCATATGCTGCTTTTGTGCATCCTCCTGCGCTCTTCGAACCCTTGCAAGCAAGTAGCGCAGTTTCAGGATACCGAGGAGATCTCCTGGCAGTAGCGTGAATCTGGGTATACCGGGAAGGAAGGGCAATGGGCATAGAGCTTTGGCCAGGAGCACGATAGACGATCTTGTAGATCTCTTCTTGACTAGCGCGGTTGCAGGAGCTGTGACAGCAGTGCCGGTTCGAGAAGGTGTTGCCTTGCGGAGGATGCGAGATGATCAGGCGGGGTTGTGCTATCTCGGAGGAGCTTCGAGGACCGAGATGCTCATGCCGTGGCTGGTGTATCCGTGCCATGACTCACTGTCTTAAGCTACTCCAGCTCTTGTGCTTGTTGCTGTTACTGCCTGTCATTGCAGCATGATGTAGCTTCTAGCGTTGCTGCAGCATGATCAATTGATGCTTCTTGGGCAGAGCAGGAAGAGCCTTCTGACATGAACACTTGTACAGGTAGTCACGCATACATGATGTACGGAGGCTGTTTGTGATATGATAGCGTCACTCTTCTTGTTCATCTGCATTTCAGAAAGAAAGAAGCCTCATCTTATCCGTGTCCCTGTCACTTCTCTCTCTTACCTCATCCAACTTATTTCAGCGCTGCATCATATTCAAGGAGCCCACCTTCGAAACACACAATACAAAGGCCCAAGCATACATAGACTACTGATCAACTGCTACAATGTCCACAACTACTTCACCGACAGCCAAGATCGCTCCTTCCATCCTAGCTTCGGATTTTGGGAAACTCACTGCTGAATGCACGAGGATGATCAAGGACGGCGCAGATTGGCTTCATATGGGTGAGTAGGCAGCTTTTGGACTTGAGCAACTTCATGGTTTGACAATTTCTAATGACCTATCTCAATCTCCCTTGCTCTCTCTGCCTTATTGTCGCATTTCGCTATCGTCTCCACAAAAAAACACTCAACTGTTTAAGATGTCATGGACGGGTGAGCTTACGCGACTACTCTTCTTCAAAATTGCTTCGAATAGCATAGCATACCACGCCCAAGATACATACAATCTAACTATCATGACCGCTTCACAGTCACTTTGTTCCCAACATCACTATCGGTCAGTCTGCCCGCCTTGTCCTCACAAATGCGTGTACAAGCTCTGACATTATAATGTTCACTGTTCTCATATATCCCCTCCACTGCGCACCGCAAACTTGCTGCTCTTCTACCTCTGTTTCTATATAATGAATTGTTGCCGATGCCATACAGGCGCACCTGTCCTGAAGAGCGTTTCAGATTCAGTCACTGGCGCATTTATGGATTGCCACATGATGGTAGCTGATCCAGCGCGGGTGTGTCCAACTTCTATCCTCTGCATTACGCTGTATACTTTCTTCTCGTATATATATATATATATATATATGTGTGCTGACTGATTTGCTCACTCCTTCCTTCCTCGTCGTGTCTACCTACAGTGGGTCAAAGACGTCGCTGATGCCGGCGGCAAGTCGTACACTTTCCATATTGAAGCAACAGGAGAAGGTACGTCTAGAACACTTTAACTCGGTCAATCATCCTGAAGGCACAAACAGCAGCTGACTCAGTAATTTTGTTTCTCGCCACGCTCGCCCCCTCAATGTCATCGACTATCGTTAAATATCCGCAGAAGGAGCAGATAGCGTTATCGACCTAATCCATCAACACGGTATGAGGTGCGGCGTCGCAGTGTCACCTCATACTCCTTCTACTGCCATCACGGACGCCATCGGAAACAAAGCCGATATGCTACTTGTGATGACTGTCGTTCCTGGACGTGGCGGACAGAAGTTCATGGCTGAGTGTGTGCCAAAGGTTAGTTTTCTTCACCTCAACACCACGCAACCTTTTGGGACCTCTCGCAAGCGAGAAGTTGTTCGGGGCCATACAAGAATGATGAGAATAGTAAATCTCAAAGCTGATTTCCATTTGATCGATTGTACACAACACCATCGCAGGTCTCTGAATTAAGAGCTCGCTTCCCAGGAAAAGACATCCAAGTAGATGGAGGACTAAGTGAGAAGACAGTAAAACCATGCGCAGACGCAGGATCAAACGTTATCGTAGCTGGAACTGCTATTTTCAACGCTGAAAATCCAAGTGATGTCATTTTTAAATTGAGGAAAGCCGTCGATGATGGAAAAGAAAGCTGGCCTAAAGCTGCATAATGTTGCAAAGAAGCGAATTGGGAGGCGAGAGAATCGCGAGCGGCTAAAGGAGGATAGAGAGTAACAAAGGACAGCACATATGCAGAAGCAAGATCATCCAATCAAGACAGTTGAATGACTCTCTGTCGCAAAGTCCTGCATTTGTACAATTTGTATTATTACTTCGCATGCGACACTTGTGCAATGAGGAAAAGCTTCTCGTTTGCAAGCGATTCCATAATCCTGTCTTCGTATGACAAGAGAATACTGCCTTCATTTCGTATTCCGAGGCAGCTGCCTGCATTCGTATTGACTCTTGTCTCGTTTGTCAACGACTTAAACCCCACATTAAAAGATTCGACTACCTCTTTGACCCTGCATTGACGTTCGCTCTGCTGACGGTACCAGTAGCATGTAGCTGTTCCTTCTTCTTGAGTACTTCAGAAGTACCATTAAGTACAGCTTCAATCTCGAGCGCGACTCTTTCTCCAAACACTTTACTTCCACCTGCATTGGGGTTTTTCCGCTTATCACTAGCATCAAGTATCCAATCTATAGCTTTATGAACTCTCTGTCTTTCACCTAGAGCAATAGGTACAGCGACTTGTTTACCACCTCTCTTCTGTTGTGTAAGTCTGATGGATGGAGAAGCTAATCGTATCGCTTCTCGTAGCTGTGCCATGGGTAAGGCTGATGATCGCTGTCTTAATGTCGATAATAGAGTGGATACATGATTCCTTGCTCTTGCTTTTTTACCGTCTTTCATCATTAGATTCGTCAAGAATGTGATTAATGGATCTTCTAGTAGTGGTATCTCAATTGTCTTTTCTACTTTTTGAGGTTCAGGTGTCGCTAATGCTGATGCGAATGAAGATGATGAGGAAGAGGAGGAAGGAGAGGAGAAGAAGTTGTTGTTGCGTGTGACGTCTTGGGCTACTTTTGCGAATGAAGCTGCTGTGCTTGGAGTGCTACTTCTATTGCTCCTGCTACTTGACGGCCTGTCATTGAATACTTCATCTGGATCACAGTACAGAATTTCAGTTGAAGCTCCAGACACAGAGATACAACAACAGAAAGAGACAGAGACAGAGGACTGACCTGGATCATTCCCATAGTAGACAGCAGCATATTGCAAAGGACGACGCAACCATTCTCTCAACTCGGGATCAACATGGTTGAGTTCGGGTATGACTGGCCTACCCTGTAGCTGTGGATGGTTTGAGATGGATGAACTGGAGGATGTCGAAGCTTGATGAGAGGGAATGAACGAGCGAGTTGATGTAGTCATGCATCTTATGCAAGTGCGCTGCATGGTGTATTGACTGATGGTGTTGGAGTGAATGCAATAAATGTCCTATTGCTCTTCTCTCTCTTCAAGCCTTGCTTGCTTCTCTACATCGCAATCGACTGTTGCAATTGCAGCCACTTTGACTATACACCAATATCCATTACAGGCAATCATGGTGAGCATGACACACAGCTATTACATCATAGAACACAGCTAATCTAGTCCATATCGTATTGCAGTCCCAAGACGCTGAGATCAGAGAGGCATTCGCCCTCTTCGATAAACGAGGCACTGGATCCATCCCAAGTGAATCGCTCGGAGACCTGCTCAGAGCACTGGGCCAGAACCCTACTCAGGCTGAGGTCGCCGAGCTGGCGTCTCAGCATCCGAGGGATAGTGGGTGCTGTTCATTCCATTCATTCCATTCAGTGCTTCTGACCGACTGACCTGCTTTGTTGATTGCCTATTCACGCGTTATGGTGGTGAAATAACAACCCAGTCGACTACGATACATTCACCGGAATACTGCACCGTCCCGATGGCTACAAGTCTGCTGGATCAGAGGGTTAGCTGATATCCGCATCGATGTCCAGGCATTTCCCATGCTGATTGACGTATATCCATCCATCCATCGTCTATACCGGTGACACCCCTATTCTGATCACGCGACTCTGTGTTGCTATGTACTCGAAAATGCGGCACGACCTCTATCAACACATCAACACACTTGCTTGTTATTCTTCGCAATATCGCCCATATCGAACACTGCGAATCAATGTGAAATAGAGGAATTCATCCGCGGATTCGCAGTGTTCGATAAAGATCAGACAGGCACAATTGGAGTCGGTGAACTGCGCTATGTACTCACCAACTTGGGAGAGAAATTGACGGATCAGGAGGTGGATGAAATACTGGCGGGTGTCAGAGTGGGCCAAGATGGCACGATTGACTATCGGGCTTTCGTTAGGGAGGTGAGCTTTGCTTTTGATCTCAGTCGCGACCCTGCTCTGTAGTGGGGTGAAAGAGAGTCCAAGCTGACTAGCTTGCGAACAGATCATGGCTGGTTAGATCCACAAAGACAGATGCCTTTCTTGTGGATCGTAGTTCTTGAAACGAGAGCAGTATCTTTTGCGTATCTTTCCTCAGTCAACGCAACGTAACGCAACGAAGTATTCTTTTATTTCTATTGATTCTTGTCCATACTTCCTGTCGAATGTTCGAACCTCCGAACCTTTGAAATGCAATGCAGTGCAATGCGGAACGATATGTAGTACAGGCCTGCAAGCACTCACACCAAGACAAAAGCTGAAGATGGCTTCTCCTACCAAGGTTGTTGACTGTGGCCTGTGATCTATGTTCTGAACTATGATACAAATTTATTCTATGATGGCTTGAATGCCGATGATATATTTTATGTTTGTCTACTTTGAAACCCAGTGGATTAGCCTCAATGCTGAATTGAGAATCGAAAATGAGGGTGATGTTCTATTACTATGGTTGTCTAGCTGTATTGGACGAAAACCCTTACGCAGTAAGTCGTCTAGAAAGGGATATACCTTGTACTTTTGCATATGTGTAGGTGTCTCTATTGGACTTTTGTACGCTTTAGAAAGCAACAGGTCGGCTCATCTTAGCGTTTAGATCTCGCTTCATTCGCTTATTAGCCTTCTTTGCAAGGTTATTCTTTACGTGTTCTTGTACTGGCTGTGCGTATTTAGTGGGCGCATCATAGTCGGTCTGTGCAGCAATGAAAACAATTGGGGAGTCGCATTAGCTGCTTGGTGAGATTGTAGAGTGCTGATAGATGAAATACTCACGGAGAAAACGCTAATTGATGACTTGCAGCTTTCTACTACGTCTGTCTCGCCTGGTAGCGAGCAATCGCCGTTGATGCAGGTGTTGAGACTGTCCCAAGTCGTAATTGCGTCAGCTATACTGAGCAGGAACAAATTTATGGCTGCTCCATCCGCGATGCTCCCATTCTCGCCGTATTTTTGCGAGCGAGCTAGTTACGGCGAGAATGAGAGCAGACCAGGTGCGTAATACTCATAAGGAACCTACCCTGGTCTTTCAACATCGGTATATGTAGGGAAGCCATTCTCGTTGATCTCGAAGCCATCGATGATTGCTCCTCCCGTCAAGCCTGAGTATATCAGAAGCAATCAATTACAGTCAGCCTCTATTCCTGCGCCTTTGTTTTCTCGAATGAGGGCAGATCTCAAACTCACGTGAAAGTGTATAAGGAGCATAAGAGCATGTGGAGTTCAGAACTGGGAAGTTGACATTCAATCCAATACCAGGAGGTAACAATTGAGCGTCTCCATTCTTGTCCCATCCGTCGGCTAGTGCGTCCACTAGTCCAGCGACCAATTTGCCACCTAGCACAGCTGGGTCATATGGATTGTTGTAGTTGATATCTGTAAAAGGACGCTGGGTACTGTTGCCGGCGCTGAATGCCACTGCTGGAATACCATATTCGATAGAGGCATACGCGGCGCCGATGGTGCCGCTGAGAGTGTAGAGGAAGGGTCCAAGGTTGTTTCCTGCATAGAATCCAAATTATTACCTTGACCAGTGTGAGACAAGGGACAATTAAGACTATATAACTAACCTTCATTGGGTCCAGAAACGACTAGGGGACGACAAAAGATTGCAGGTCAGCTCTGATGTATATACTGTCCAGCGTTGCAGCAATAAGGTGACATACCGAGATTTGGCTTTTCTCCGCCGAAGAACTTCTTGATGCTTCCATCGAGATCAACAAGACCCCATAGAGCTACAGCGGCAGGTGTACCGTTGAAATATCTAAGTGAGGTATCTGTCTCGTTGTAGCCGTAATATGGCGAGCCTTCGGCAACGAATCTATAAATATGATCGGCGGCACCAGCGGAAGGATGGTGTCGGGCGGGAGACGACGAAAGGTGACAACATCTAGTCAGTCAAGTCCGATACTGCGCGTTGCAGGCGTTCGTCTGCCTTCTTTAAAGACGGCAAAGGCTATCTTGCAAGGAAATCAGTCTCACCCGTATTTCCCACCTTCGGCAGTGACATTGACAGTTGGCAGCACGACGGTACCTGGGAAAAAGGCACGTGTCAGCTCGGGCATCGTACTCGATACTATGAAGGAATGGCAGACACTCACCTCCCTTGCCGCTCTGTTGGTCTAAAGGACCTAGTAGCAGTACTTTATGCCCTGAAGCTTCAAGAGCTGTTTTCGCAGCTCTGATGTTGGCGCTGACCCAAGAGCTGAAAAGACGCGACACAGTGACAAGGACAAGACAGCTGTCAGCAGGACTGGCAGAGGAGCAAGCAAGGAGAAGGAAAGCTACTCACTCATCGTTTGTCAAGATAATATTGAGGTTTGCGAGAGCACCAGTAGAAGCAGCTAAAGCTGCGATGATCGAGAAACGCATAGCTTCGGCGATGTGTCACTTGTGTGTGTGTGTGTTGTGTGTGCGTGCAGGAAGACGACGCGGAGAGTGGAGTGCTGTGAGAAGACTGAAGGGAAGTAAACACCTGCACGGGAAAGAGGAATGAAGAAGTGAGTATGAAGAAGACGAAGGAGAAGAGGATAGAATCAGTCTTGCTGATCGTCACTGTAGAATGATGCCGTCTGCTGCTTCGACCCTGCTCGGGTTTCCGGCTGGCCTGTTGTAGCCTGCACGTTCCAAGCGAATTAGCCTCGACCGCGCATTGCGTAAACGTGTAAACTGGCCGAGGAGCATCACCATAAGTTAGTAGCCGGCTAGAGAGTATGTATATTTAGATTGGGACAGTGTCTCAGCCTGATTTACAACCATAATTGAAGAGCTATCGTGCATGTGCGGCTTTATTTCCCGGTGCTACTTCACTCTTCATGTTCCTCCCTCACAAGCTGGCGAACGTGCTTCGCGTCCCCCATCAACGCATGCTCTCGCTCATATCGCTCCGAAACAAGCTAGAGAAGCTGTCCACAGGTGCATCGTTCCATGTGCCTTTCCAAATCTGGCTCATATGGCAGTCTCGGTAGTCTCCGGCGTCGGCAGTCCTTCCTGCCCACCCATGTTTAAACAAGACTCCAGTGCAAGTCTCGTCGTAGCATGCCCGTCTCCAGACAAGCACATCGCTGGCAATCAACATCACTCGAGTGGCATGGTACGCAGCAGCGACAGGAATCTGTTCTGATTGCGCAGAGCTTGCTGTTTAGCAATGGACAAACCATGTTTCACTTTTCCGTCCTTTGGCTGTGCGTGATCGAGCCGCTGTTCTTCTACCAGCAAATGCTCTTTGAACCTCTTTGTTTTCTCGCTCCTCATAACAGCAGGTTTGCGCACCATCACACTGCACCAGATTCTGTTCCCAAACAGGCGACAAAGTGTGGAGAAGTATGGTCGTGTGCGCTGTCGAATCAATCAACGCCCGTCAAAGCCTGATGGTCATGATGGTTCCTTGTCCGTACAGAAACTAAGGCAAATCTCCATAGCGACAGGTCGTATCAAAATGCAGCATGACAAACACCAGTCGCTGGATATAAAAGGTCGTTCCAGTCGCGTGTTCAGCTTTCCTTCTTCTTCATTCAGCAGACCTCTTATCATCAACCATGTCAGGCTCGCACCTAGAGTCTACTCTGGAAAACACGGGTACGCAAGCAGTTACCCGTTCTCCGAGCCTCCTCCTCACACTGATCCGGTCCTTTCGTTCCATAGTCGTGACCGCTCACACCGTGCGCCTACAGGCTGAGGTCGCACGCACTCAGGCATTCAATCTACTTACCCTCGCATCTAACCATCATACCGACATGTGCCAATTGCTCGAGGATGCCAGACACAACGAAGAAGCTGCTATAAATGCATACGTCTATCGACCGGACCCACCTTCTGTGGCTAACAATGCGCCACCTATGCCTACTGCTGCTGCTGCTGCTGCTGCTGCTGCTCCAAACACCTCTTATGCATTCTCCTCCGCCACGCAGGTGCCTCCCAGAAGCCAAGTAGATCACATTCCCACAGTGACTGAGGGTCGTGGCCCTCCGCGAATACACCTATCAGCCCAACAGGCTCGCTTGTCGGGCGAGTCGGATAGTCCCGCTGTTGTTCCGGGACTGGCAGCAGCTGCACAAATGGCCCATGTAGGTGCAGGTCTCAACCTCTTTATGCTAGTATTGTATGCTGATCATCCTATCCTGGTCATCAGGGCATGGAGCCTCCTGACTTGCTATACTGGGCTTTTCGCAACTGCACCCCTGATCAAATAAGCTTTGCTCGTACATTAGGAAGACAAGGTAAGAACATAATACATGCTGCTGTCCATTGTCAAATCCGAGCTATCAGCTAACGTTATATATCCGAACAGCCCTCTTGGATTATGTACTGAGTGATGAGAGGTTTTGGTCTCAACTTCCTCCTTACGGCACCAACCCTTTCGCAGCGTTCTTTGGAAACCATACTCCTGTCCCCAGATTGCCTTCACCTCCTCCCAGGTTGCAACAACTTTCTGGCATTTCAACAACCCAGTACCGTCCTGATTCTTTTTTCGAGTCATTCCGTCCTGTAATTTTCACTGGAAGTTCCGACCCTCTCCCACCGAATCAACAAGCTGTAGAAGACTACTTTGCCCGAGTGCCGACTTCTCGCGATCCTGAAGGTTTCGATAGTGATGATCATTACATCATCCAGTCGTGCCGTGATCAAATGTAACAGAGAAGTATCAATGTCACAGGACATCCTAACCCTTTTCCATCCGAAATGATTGATTTACCGCCGCATCCATCGCGCTCGAGAGAAGGAGCGGGAGAAGAAGACTAATTCCCCGTGGGTTTTGCTTGTAAGTCCGAAGCTGTCGAAAGTTCTTGACGATTGCCAAGTACCGCTTCCCAAACCTTGATTACTATGGGGTCATACATCTACTAGAGTCATGCGAGCCATTGTCACACATATTATCACCTACGAACGTCATTCTGAGTATCTCGAATCGATTGATATAGAAGTACAGCCACGCCAATTACTGAGTTTGCAAGCGCTGAACGACAATATCGCGACTCTGAAATACTTTCTCTTTTGCGTGGCCCCATACATCAAAGCCCTCGAATGCCCCGAATGCCTTGTTGAAGCTGACGTTCTCAAGGGGCTTACACACCCGGATGACTTCAGCTGCGCTAAGAGGTATCTGATCCGGATAGCTACAAAAGCGGGGTCAGCATTCAGTCGCCAAACACAAGCACCGCAAGCGATGCTCACCTCCACATGAAGCTGAAAGTTGTCACGCCTGCTCTTTGAGGTTCGGCAGATTTGTACAAGCCACTTGGAACGACTTGTATGGTGTCCGCAATTAATAGGCAATCCTCCCAAAGAAGGACCAATGATCCCGGGAAGTGACCGCCTAGCAAAAGAATTTTGGTCGTTGAGCTTCCAGGTAGAAGAGTATGTTCATCCGTGACGAGCTCGACTTGCTTTGCTATTGAAGCAGCGAAAGTATCGGACTGCTTCGTTCGATCTGCCTTCGCCTGGACGAGATCTTGCCTTTGGTGCCAGTCGTTGGAATCGGCTTCTGCTAGCCATAGTCTCATGTTCGGGAAAGCTGCAGTCCAGATTGCAGTCGTTGAATAGTAATGAGGATGGCTAACGATCATGTGTGAGATACCTTTTCCACCTGACAGCTCATCAATCTTATGGATAGTAGCATCATCAATATACGCGACACAGTCCCACATCACCAATCCATCAACAGCGGGATCTTTCATAAGGAAAGCACGCTGTCCTATGCCGAAAGACGGTCTTGTCTTGAATGACCATAATTTGCCCGGTATAACCTCGGTAAAATCATTATGATATTCCTTTTCGCCGGTGTGAAGTTTCGCCAGAGTTGTCCACTTCTGTCCTGAAGGACCTATGTATTGTCTTGGGTCGCTGCATATGACGCTATCATTTGCGACTGCAATTAGTATGTCATGCAGCTTACTATTCTCAATCGCACGGAATCATCTCCGCCTTACCATTTATAATCTGAATCTTCGCTATCCAGCTGCAGGTCGGGCCCACTATATGAGGTCTGAGTGGAGCAAATTGCACATATGGGCCGTGGTAGTTCTTCTTGTGCCCATTTACCGAGTCTCTTCGAGAGTTCGGCAGCTTGACCGCGTTGGCTTGTGCCGACGGCAAGATGCACGTGAGTCATGTTCTTCTGTCCAGTTGGAAAGGAATCAAGCACAGTTGAAGTGAAATGGATTACTAAGTAAGAGAGACTCTGAAAGCAAGAAAGCGAAGAGATGCACATGCTCCGAGATGCCTTGCTCTGTAATGTGTGGCGTATTCTCGATCATCCACCCTTCGACAGCCGTCATTCTTGTGGAGCAGCCATGCACATATCACATGCTTGACTATGGTGTGACTGAGCTATGGCCAGCTATGCCGAGGGAAGCACAGATGTGCCCCAGCCTGGTCCATCCAGCTCGCCGTACTCCCCGGACGATCCACCGCAGACAGCCAAGATCGTCCTTATAGGCGGTGCGAGTGTCGGTCAGTGATCCCATATACTGCTGTTGCGGTACTCGACAGCTGGGCTGAACTTATACACATATGGCTACTCCAGGCAAGACATCTATCCGCAATAGATACTTTAGAGGTCCTAAAGGCTTCTCTCAAGCCTATCTAGCGACTATCGGGGCAGACTTCACAACTAAGACCATTGACTTGCCTGACACGAGTGGCAATGGCAAGCCTACACGGATGTCTCTGCAATTGTGGGATACAGGTAGGCAACTTCAACAATGAGATCAGTCTAATGATAGGCTTTCCTAATACTAACTATGTCCTACTTAGCTGGTCAGGAACGCTTTCAGGTATGCAGTACACCTGCCTTTGTCCGATCACCCCCAAGCGGGGAGTCTCGTCTGACATGCTTGCTGTAATCTGCTTTTACAGGCACTAGGTGCTGCATTCTATCGAGGTGGGTATGCTAGACGATACATCTCTCAAAGTATCTCGATGCTAAATCAGCTGTTCACTACTCAGGCGCCGATGCTTGCATCATAGTATACGCGTGCAATTCGCGTACATCCGCCGAGCGTATCGAGAGCTGGTACAATGCGTTTATCGAGCGGTGTCCGCTCAAAGACGGTCAAGAAAGAACGTTTCCGTTCATTTGTGTTGGAAACAAACACGACTTGGTGGATTCGACCGACCGTCATGACTTGGTAGACGAAGAAGACGTACTTGAGACGCTGCGGCGGATCTGCCCGCCTGTCGAACCGAATAAAACTGTCAAGAAGGAATTGAATCCGTCTGCTATTCCAAGTAAGTAGGCTTGACATCTTTAGGGAGAAGGGTGAGCTGACCTGCTTTCTTGACTTCAAAGTAACGACCGACACAAATGGCGTAGCCATGCAGCAAGAACGAGAGTTGCGAGGGACACCGCCAACGCTCACTGCAAATCGGCAACGGCGTGGTTCCAGCACATCAACAAAACGAAGATCACTGGAGATATTGCCTGATCTACCTCGTCCTGGCTCACGCGGACCTTCAGTGTATCATACCCCTTCGTCATCTCTCGTCCATTCTTCTTGGGCTACAGCCAAGACCTCTTCTTCCGTAGCGAGCACAACACCACCTGCTTCGTCAGATACGTTTACAATGCGAGGGAATGGCTCCACGGACACTCTGCCAGCGCCGAGCGACGGGCGGACAGATGAAGGGTTTGAGAATGGCTATGCTGGGCCGGTGCCTGCAATACTGGAGCATCACGACGAAGACGATGAGAATGTCGTCGATGGGGACGCTTTTCCAGCAAAAGAAGTCTTTGGAGTTCGAGATGGTATCAAGCACTTCTATACGTCTGCAAAAACAGGGGAGAACATAGATGAGATTTTCACGTACCTCGCAAAACGTGTGAATGCACGGTGGAAGTGGCAAGAAGAGGAAGATAAACTGAATGCATTCCTATCTCTAGATGGCCAACCTGGGAATGTTAGAACGGGAGGGAAGAATGATACGATTAGAGTAGGTGGGAAGGGCGTCGGGGGCAGTGGCGAGAAGAAAGGTTGGAGGAGGAATTGCTGCTAGTTCAATGAGAGTCTGAAGCGGCATTGAAGTAGTTGATATGTATCGTTTGAAATGTATTATACCTGAGCTTGCTAGCAGCACTGCATAGACGACCTCCTACGTAACGGTGGCCGGTCTGAAAACACGCGCCTTCAAGTTCTTCAGCAGCCAGATGCCGTTCGGGCTCAATTGTATACGTCTGCTCACTGGCGGTATACAACTAAGCCCCAAGATACTCCAAAAGCGATCCACCACACATTCAATGTCGTTTGCGTTTATACTCGCTGAAGTCGACCATATGCCTTCAAGTCCTGCACATGTGTAAGAGAGCCTTGCATCGCAGGACTTGACTGCTATCAATTCCAGCCTAAGGATGGAGCTATGACATCTCTGATTCTCGGTGAGCCATCCAGCACTGCCTGCTCGTCCCCAACGGCTTCACGGCAGTATGCTCTTCTTTTCTGTCGATCACCTTCACTATTCATGGCTGGCTTCGTCGGCATCCCGAAACGAGATTGAAGCGGTTCGGTTCCGTGTCAGCCGGCGCTATACTGGCTTAAAGTGCTCCAAAGCTGCTGTATTGAGTTGACCGCTCTTCACTGTAAGAGCAAAGCGATAGCCTCATGCTTACGGCCTTTATGCGTCCGGCACGAGGCGATCGAGCAGGGCCTTTGATCCAAAACCGGGTGGAGAGAGAAGCTCTGGGCAGTGCTCCCTGCTGTTCACTGTCCGAGCGCCTAAAGTGAGACATGGTGCAGTAGCCTTGAAGCAAGCTAATAATCTATACAATCCTATCTCTCAGATGCTTTCTCTCTTTCTCCTTTCATCTTGTTTCTATTCTTCACTCTACTCTGTCAAGCTTCTTGACTCTCATACCAGATTCTCCTAGTCTCCCTACCTCCAAGATGCGAATCTCTCAAGAACGATCCTCGCGTCGAGCGACTGGCGCCATTTTCCTGCTGTCTGCCGTCCAACTAGCTTCAAAAGTCAATGCTCACACCATACCCTTGAACAACAATGGCACAAAATCCTCCTTCAGCAGCACTCTGGTAGCTAGCACCACCGCCTCATCAAGCGCTTCCGGTGGCAACTCTACCGTAGGCGCACTACAGTCATGTCTTCAGAATCTATCACCTGTATTTCCATACTCATCAAACTACGGACAAGACTCTGCTCCATTCAATCAAGCTTTTAGCTGGAAACCTGCGGTCATCGTGTATCCTCAAAGCACGAACGATGTTTCTCAAGCGGTGAAATGTGCTGCAAGCTCTGGCTACAAAGTATCAGCTAGGTCCGGCGGACATAGCTACGCAGCTTATGGTCTCGGAGGTGAAGAGTAAGCTGCTCTATGATAAAGACTCTCCTGGAATTTGGCTGACGACTTTTGCCGAACTTGCAGCGGACACGGTAAGCTCCGAGCTCAGCTTGGCATAACAGTGTAGCCACGCAATGCTTAAGCATACCTGTTTGAACAGTCATCATCAGTCTAGACAAGATGGCATACGCCTATGTCGACTCGTCCACCGGAGTTGCCACTATTGGTGCAGGAAGCAGGCTAGGTCCTGTAGCACTGGGTTTGTGGGAAGGCGGACAGCGTGCTATGCCAGTGGGTGTTTTGGTCCATCATATCTCATCTAAGACAGCTAACATTCCCTTTTTTCCGTTCCTCTTTTTTCCAGCACGGAGTAAGCTTTTCACATTGCAGCTTGACATTACGAAGGTACTAACATTTACCCCGTCGAACCTTGCCGTGTTTTAGACATGTCGTAAGCTTGATCCTGACTTCTCGCTTGAATTGCCGAACTATGCTGACTGTAGACTTTGCTAGCCTACGTCGGTTCGGGAGGTCACTGTGAGCAATCTGCTTGAGCCAGATGAGAAATTGCAAAAGTCTGACACTGTCTCCAACAGTCGCAATGGGTGGATGGGGTCTAGATTCCCGTCTTTGGGGTCTAGCAATGGACAACGTTCAAGCCATAACGTTGGTGAAAGCCGACGGCACCATTGCCACGGTATCCTCCTCGAATGAACCGGATCTCTACTGGGCCATGCGCGGGGCGGCGCCCAGTTTTTCAATCGCTACTGAGTTCAAAGCGAAGACATATCAAGCCCCACCATCGGTATATCACTTTGAACTTACCCTCAAACTACAGAATGCCCAACAAGCTGCAGCTGCTTTCCTTGCATATGTCAATTGGGGAACAAGTGCCAATATTCCCGCTGAGCTAGGCATGCAAGTAAGCGAACAGCTACATCCTACTACAAGTTGCATTGCTAATGCAATTGTCACCCGAAGCTCGAGCTCGGCAAGAACAATTTCGTGATCGAGGGAACCTACTACGGAGAGAACGGAGGCACAATCTCAAATCAGACTATAGCGTCACTTCTGCCTACTCTACCCGTTCAACCCACGCAGACCAACTGGGAGGTAGACTATATCACTTCAGTCGAAAGACTCAGCGGAAAACCCAATGCTAGCTTGAATGTCACGGGAACGCGAGATTCGCCAGATACTTTCTTCGCTACCGCCTTGTTCGTGCAGAGTAAGTGATATTTATACTTGACGGGGCTCTCGACTCGCAGAATCTGATTCTGATTGCTAAATTTTGCAGAGGAGAATCTTCTGACTGAACAGGCTGTTCAGAGCTTCTTCAACTACATCTACGGACCTGGCTTGCAGTCAAACACTCGGTGGTTCATCCAAAGTGAGCCTGCTGAAGGTATCTTGCGTGCAGATCCTTGCTGACATTTCCGTTTTCTCAGCTGATATTTGGGGAGGCCAGACCTCTGCAATCAACCAGGTTGGCCAGCAAGACACGTCATTCTGGGTGTAAGTTGCTGCACAGACTGCCGAAGCTTGTTTATCGCGTTTTAATCCTGACACTTACTGTGTATACAGTCGAGACGCCGCATATGCATTCCAGTTCTATGCTAGCACACCGAATTTCTCACCTCCATACCCACAAAGCGACATTAACTTTGTTCAAGGCTTCAAGAATAGCATCACCTCTCAAATGCCTGGTGTGACATTCTATGGGTACGCGAACTACATCGATGAGACATTGAGTGCCTCCGAAGCGTGAGTAGTGTCAACTTAGATAAACACCTGCGCGCAGCTCGTCGCCTAATGTTTGGCCTTGTTATGTGTCTGTGCAGACAAGCATATTATTATGGTGGACACGCTGAGAAGCTCAATCAGATCAAGGCACAAGTGGATCCAAGTGCGTAGTAGTCCAGGGAAATGAATTTCTTCTTAGCGCCGGCTGACCGCTTGCATCTTGACAGATGGAATCTTCACGAATCCACAGGCTTTCGGTCGCCAATAGAGCATATCCGACAAGAAGCGCACCTCGGCTTCGTTTCCACATGAGAGTTCCAAGGGATATGGATTTGTGGGACTTTAGAATCGTCTGGATGGCATGATTTATGACTGTAGCTTATCTGTTTCCGGGGCTTCTAGAGACACGTAATAATGGACATTTAGCACTTCCAAGCTGGTTGACTGGCCCGGACTAAAATACAGTCTGACCTAACTTCTCGTTAAGCTCATTCTGAGATACTTTCATTGCCTTGTTGACATGTGACGGCTAAGGCAGGCATTGCTGTCAATGTCTGCCGTAGCAGTTACAGGTCAACAAGGCATTAATCGCCTATTAGTGATCACAAGGTGTGAGGCGACCATCGTAGCGGAGCCGAGGGTGGTACATCGTCTTGATGGAAGCTCTCCAAATTCGTTCACGCTGCCACTCGCTTCATATAATCTGGGCGAAATTGGCAATTGCCAGCCAGGCGCGTACTTGTAGGTGTATTGTTGCAACAACATCTCGAAAGGCTTTCCCACAGACACTCGGATACATGTAATCTCCACCATTTGAAGCTTGTACTGTCGCTACTCAGTCTACTCCTCCTGCTTCTCGGGCGGTGGTCCACATGGTTGCAGCATTCTCTGTGAACAGGATGATCGGTAGACAGACTCATCAGCTATGACACCAGCTGAAGAACAGCAGGACAAGGTGCTGAGGTACTCACCTCGCACATCTCGAATTTTGCTCTTCCTATGCTCTCTCCATCTGCTACGGCAATGTAGCTTAATAAAGGTGGATGTCCGATGATTGAAGCGTAGGTATCACGATGCTGATGTGTGATCCATTCGCTGGTGAACAAGCATGATTCAATCAGCAGGAGCACCAGAAGGAGCATGTGGAGTGGTGTAAGGCTCACTATTTTGTAATGTCGGGATGTCCTGTTCCTGTTGTTCTGTTATGCGTAGCTTGTCGGTCAGTGTCTGCTCGTCACCTAGCTTTCAACTGTCACACACCTGCTGTGTACTGGAGCAGACAGACGACAATATCAGCCTGACCGAAGCAGCCATCTAGCAGTGACCGGCTACCTACGATTCTCCAACTGCGTGTTCTGTGTATACCGTAATTCAGACATGATTGCTGGATGGTATGGGCAACAAGAAGAAGAAGAATTGCTGCTGGATGGAAAGCCGTGCTCGAGGGCCGTACTGCATGCTGCTGAGTGGCGGTTGCTCGTCGAATGCACATGCTATGTATTAGGTAGCTTTTCCGGTGGATATTACACAAGCTACACATACGCAAAGTGAGTCTAGTTGCCCTACTGCTACTATGCTGTGCTGTGCTGCACGTCAGCTTGTCGGCACCGTGTACCTTGTAAACGTACGTGTCTTCTCCGCTTGCTGCCATGCTCGATCATGCATGCTGCGAAGCTGTCAAAGTGCAGGTGTATGATATGACATTCACCTCCTCCGCCTTATGATACCCGAATCAGTAGGGACTTACCTCCGCCCACTGTTCCATACGATCTGCTAGCCAGCAAATGGCAGCCGTCAATGGCAGCAACGGCTCAGTAGCCAGAGATATGGCGGAGCAGCAGCTGCCGCCGAGCATGCAGGGCGAACAGACAGCTGCTTCACTCGTGAACCAGAATGGCAGCAATGGTGGATGGTCAAATGAGCAAGATGGCCAGCCCATATCCAGCCAAGAAGCTGCTCGTAAGCTCCAGGACAACGAGGATCATGGTGCGACGTGAGTGGGGGGAGGCCACTCGCTGAGGAGAGTCTTTCCCAACTGATACTGACGTCGGCTTTCGTGATACTCGTACGCCGTTCTCTCTTTTCGACACACAACGCCATTCATATACTATATGTATGAATTCACAGAGTACATGATTTCGACCAGAATGCTACACCGCAGCAGAAGAAGGAACAGGCCTTGAAAGCCATCGGTGGTAAACTACCTAAGCGGATTACCGACCGACATGAAGGTGGCACAGGTACGGTAGCAGGAAATTCTTATAGCGGAACGAGGTCTTAGGGAGATAAGCAGTGGCTGATAAGAAGCTATTGTTCATGTTATCCACAAACAGAGGTCGCAACTGACATCGGAGGAACCGACGTCAAGCCATCGATATCACTAGCCGATGTTACAGCTGCTTCGGAACAAGAAAAGGGTAGACCCGATTCATCAGCCACTGGTCAACCTGCTATGCCGGGTGCTTTGCCAACTGCAGTAGCTTCCGCCATTCCAGATTGGTATAAAGTCGGATGGAGAGCTAATTCCCAAGCTTTCCTCGATTCGGGTGGAGACATTGAACTGGCAAGACAGCGCTCTCTGCTGGCTGAGTTTTTGAATGAGGCTTACTACGGAGGCTGGTATCACGAGTCAGTAGCACCTTCCCTTTTGATGCAGCCCGTGTACTGACTTCTTCGATACACTAGCGCCGCCATCATCTTCTTTGCTGTCTTTGCTAGTCACTACGTTACAGTCTTCGGTGGCGGATTCGCGTGAGTCCCATTATCGCACTCTAGATTGAACCTGAACCGTCAAACTCAATGCACTCCATCAATGTAGCTGGCTGTTCATTATTCTAGCCGTGTGCGCAACCTACTATCAATTGAGCTCAAAACGTGGACGACACCGCGCCAGAGATGACATCACTCGCGAAATGGCAAAGCAGCGTTTATTCACCGATTCCGAATCAGTAGACTGGATGAACAACTTCCTTTCTCGCTTCTGGCTGATCTACGAACCTGTCCTCTCAGCTGTCATTGTTGCGAGTGTCGATCAGACGCTCAGCTATTCGGCGCCGCCTGGAGTAGACTCCATGCGAATGACACACTTCACATTGGGCACCAAAGCTCCCCGCGTCGACTTCATTCGAACACATCCCAATACCGAATCAGATGTCGTGGTGATGGACCTCAAATTGTCCTTCACGCCCAACGACACGGCAGATCTGACTACTCGCCAGGCAGCAGACAAAGTGAATCCGAAAGTAGTCCTCACCATCAAGTTTGGAAAAGGCAAAGTCGTATTGAGCAAGGATATCATTGTCGAAGATGTTACCTTTGCTGGAGTCATGCGGATCAGACTCAAGCTCATGAGCAACTTCCCTCACGTACAAACTGTCGACCTCAGCTTTTTGGAAAAGCCCCTCATTGATTTCGTGGCTAAGCCTATCGGCTTCGACTTGAACATGATCCCTGGACTGGAGAACTTTATGTACGTTATAGTCCTCGACCATTTGGCTCTCAGGTGACTTGAAACTCCAAAAGCTGATCCACGGAATTTTGTTTTTACAGTGACAATCAGATACATGCCACTCTTGGTCCTATGATGTATGATCCAAATACTTTTACTCTCAATCTTGAACAGCTACTTTCAAGCGCTCCTATCGGTCAGTCGAATGTGAAAGAATTATGTTGGCCCTCATTGAGACTGACCCGATATGTGTTATAGATACCGCCATCGGCGTTCTACAAGTCACAGTGTACAATGCTAGGGGCCTCAAGGGAGTCAAATTTGGCGGTGGTCTGCCTGACCCATATGTCAGCCTTGGTATCGGCAAGCGAGCTGGTCTCGCCAAGACTAAGATCAAGCACAGCACGTGAGCATGAGTATTGAGCTCAGCTATGACTGTGACACTTGATCGTCGGCTGATGGAATACTTCTGACGACAGCGTCACCCCTCATTGGAACGAGACCAAGTTCCTGCTTGTCAACAGTCTGAGCGAAGTCTTGACATTGGATCTCTATGACTATAATGATCATCGGAAAGACACTGATCTCGGTCTGGCATCATTCGATTTGAGAACTCTCAATGATGATGCTGAGCAGGAGGATCTCGTGGCTGATGTCTTACTGCAAGGCAAGCCGAGAGGAACAGTCAAATTTGATCTCAAGTTCTTCCCGGTCCTGAAGCCTGTTGCGGGCCCGGATGGTACCGAGGAGCCCGTACCCGAGTCAAGTAGGTTTTGCCCATACAGCAGCGAAATCGACACGGCTGAGCTTTATCGTAGATACCGGTATTGTGCGAGTCACTCTACACCAAGCCAAAGAACTCGATATGGGCAAGAGTGGAGGCTCATGCAATCCATACGCTAAGATCTACCTGCGAGGTAGATGCGTCCAAAAGACACCGACGTTCAAACGAAATCACAACCCAATGTGGGAATCAAGCACAGAATTCCTTGTTACTTCCAAAGAGAATGCAGTTATCGGTGTCAAGGTCATTGACAACAAAGGATTCGCATCTGATCCTACTTTAGGCTATGTCAACGTCAAGCTAGCCGACATCCTGGCTGCTAATGCCCGACAGCAGGACTGGTTCCCACTTAGCGGTGCTTCGAGCGGCAAGATCCGAATGTCTGCTAGCTTCAGACCAGTCGCAATGGCAGGCGCAATCAACTCGTCCAGGGATTTCAGACCTCCAATTGGTGTGGTACGCATCTGGATGAAGAGGGCAGAAGATCTCAAGAATGTCGAAGGATTGACAGGAGGAAAATCAGACCCTTATGTACGAGTCGTCCGCAAAGGCGTCATTCAAGCGAGAACACTCGTTCACAACAATAATCTCAATCCCGAATTCGACGAAATCGTTTACTGCCCGGTACACAACCTTAACGAGACTCTCGTGTTGGACGTTATGGATTATCAGCACAATTCCAAGGATCGATCGTTAGGCGTCGCCCGGCTCAAAGTCGAAGATGTCGCAACGAAAGGGTCTGATGAGACTGAACATCCTTATATCTCTACTGGCCCTGTCGACAGATCTGCTCGTCTAACTACAGACCATCAAGGCAAAGTCGGCAAAGGCATCCTGTACTACGAAGCAATCTTCTATCCTACTGTCCCCATCAAGGGCGTAGTATTCGACAAGACGACGAATCAGGTAGATCAAATGAAGGCAAGAGCCAAAGATGATGAAGACAACGAGTCTTTCGTAGAACCAGCCGCGGAGGACGATGATAACGTTACTGTCGCAGGCGACGATGACCCTCTCACGCGTCAAATGAGGGCTGAAGCTGCTGTCGGCAGCACAACAAAAGCCGAAGGCACATTCAGCAATGGTGTCAATGAGTCGCGCACCGAAACAGCCACTCCGTCGGTAGCTGGACATACCAAGAACGGGCCATCGAATGCAAGCTTCGCAACAATCGGGACAGTTGGCACCGCTGAGACTGGCGCAAACGGAACCCCTGCTAGTACCGAGGGTGTAGCCATGACGAGGGAGCAGATTCTAAGCTACCAATCGGGAGTACTAGTTTTCAATATCATGTCCGGTAACCTTGCTCAGAAGGGCGCTCGACTGGAAGTTGCATTCGATGATGCGTACTGGCCGAACTACTCTACCGAGGTAGCCAGATCAGTTCACCAGACTTGGGATGAAGTTGGTGAGGTGTTCATTCGCGAGTTGGGCTACTCTCGTATCATACTCCGCCTGAATGAAGCCGAGAAGGAGAGCCGTGAAGACATACAGGCCGACTTCCGAACCAGCTTGTCGGAGTTCTTGGAGCAGTGCTTGGTAGGCCTTACCGGGAGTTTCAGGGTCATGTATATGAGGCTAAACTTGGTGACTTCATCAGGATAAACCAGCCGAGTTCATGTTGACGGACGAAAACGGTGGCCATCGAAGCACAGTTACCATTTCAGCCAAATACGTACCGGTCCCCATCAAACTCGAAATGCGCGAAACAGTTAACAGTAAGCAGGCTCTACCTGAAAGTCGTCTACACTAAAGGCTAACGAATTTTTCACTTAGATACCGGTATTATTCGGGTAGACGTGTTAGAAGGCCAAAATCTACGCTCGGCTGACCGTAATGGCAAGAGTGACCCGTATTGCGAGTTTTTCCTTAACGATGAGAAGGTCTTTACGACACAGGTACAGAAGAGAACGCTGAATCCCAAATGGAATGAGGTGGGCCGGTTTCTCATACAGCAAACATTCATTTCGACTGATGCATCGGCATCACTCAGCATTTCGAGATGTTGGTTCCGTCGAGAGTTGCAGCAAAGTGCAGGGTGAAAGGTAAGAGGCATCGATTGAGACCATGACAGGAAGGCGCTCACCCTCTGCTCGGTTTTAGTCCTAGATTGGGATCGTCTCGGAAAATCCGATAAGCTCGGATCCGGAATGATTGACGTAGTCAGCATAGAGCCCTTCCAAGCTACCAAGCAGACCATCAAACTGGCAACTTCAGACGGTGTTGAACACGGCAGCATCGATATCCGCCTAGTCTTCAGGCCTGAGGTACGTCAGGTCGGAAAAACACTCGTCTTCGGGTTCAGCTAACGTTTGCAATATCTGTATAGTTTGTCGCTCGATCTCGTGCAGCCACGAGTACTTTCGTTGGCACTCTTGCAGGCGGCGCAGTCGGAGGCGTTGGCACGGTCGTCGGGACTGGCGGACAAATTGTTGGCAAGGGTGGACGAATGGCGGCTGGAGGTGTTGGTGCAGTAGCAGGAGGAGTTGGAACAGTCGGCAAAGGTGTCTTCTCCGGCGTACGACATGTGATACCATTGGGCAGGAGGAATACTGGTAGCACTATGGGTGAAGCTCAAGGGGATGGCTATGCGGTAGCCGAGGCAGATGGCACGACCGGAGGTGGCTCCGCTCTAGGTGGCCCATCTCGCTCTGGGGGCAGTGACATCAATGGCCGTATCAATTTCCAGCCAATTGGAGGTGGTACGCCTGACTTTGGGTTCCTCCAAATCACTGTGATCGACATACAAGGCATACCTCAAGATGAGAAAGTGCATGTACAGCTGCATCACGGACCCAAACAGCATGAGAAAGCTCACATTTCAAAGAATCCCTCGACTGGACACAACGATGTCGTATTCTCGGTCAAAACGTCACCTGAATCTATGATTCTTACCTTCTCGTTGGTGATCAGAAAGGCTTTCGGAAAGGATAGAACTCTGGGATCAGCCGAATTGGACGTTTGGAGCTTGATCCATCCTGGGTCGCAGACTTCGGCGCAAACTATGCTCAGTACGGGTGCAGGAGACATTGCTCTCAATCTTAATTGGACAGCCGCTGCGAACTCGGCAAATGCTGCCGGATCAGGGTCACCCACCTTGAACAAATCAAGCCCGGCACACATGACAGGCGGAGAACAATCCAATGTCCCAGACTCTCCTGCTTCACACAAATCAAAGTCAAGGTTCACAATGCACAGAAAGCGGGAGACGACGCCCAGCAGTTAGCACAGAAGAAATGAACCGGGTGGGAATCCTCCATGCCTTGGCGCTGACGTAACAGACCTGCCAGATGCAGAGCTTTTTACACTAGACTTAATACATTGATGGACTTTGTTCACGAGCAGTACCCGGATTCCAATGTGTTGTTATCGGCCTTCCTACTATGCTACAATCACGTAATTTACGACTCCTTCCTATATGCTGCATTTCGTGGAGTCTGCCCGGTATGAAGGCTTCTATTGACTGAGTGTTTACAAAGCCCCAAGTGTTTGGAGACTGACTTGACGAGGTGTCTGTCGACAAGTCTCTCCACGACCGACTAGGCGACGAGGGAACTCAGTTTTGTAATTTAGGGATTTGCTTCAAGTCTTGAGGCAGCTTGGACCTTGTGGTCACAAGGTCCAAGCTGCCTCAAGACTTGAAGCCAGGTTGTTCCTGCTCCTTCAAAATCATGGAATTCCACACTGGAGTATGCATACATGAGCTCAACACTACGCAATTGTCTGTGCTGGCTTCGCACATGCCATCGCGGGTCTGAAACTTCCCTGCAATCATCGACGGATTATAGAAGAGCTCTACAAATGCTTCATTCAAAGTGCAACATTTTGCAGGACCACATGTTCATTGATACTCCAGCTGAGCGAAAAAACTTCTCCTTGGGAGTAATTTGATACTGCTAAACGTGCTTGATACTTTGCTCGACATTTGTCCAGTATGTCATTGAATTTAGGGAGGTTCGCTTTCTTGAAGGCTTGCGGAACGCTGAACTTGATGATGGACATCTGGTTTGCTGGATCATGCTTCGACTTCATGAGAAGCTCGAGGATGCAAAGAGGCACCCCTTTGAGTGTTTGCAATTGTTCTTTGTGAGAAGCTACCGGTGGTGTACAATAAACGAAGGGATATTCCAGCAATAATCCGCACAACGTAATCATCGTGTTCTGAGGCCAGGCTTCCTTCTTTTCTTGGTCCACCTTGCCGAGGGTTGACGCATACTTGGTGATGTCCAGCTGATAAGCCTTTTCCAACTGCTGTGATGCTGCTGCCGTATATTTTTGTAGATCTGTAAGCACTGATTTCACCGCTGATAAAGTGTTGTTTTCGAGAATGGCAGGGTTTCCTGAAAGGGTGTCGATATATACCGGATTTTTATCGGAGAAGACAGAGCTAGAACACAAATGGACATTGATAATGAATGCCTGTTGCGTCATACACTCATAAAGCAAGAAGATGAGACTGTCAGGTGCAGAATCTTGATTGAGCAGATTTTGCAGGGAGTTCAGACTTTCTTCCTGAATAGCGAGGGTATCAACCAGGTACGCTAGTCTTCATTATATGACAGAACATATGGTAATGTCAGAACATGCTTTAGTGCAAAGCAAAGGGTCAGATACAATGCACACCTCAGTCCAGATTGGACAAGTGAAAATCCTTCGAGAAACGCAGAAACGGCCGCGTCCGAGATTCTGGCATATCTTCTAAGAAGAGCAAGCGTAGAAGCATGCAGAGGATGCTTCTCATGCATAAAGAAAGAGAAGCTTCCTCGCGTCTTTTGCTCGCTTCGTTAAGCTTCTGCCATATCTTATTGTTTTGCAAGGATTTCCAGGATTTTCAAGCGAGTTTCGAGTGACTGATTTCGAATGATTATTTCTTCCGACTTTCCCATCATTTCTGTGAACACCTCTTCGAGCTTTCTTGCTGCAAAATCGCAGGCACAAGGAAGGCTGAACTTTTCGCCACCGGCCGAGGTGATCGAGAAATTGCACGCCTGCAGGATTGCACGGTGAAGGGAGGACAGCGTCGACGACGATAGACCGCGGACTCCCATTAGACGGCGTGCGACTCATCTCTAATCGCTGAACCCTCAAGACATCATTCAAGATGACGCTCGGTAAAAATAACATGTTGCCTGGCAACCACTTCCGCAAGGACTGGCAGCGAAGAGTCAAGACTTGGTTCAACCAGCCCGGTCAGAAGAAGGCTCGCCGCACAGCGAGACTGCAGAAGGCTGCCAAGCTGGGAGGAAGGTGAGGGAGAAATATAGAGGGTGGATATGGACTGGACTGGATGCTGATGCTGCTGTTATGTTGCTGCTGCAGACCCACTGGCCTACTCCGACCTGCCGTCAGATGCCCTTCAATCAGATACAACATGAAGATTCGAGAGGGACGAGGATTCACCCTCGAGGAGCTGAAGGCTGCTGGAATCAGAAAGAAGGAGGCTTTGAGCATCGGTATCTGCGTTGACCACCGCGCAAAGTCACGCTCCGAGGAGAGATTCAACAGAAACGTCGAGCGTCTACAGGCCTACAAGGCTCGCTTGGTTGTCTTCCCCAAGAACGCAAAGAAGCCTGCTAAGGCCGACAGCACTGTGCGTATCGTGCCGTGAAACATATATACTTAGGAAGGAGAAGCGGTCAACTAATTCGATTCATGTATATTTTCACAGGGCGACGACCTCACCGCACAGACAGCACGCAAGATCAACTCCGTCCTTCCCCTACCTCCCCACTACGTCGCCGAGAAGCCAAGAGCCATCACATCGGAAGAGCAGGACTTCAACGCATTCACCACACTCCGAAAGGAGCGATCAGATGCTCGTCTCATCGGTGTCCGAGAGAAGAGAGCAAAGGCAAAGGCAGAGGCTGAGGCTGCCAAAGCCAAGTAAAAAGCTAGCATGTAGGAAGGAAGAGGAGAATTCTGGGTGGTTATATATGCCATTGGCCGTCAAAATTGTCGTCTTCTTTCTATGGCTTGCAACTACGGGGTTGTTTTCCATTTTATCTTGTTTCGCATTGTTTCTCTCCCCTGCAAGATCGAATGGAATTCAACTTTGTTCTTCTTTCGAACTACGCTCGTCCGGTATATGCAGTGCAGTCTGATTGCTGCAATAACCCCATCCTCTAGAGAGCAACATGGATTACCAGCACGTGTTCGCTTCAACCCAACCACACACCCGCCCATGCTGTCGCCTGGACTCATTTTCCCAACCCTCAAGTACGCTTCTGGTTACCGTATTGTTCGCTGGTAGCTTTGCGATATAGCTAGATTGGTCACCAAGGATTGGAATAGCGGCAGGCAATGCACAACCCTTGCTTTTATTGCATATCAATTGACTAACTTTCAAATGCTCTCGCCGCGACTCGACACCTACTGATTTTCTCAGTGATCTTGCCCTGGCAGCTGAATGACATCGATTGACACAGGCCATCACGGCTATGCTGTGGGACAAGCTTTGTATTAACAATTCTTCCTGGTTAGATTCAGACAACGGCTTTCGACTTTGATCTGAGCCATCATCGACAAGGCACATCTAGCGTTGACTCAGGTGACACCGAAAGCAGTACAGATACACATTCAGAAGAGATGGGACGTGTAAAAGCTAATGGCAAGTCGCCACTATTAAGTCGCCAAACATGTCTTCGATGTCTGCACCAAAGGAAACAATGTCTGCTCGTCTCTTGGCGGCAGGATTGGGCGATGCCATTTGCTTGTGGCTCAGAGACCAGCTTATCGTAGCCCCTTGGAGTCAATGCTGGAGAAGGGCTACGACAAGCTCAGGACAAACCCTCCATTCCTTCAAAGCCGAGTCTGGCTCAGCCTCAATCTATGGAAGCGCATGCCGACAGTACGACTGTCTCATTACTAGTCAGGCGCTTTGCATAGGCTCCTATTAGTCCCGTCCAAACCAGCTGCAGAGTGGCGCTGCCGCACGTCCGGACTGCATTTTACGAAAGAATGGACATGGCCTGTACATAATCAAAGCACAACAACCATGGTGGACCGGTCGCCTCGCTCATACGTCATTGAGGAAGGCAATTCGCGTGTTCATCCCACTCGTCTACACAATCATAGGTCTATGTCACACGACTTCCTTCCGGTGTGGCTAGCGAGATGTCAGTTAGGAAGGATAGAGTCTCAAATAAGGTCCTTAAGCTGCTGGCTTCGAGTACAGTCATCGAGACAGTCCTCAAGAAATAGAAGGAGCAGTACACGTACTTGCAGCCAGCTGCAATGTGGGCACATGATTATGCTGCCGGCAGAAGCAGGGAAGCCTAACACCAAAGCGTCGTACCTTTCCAGTCAAACAAATGTTCCAGTCGCGTCTGAAAGTGATGTCGTCCCTTCCGCGAGACTTGATTGCGAGATGCGTCATCGCAAACAGTCTTGCCGCTTGCCTGTACAAGGGCCTCAGGCGATTCTTCCGGTAACATTTCCGGTGTGAGTGTCAAGCTGTACACCGCCTGCAGCTATGATGCGTGGATCAAGACTTCCAAGGGGCTGTGCATAGGGTCTCTTCGCTCCTAGCCGCAGCAGCATACCAGAGCGTGAGGAGACTTGTCATCCCAGCTGCTTCGGCTTGAGACAGCAATTCCCTGAGTGACTTAATGGTATCGGCATATAGAATATTCCTATTTCCCTGTCATTCAGTATCGTAGCCTACTTAGTGATAGGTTTCGCCTGCGGAAAAGCCAAAAAGGTTTCTGGTTAACAAGGTGTTTGTGTCTCTGGTGCCGAGTCCTCGCAGTCCCGACATCCGAAACAGCTTTGATCGGACAGTCTATCACTGCCATTTTCCGGGGTTACTTGCTAGAATAGCTTCTCACGCTTTCGGCCTGCACAGGAGACTGTAACGCAACGTGTCACACCCACACAGCTGCGGCAGGAGGCTTCTACGCGCAATTGCTTCGCCACATCCTCTTTACGCGTTGCTCCATTCCAGTATCACTGCAGTGACGTGGGGTCTGCGGCTAAAGGCTTGAGTTGTGTATAACAGGCGGGCATGCTCTAACTGGACATGGGAGCTTATGGAACTTGAGGCCTTTCCAGTTGTGTGGCTGACAGCTCGTTAGTGTCAGGGAACGCTAGTAAGTACTGTAGGCATCGAGTTTTGAGTTAGGTCGGGGTGGCCCTCCTGGAGGGTGTTTCTGAAAGTTGATGTGCGCGACGAGGCCTTCATTAGGCCATGATCAGGTCAAGTCGTGAAATCTATTTGCGACACAGTACGGTACAGGGAGACACAAAGTCCTTTAGCCTTTTCTTACGTGTGTCGTAATGGCGTTCCCGAAAGCGACAACGACGACCACCATTTTGCGCAGGTCTCGGGAAGGGTGAGTGAAGATAGGGGCGGGACCTAGCTCATCAGCTGGAACCGAAGCCGACGCCAGACCCAGGCACAACGAGTTACCGTAAGGAGAAATAGTCACGTCAAGCAAGCAAGCAAGGCAAGGCCCGCGGACACGCTACGACACTATTGCTCAACCATACCCTGCATGGCCGCATGGGTATATAACCCTGGGTGTCTGCATAGACTTTGGCGTGTCAATGGCACTATCATCTATCTAAAGAAAGTCGCAGATGAGCTGACTCCATGTCTTACCTTGCCCTGACGCGCGGAAAAGCACGCTTCGCAGATTTTTGACCTCGTTCACACTGCTACTAGACAACAGGTGCCGTACATGTATGTGATGATGATCAAGTGCCAGACAAGAAGACGATACATGACGGAATGATAGGTATGGAATACCGCTCCGAAAGGCTAATGGATCCCTGTGGGCTGCTTGGTGCCTGCGTAGTCTATCTCCAGCATCCGTGCCTAGCGCTTCGTTCGGATTGATGCTGCCTATCACAGAAGCTAGACATCCCGCTGCTGTTTCTGTAGAAGATGACATGAACAGACCTGAGACTACCACCTGTTCCTTCTTACATTTGTGAATCAAACAAGCTTTTGACAGGAACTGCGACAGCTCTCCATAGATGGTGGAGATATCGATAGTAGTAGCACTTTCAAGTACGGGAAGGGAACCCTGACACCTTTTCATGACACTGTTCTTGATTAAATTTGCCTGCCCGCAACCGGGATCCATTCATCATTCTCGTACATAAATACAATAGAATTGGCTTCTTCTTCCTTCCTTGTTCTGTTTATCTATATCTGCAGTTTGTGTGGTAGCTTACTAGCACACACGTTGCCAGCAAGCCTTCAGGTTGGAGAAAGCAAGGCAGGCTAAAGCTAAGCCGATCTTCACGATAATCTGCGAAAGAAAAAGATAGCGTGACGACGACGTGGCAATCTCGACACCAAGATTGTAAAGACACATATATCGTACCCACACGCCCGGCCGTGGCTGATTTTCCGCAAAGAATATCAGACTAGTCAGGGTCCAGGGAGGAGTTCATTGACATTGGAGATCTGTGACACGGGACGGACGATATTCACATTTCGTACTGTACCGTAGAGGAAGTGTAGATCCAGAAGTTTAAGCTTCGAGCGAGGGAAAAGAGCACCATTGTGAGATCTTCGTCAAATCGAACTCCCGATAGTTCAAAAACTCATCTCTTTTATTAAACCATACCTTCCGTCATTTGTATACCATATCATACATGACCATCGTCACGCAGCTACGGTAGCAGTTAGTAACGAGACCGTACCATATTCCGGGGAACCTTCCGCAGAACCGGGGTAAAAGAGCAATCAAAATCAGGGGATCGGAGCTTTACGAGAGGCTTTTAAAGACATATGATACAAGAGGCAGGTAGGCAGGCAGGCGGCAAAGTAACATATCTTAAATCAACGTGAGCGCGTGCAAAGGTCCAAGACATCAAGACAAGGTGGACGAAGGGGTTACATAGGCACACGCGCGAGCCGACAAGTCTCGAAGTAAAAAATATCGGGGTCGCCGAGCTAAAGACTAAAATCGTCAAACAGATTGGCTTGAGAAAGAAAAAAAAAGGTTCCACAAGGAACGCAAAGACGCAGTAAGCTTAAAGGGTCAATTTTGAAGCAAGCAAAGAAGAGTGTGGCCAGAGTCAGACTGGAACACAAATCGCCCAAATCCCGCGTTACCGGCACACACATTCCCATCACATCACATTTTCGAGAGCAAGATCTCAAGGGACCAAGAGCTCATAAAAAACGCTAGAAAGGTAAAATAACAAAAAGTGTCGAGCATCGCCTCGTGTATAGTCAAGAGACGGGACTCGGCAGCTGCGGTAATCTCCATCACATTGTTATATTACTATTATTTCTGCGTCAAGCTTTCTTCTTCTCTCTCTCTCATATTACCACAATTCACATCTCTCATACCATTCTTTCTTGTTTTCAACCATTCATTCGGGGACATTAGCTTGTTCTTCGTTTCTTTCGACAAATCTTCAAAGAGGCGCTTTGTCTCTCGCAACTTCGCAAGCCAGACGCAGCATCATTTTTCTGGAATCCCACGTCGACAGGCGATCGAGAATTTGCCGGCATCAAGACTCGTCAAGCTGAACATTAGGTACCAGAGAAGAAGGTGAAAGGGAACAGCCACATTAGCCTCAAGCAAAGACCTTGTCTTGTTCAAGGAGGGCTTCCCACCTTGTTTAGGTATCTCGGGAAACACGCGGGAACTCAGCCGACAGTTGCAGCAGCGTAACTGTGCAAAGAGGCGCAGGCCGGTGACACCACCTCGCAGCGAGCGCGTCAAGACAGGTCAAGCTGGGCTTGTCAACCGAGAGACACAAGAAAGAAGTCAGCAATTCATTCGCATTCTCGTCAAAGGTGTTGGCTTTGTCTAAAGCTTAGCCTTGACCGCTTTTCTTTTTTCACCGCACTACCTACACGTACACGTGTTCCGGTGGCGAGTAGATTGCGTAGGACCCAAAGGCAGAGATAGAGATACTGCAGAGAGCGGAGAGAAATAGGAGTAGGAGGGGGTGAGCGTGTCAATGCTCGTAACCTACCACATCCCTTCTTCAAAGCAATTGCAGATCTCTCTTCTCTTGTCTTCTCAAGTCATCCCATTTTCTATACCTTTCTCCATTTCATATCACCTGACCCAGAACTACATACTACTGCCTACCATACCATACAAGCTATCCGCAATTTTGACACCCATCTTCCTTCATTGATCAGCAACATCGTACCGCTACTTGAAACACAATCCCACCCTATTACCGCAAAGCTACGCAGATAAAGGCAAAGAAAAAAGTAAGAGAGTCAGTCAGACAAGTCGAGGCAGCAAGTCAATCGGGACCTGTCAGTCTGCGGCTCCCGCCCTCCACTGTGCTATACAGCAAGGTGAGTCAGGCCCTGCACACACACTTGAATAACTGGCAGTCTATCACCTGTCCAACATGTCATCCAGTTTACAGAGCTGACTCTGCATAACGCCTACCGTTTCTCCATATCTGATATTATACAGGTAGTTTCATAGGTGATCGACAGAAGACCCTACATAACGCCACCTGCCTCGCGTATATATCATACTACGGCACGATTACAACAGCTACGCACAGTTCTCCTAAAGCGGTACCTCGTCGACAAGTGGATGGATTGAAGGTGTCATTCTCGCTTAGCTTCCCGGTCCTTCTTCGCTTGTCTTCAAGTCTTTCGCAACCTTCCGACGCCTCGCTACATTCAAGAATCACATCTTTCCGTTTTGTGTGCATGGTGAACTGGAAAAGATAGATAGCCAGCAAGACATTCCCAAACTCCTTCAACAGAGAACGAACGAGCGATTCTCCTCTTCCCAACACATCCACACACAAAGGAGTGTAACCTTTTCCAAGCTCAATCCTCCCTCCCTGGACCCTCTTCCCCTGGACTGAATCCAAACAGCCGACTACGTTTGTGACAAGCAAAGTGTGAGGGAGAGGAAGTGTACAAGAGAGTGTGCTCGTGCATGCTCATCTCAATTTGAAGTTAATCTCTTGTCTCTCTTCCATAGTACTTGGGAGAGAAAGAAAGAGGAAAGAAAGCGAGACTGGCGTGCCTGTGCCACGCTCTGATCGCCCTCCTTGCCTGGAGAATAGTGGCGATCTCGTTGAACATCTTCAATTTCCCATACACATCGCGCGAAGAGCAGACAGCCATGCAAGCATTTCAACAGGCATCTTCATCCTACTCGTACCCTGCTTCTTCTTCCAACTCTCAACCTGGTCCACCCTCTTCGTCGACCTACCCCGGACCCTCCTGCTGCCAGCACCAACCTTCTGGAAGCACGTGCTCCTTTTGCACCCCGCCCGAGCATACCTATTCCAGTTCATCGTCATCGGGAGCTTCCTCTTCTACCTCTCCATTTGGTGCATTTGACATACCTATCACTACTCAAGTCGACCTTCTGTATCCTCCGCATCCTCAGCTGTCGACGGTTCCCTTTCCTGTCACAAGTACGACTAGTACTAGCAGTACAACCTGCAAGAGAGCAACACTCTACCAATCTCAATCATCGTTACAGCAGCAACAACCTCAGCACCACCTTCCAAAGTCTCTCTCAAGATCTTCCATCTCGTCAGACGGCTCAACTCTCCTCTTCTCACCTACACAAGATCCGCAACAACTGCATAACTACTCGCCTGTAACACCGCCTCTTCCACTTCACATCGAAGCAAGCAAGAACACTACAGCTTCAAAGTCTCTTCCACCGCAGTCACAATCTACCGCACCTGTCCTCGAGTCCATCTCTACGGCAAAACCAAGCAATAAGCTTCCGTTGCTACCGGACCTCATTGGTGACGCCAACATCAAAGTAGACGGCATGGCAACCACAGTACCAGCAGTCATGCAACCTGGATGTATCTCTCAGCTAGCTACTTACCTCGCTGAGATGATAGTTTATCTCTGGTTCTCACCGCCGCTGAAAAGGGCTCCGATATTCCCTAAACCTACTGGCGCTTTTGCGAGATTTTGCAATGACATCCTTACTACGAGTGAGTAGTATTTCTCCTCTATGACTTTTGAGCAAAGTATCGGAGGTAAAGATACTAATGTTGTGCCTTGCAGCCCAAGTATCACAAAGTGTCGTCGTCCTCGCTTTGTACTTCGTTTCGAAACTACAAGCGAAACATTCGATAGAGCCGAGAGCAGGTTCGGAGTACAAGCTTACGATAGTAAGTTACGTTTCAACCTCTCCCAGTCAGATGACCAAGCTCACCACTCTTGCTTGCACTCAGGCGTCCCTCATGCTGGCAAACAAGATTTTGGACGACCATACATACACAAACAAGACTTGGTCGGAAGTTTCAGGATTACCGCTTGATGTCCTCAATGGAGCCGAAGTTGAGTTCTTGCAAGGTCTCGAATTCGATCTCCACGTTTCTCATACGGCCTATAAAGCGTAAGCAATTTTAGCCATGTCTTGTCAAGGTCAAGAATCTGAATTCAACGACTGATTATTGCATCCTGTCCAAATCTTCTAGATGGTACACAATGCTACAGAATGGCGAAAGTAGCAACATAGTCAAGCAATCTCAGCCTGCTCGAAAGAAAGCGAAAGTGGTCAACCCTATTGCACCATCTGCGCCTACAAGTCCGATGCACCATACCTCTTCATCTTCAACAGCTGCAAATGCCGCGTCTGGCTTCGATTTCACATTTGCGATGCCAGCTTCGGCGACAGTACCTAGCAATCCATTCGCTTTACAAGTACCCACTTCAAGACACTCTGTCAATGCATGGCCTATGCCAGCTGCTCAAATGCCCGAGGCGGCTTACATGCACCCTACATTCTCTCAAAATGCCATCCCAACAGCTGCGCCAAGTAGTTCTCAGGGTACGTCCAGGAAGAGGCGCGCTTCTGACGCTGCTCTCACACCTGCCCAAAGCTCGGCTGCAGCGACCCCTCAAGCACTTCAACCGGCTCTTCAGGTGAACACGAATAATCTGCCTCGAAGTCATCCTGGTGCTCTGAATGGCATTCCCAGTCATCTCTACACTCCAATCGTCTCTACACCCACATCAGCCATGTCCGTAGTCTCTGCTTCACGAGCTACAACGCCACAAAGCTCGCATGGGCCTAGTGTTCAGCAAGGCTATTACGTGCAAGACTTCATGCCTAACGACTTGACGAGCTCGTGGAGCCCAGTGGACGAGTTAGGCAACAGACGACCTCAAGATCTGACCTACTATGCTCTCGCAGCCGGACAGCAACGTGGCGGCTACCTTACACATCAGCCTCTACCTCCGTATCCCGTGTATCCCGTTTACTACCCTGGCTTACTACCCTGGCATGCCTATGCATCATCCTCAGACCGGACGGGCTTTTGCTCCGCTTCCACGTCATGTGTCGTCTTCGGCAAGTGGAAGAACTAGCAGCATGACACCTGTCATGCAACAAGCCGGTATGCCACAGCGGACTTCATTGTCACTGTCACCCGTCGATATGAGGTCGCTATATGCACAATCGCAAGATGGTCGGATGTACCCTCAGAACGCGAACCTACACCCATCTATGCTGCAACAGCCGATGTACAGCATGCCAATGCAAGGTCAAAGCAGATTGACGCCGCCAGCAATGGTACCGCCTCAGTATCACCATCCTAGTGATCAGCGACCCTACTCGGCGTCTTTGCAGGGCATGCCATTTATGCAGCCACAAGCACCTATGCCAAGTCCATTGGAGCCATCGCTGCAAAGTCTGGCACTATCAAGTGGAGCCTCGCAGAGTCCTTCCGCTACGCCTATGGCTTCGAGACAGCATCAGCCTGTCCCCCCTCCTCAATCGTACTATTCCACCTTTGCAAACAACGGCCTACCTGGAGTTCTTTCCTGGCCGGCTCAAGCCATCGCAAAATACCAGAACGTCGTTCAGCCTCATCAGCAACCTTGGCCTAGGGATTTCGCATGACTCGCATGCCGACAAAGCCCCGATCCTTGTGAAGTCATACTTGACGTCAGCTTTTCCTTAACGAGCCTCACTTAATGATCACTCGCAAGCACCGTTCCTTCTTCTCCGTAATCATTCGCAACTTTTAGCAAAATCAGAATACCGTAATACTCGTTTCTACAATTCCAAATCGTTCTCGCTTGATAGCGAATACAGCAACTTCAGTTCTCGCAAACACTTGTCGTACAATTCGTTCCATCCCTTTCGCGGCTTCCTCATCCTTCATCACATGAAGCTTCTCACGACTGTGTCCGCTGCATAGCCGACATACTCCAAAGTGTACTATGAGGCTAGCATCCTCCGAGACACGTCAGAATCGCCCACATACACGGTGCAAGAGACGTGCATAGAATATGTCAGTTACGATACAGCCATGCAAACGTGGTTTGGTCTCTAATCGCAATAATTCACCGGACGCTAGACAGACGTCAACAGGATAAGAATCAGGTTTCATCAGCATTACAATCATTTGAAATGGAAAATTGAAGATCAGTACTGAACTCAAATCATACAATTGTGTATTATAGTCAATATTTCGTTCTGGTTAGCAATCTGCTACATTGCCCTTGAGGCATAACCTATCTCGCTTCAGTCTCGACCTGTTTGCGACAATTGCACACCGGTCTGATAGTCCTTTCAGCCACCACTTGTTTTGCAATTACTACCTCCAGAACTATAAGCCTGTAAAGACAGATGCTCGGATGAAGGTCATTACTTTCAAGCAAGCGAACTTTCAAACCTCATATGATGAGTTGACGAGACCTATATGCGCGATTGCACAGGCATGGCTATGAACAAATGCTGGAACTAGAAATACACAGCAAGCTGACTGCCCACGAAACATATATAGTGACTGCTACATCCGACTACCTTGATGACACATTGAATTTTACTGATGCTTCCTACTCTGCAAGTCCGCTTGTCTTGGGCAAATGGTGGTGTTCTGCGGCTGCCCGAACAATGCTCTCGACATCCTTGTGGCGGGGAGTGATTGAGCAAGCGAACTTCTGAGGGTGTGAAGAGAAGCCTGTAGTGTACGCGTTGACGTCGACTGGGATGTTTTGACCGAGAGAATCCTTGGCGTGTGCAATGTTGTAGCCCCATAGCATGCGAGCGAAGACGACTGAAATAAAATTGAAGTCAGCATGAGTGTCTTGCAAATTACGGGTACGCAGTGGAGCTTACTGTATAGAGAGCGCTCGGCAATGTACATGCCTGGGCAAATTCTGCGTCCGTAACCGAAACCGAAGTGACCTCGCTCAGATTGAGGAATACCGACAACTTGACCATCTTTGATAAATCGTTCGGGCTTGAAGCTTTCTGGCTCGGGATAGACTTTGGGGTCCATGTGGATAGCCCATGCATTTGGAATGATTGTTGTGCCAGAAGGGATGAAGTAGCCTTCGTAGACGTCATCTTGTGTTGTAGCGTGAGCTAGACCACCGGCAATGACCGGACGCCAGCGTTGGACTTCTTTGACGAGAGCGGAGACGTAGACTAGGTCAACTTGGTCTTCGAAGGTAGGCATGCGGTCACGGCCAACGACTCGGTCAATCTCTTCTTGAGCTTTGCGTTGCTGTTCTGGATGGTTGACCATTGTCATGATAAAGGTAGCAATAGCATCGGAAGTAGTGTCTGATCCAGCGCCATACTGAAGATGGGAGACAATCAGCTTCGTTACATTTGCCCGCAAGTATGGGACCAGACGAACCATAACACCAGCCAAGAAAGCGATTTCCTGGTCTGTAAGTCCAGATTCTTTCTGCATATCAAGCATGTATTTGACAAAGCAGTGAGCATCCTGTCCTGATGCGATATCGCGCTTAACATCTTCCATATGACCGTAGAAGAGCTTTTCCTGGTTCTTGAAAATTCTAGCGGCTGTAACCTTCCATGGCGCCAAGGCAGAAGGGAGGTAGTTGAGCCATGGTAGGGAGTCTACCAGGTGGCGGCCAGGCACAGCAGCAGAGGTAAGCTCTTCAAGAAGTGCTCGCTGTGTATAGGGTTTCCGTCAGTATATCGATCGTCTCCAATTCCGGCAAAAGCAGCATAACTCACCATGTCGGCAACAGCTGGATCGGTATTTCGGTTTGCTCGCTTGTTGAAGGCGACTTGCATGATAAGTGACCCGGCATATCGCTGGCAGTGGCCCCAGAAGGCTTTAGGTCGCTCAAGCATATCGACCATCAGTTGAGTAGATTCGAGGTCTTGCATAGGCTCGTATGTCGAGGAAGCTTGTGCAGAGGTGAGCTTGTGAATGATCTTTCTTTCCTTGCGCCATAGATCGTGGCTGAAAGTGTACACAAGTAAGCTTGGTGTTGCACTAAACTCAGTCTAATGATTGCTTACTATGGCATGAAGGTCAGGCGCAATCCACGGGAGATCAAGTCGTTGGCCATGACCTGGCGAGGTCTGGAGGAGTACTTTGGAGAGCGTCTGTCGAGGAGCTCGATAGCATGGTCGGCTGAAGATACGACTACAACTTCCTGAACGCCAAGCTTGAGGCGGTAAAGTGGACCTGTTGCGGAGCGAAAAGAGGAAGGGAAAAGCAATCCGGGGTAAGTCGACGAAGTTCGCCACACGCGCGCCGTAAATAGGCTTGAAGGATGTGTGCTAGAAAGGCTCACCATATTCGTCACCCCACTGTTTGAGAGCTACCCAAGGCTTAACAGCTGGTATCTGTCTCAAATTTCCGATGATTGGTGCACCTTTTGGACCGGGCAAGGTCTTCGCTCCACCTTTACGCTTCTGGAAGTCGTTGTGTTGCTTGAACAAGTAGACCACGATGGCAATGAGGGCAACAACGAATGCGACCTTTGGGTCGAAGCGGACGAATGCGTCATGGACAGGGGTGGAGAGGACGGCCATTGTTCAGATACACTTGCTTTGATATATGTTTAGGTGGCGATGGTATATCTATAGACAAGGAAGGTGAAGGTAAGAAGAAGGATGAGAAGGAAGAGGAAAAGAAAGCAAGAAATGCAGAAGGAGAGGAGATCCGGATGGATGGAATAGGCAGCTCGGGGGACCCCAGCCTTCATCATCCATTTCTCCATAGGCCCCCAGGTCGCAACATCTGTATTGCCAGTTCTGTTTGCCAGCGTGGCGGAGGTTCGCTCAAACCGATGAGCCGGCCTGTCCGAGAAGGAGAGGCAAATCGCCGGCACCGTCATTGGAGGCATACAGAAGTCCGCATACGACACGAGCAGTCTACATCCTACCTACTCTACTCTGCGCACCTCATTGACTCTATGGGTCAATCAAGTATCCCATGATCCCTCTGCTCTTCGTTGGCTGGAGCGTCCTCATGAAACTCACGCAACCTAAGTGGCATAGTCAGTCACGTGAGCAAGCGGCATGTCAGTGGGGCGAACAGCATTACATGCCGGAGACATGTCATGAAAGCCAGCAAGTCTGCCATGCAGCATAGAGGCTGAGCAGAACGCTACCGGAAATAGAGCACTGCTATCCTCAGCTGCTCCTGCAAGGACTACCGTAGACCATCCTCCACAGATCTCGCAAAGCCCTTCGGTTGTTGGACTGCACAAGAATATGGTCCAAACCGTGCGAAGATCGAGTGATAGTGCCAGTGTGTTGTCCGGCCGCAGACGGACACGGAACAGTGGTTTCTAGCCTGGATGGCCATAGATATGTATATGTAGCCTTCCGAGGTGTTCAGACATGCAAAAAACCGCCTGACCACATGCAAGCCTGTAGTCTGAGCGCCTGCTGTGAGGATGATCGAATGAAGCTGTCAGATATGCATTGAAACGTCGTCTTGAGTGAGATCATGCTTCGACGTGAGTCGTAACATAAGAAGCGTATAAGTTGGATGATGTTCTGGTGTCGAGGAGTCTACTTGCAGCTGCTGCATTCAAATCTGTTCGAGGACGTTCGAGACATCTGGGAGCGATACCGCCACTCCCTTTTGACACCACACCAACTTATGGCAGCTTGAGGTTGCTGCTCATCCAGCAGCATGGCGGATATTTCGGAGCCTACTCCTCCACACGAGGCCAAGCAGGATGCTCCTGCCTCTTCAAGCGAGTCCATCAAGCTCGCCGTGTTCTGCCCTCAACGACCGCTACAGAACGGTGTGACTGAAGCGGACGTGGCAGAGCTATACAGCATACCGGAGAAGGTTGCAGTGCCATCGTCTAGCACTGTACTCGATGTCAAGAAACAGCTGGAGCAGGTCTTCCCAGGGAGACCGCTCGTCAAAGGTCAGACACTCCTCTGGCACGGTAGGCGTCTGGCCGATGATGAGGTGATGATGCAGGTGGTTCAGGGCACGCAACAGGTACCTCATGCACGTTTGCTCAATGCTTCACATGCAGTTTGCTGACTTCACTACTATCGAACACAGCCAGAAATGGGGTATGTCCTTCACCTTACCTGTCCAGCCGACATGTGGACTGCGACACCCTCAATCGCGATTCCAACTCCAGCTGCACAACCTCACAAAACCCCTTCATCCTCGGCAGCTGAGCGTCTGTCTGCGTTGTCATCATCTTTCATACCTACAAATGCCTCTCCTGCATCCACTCAGCATCCAACAAATACGTTTCCTTTAGCGAACATATCGCGTGACACATTGCAACCTTCACCATCAATCGACGTCGCTACACTTATGTCTTTGACTTCGGGATTTTCCTCATCTGCCCTCCAAGCGGTTCCTGCTACAACATGGAAGACCTTCTCCTCACATCTTTCGATGCTATCTGCCGGCCAGAGGGCTGATTTCATGGGTCGTCTTTCACGAGCCGAACGTTACTACGCCACTCTCGGCAAGTTAGCTGCGGACCGCCAAGGCCCTCAGATGAAAGTAATAGGTCCAGAAGCCATCCAGCATCTTAGTACCACTGGACAGATTGGTACTGGGTTCTCGTCTCAGTCGGTGAGCGAGATGGAGGAGAGCATTGAACAGCTACTCGAAGACTTGGGCTGTATGCAAGGTGTTCGGACAGCGCAAACACAAGCTGCAGATGAATTCGATGCACTCGAGAAGACGCAGTCTAGTCTTTTAGGAGGTCAGACAAGCAGCAGAGTTGTGTACATCTCTGGTTACCCATTTCTCCTGCAAATACCACCGCAATTCGCAGTATCTGTCAAAGGGAGGAAGGAGGCCTTTCTACAGATGAAAAAGTATCAATCGATACATGCAATGCTCAACACTATGCTCGGTATAGCTCGAAAAATCCAAACTTCGCAGCACGGTTCCAGCTTATCAGCGTTTACAAGTCAATACCAGCTGCCTCTGCCTGGCAGAGCACGAGATGCCCATCAACCAGGTGGACCGTTGCCGCCTGTCGCTGGAATAGCAATGCAGCAAGGCATCAACAGACCTAATGGAATAGGTGCAGTCGGTATCGGAGCTCAGGCTGCCGCTCGTTTAGCTGGTCCTGGTATGCCAACCGCCAGACTTGCAGTGGTCATCAACCTGGACGAGATCATGGCACTTGCTATGCCCTTGCTATTCCTTTCCGTCAAACTTGGATTCCTTATCTATGTCTTCGGCAAGCACGCCACGTACCGCAAGCGTCTGGCTATGTGCGCTATGGCTTTTGCCTGGGTAGTGTGGGAAGGAATGACTATTCATAGGAGACGACGGTCGGCGGAAGCTAGGCGACAGCAACAGAGAGCAATTGAACGAGCACAGAACAGAGCTCAAGATGCTCAAGGTCTGCTCGCCAATGGTGCTGGTGCTGCGGATCCACCTCTTGACGACCATGGGCAGCCGCAGGGTGCGCAAATCGGCAATGGACAGCAAGGCCCTCATCAGCACCTTCCACCAGCGCTACATCAGCTGCAAGAGCGACTTCAAGCTTTGGGCGATCAGAACGAAGTTAGGAGGAGACACCGGAATGGAGAAGCTGGTCAAGATGATGCCAGACGGAATGGAAGACCGCACGGCTCATCTTCCCGGTCATCAGCGCATCGACAGCCTCCAAGTCGCTTATCGCCGAAGTATTGGCTTTATTTGACGGCGAAGGTAGGGCTATCAGCAGAAGCGCGGGATATGGGCCTTTCAAGAGCAGTGCTACGACAGATGCAGTACTCAAGCCGGCACGCCACACAAAGTGCAACCCCCGCACCACCCGTATTTCCTCAAACAAATGCATCAGGTGTACCTGATGCTATTCGGACTTATCAGTCTCAGCCGTTGACAGCTCATCGAGCGCTCCGTAATTTGTATATCGGTCTCGTTCTGTTCGTGGGCACACTCATACCAGAGGTCGAGAGATTGAGGAAGAAGGCACTGTTGAAGAGGGAGAAGAAGTTGGCAGAATTGGACTTGACAAGGCGGCAGCACGTCGCCAGCTTGCATGCTGAGCTCAGAACACTGGAAGATGAGCGCAAGGCATTAGAAGACCAGATGGCAGAGAATCAAAACCAATCGAGTGCTCAAGAGGACGGTCAGGATAAGGGAGAACATGTCGATAAAGTCGGTCGGGATAACGATTCAGCGCCTGCTCCTGAGAATGGTGAAACCGGCGACAGCAAGGGCAGAGCATCCGGACTGGGCATTGATGCTCTTGAGTCGTCCGACAGCGATACGAACTTTTTCGACCCGCCCTTACGCAAGGACGCCATCAAGCGGGCGCTACGATCCAATCCATCAAATACCGCCAGTGCTGGAGCCTCGGGTAGCGGTAGTGGTACCACTGATTCAGCAACTGCTGCCAATGGATCGGCTGGACCCCCGCGTATACAAATCAATACCGATGCTGCAAGACCGAATGACCTGCTTTCGCCGCTTCGAGCATTGCAGAGACGAGATCAGAATGGTAATCTGATAGCTGAAGATGACTACTCGGCACCGTCAACACCCTTGCTCTCCCCTGCTATGACGGAGGATGAAGATGATCGCCAGGATGAGGCAGGAGATGAGGATGTAGGCATGTGAGTTACAGGGGCATAAAGTATAGTCGGGAAACCTATACTGACCATAGTATGATGCAGGATCCTCTTTTGAGTATCGCATCTCTGCATTTTCATAAAGCATGCGTAACATAGGTCTTCAGTTAGCCGACCCTCCTGTATTTCACGACCTTGGATACGATGCAAGTCCCTTGAACCGCTCGCCGCCTGTTCACTGTAGCCTTTTACAGTCCTACACGCGAGTATTCTCTGTGACAACTAACATCCTGCGCCGGCTTGGGCAGTGTGATCCTGTTCAAGTCTTTCACAGTAAGGCCCCGCATCGATCTTGGAACAAAACTGGCGTTTTGCCGTACTGCAAATGACATCTCCGTTGCATATACAGCATTTTTCTCCCTTCGTATTACTGATGAGGCTGTGCTCTTGCGCGGCTAGTGCTGCTGTGTCTCTATTGCTGTGTGCTGTTGGGTCTATGTTACCCTGCTCTGCGGCCGCGCCCTCAAGACTTAGCTTGTAACCTACTCGCCTTTGATTCAATCCATATCTTGCCAGGCCTCGCAGCCTTCGGAGTCCGGCTCCCCACAGAATTAGCGACAAGTATTCGAGGAGCCTTTCTAGATTTGCAAACTTGAACTCCTCATTAGGGCACCAAAACATGAATCAAGGGGCCCAGGTTCCGGCAGGCTCACAAGCGTAAGTTCAAACATCGACAGGTGGTGCCATTTAGTTCGTTCTGCATTTCTAGATCTAGAACGTAACTCATATCTTTGCTTGCGCTCCATTCACAATCATTTGGGCGATCGTTGCAATCAGCATACAGTGGGACGGTTGCTTTAAGCTGAATGGAATGACCGGTGCAGGCAGCATGTGGAGTCTTTCCGTAGCTACTGAGGCTGATTACACCTTCCGGCTTTTTCGAGACCTTCGGATCCTCGGCGACAACATTGTCGATGTGCAGCTGATAGTCGATGCGTTCAAGATATACCCGCTCGAACTAGTTGCGCGCTTTGGAAAAGTCGGTGGCTCGTCACCGGTAGTCCTACAATTCTTATCATCTAGGTAAATAGCAGTTTTCTGCTGAGGCTCATCCAGCCACTTGGGGCAACAGGTTGTGGTCGGTCCGCCAGGACCCGCCGCCACCCTTGACGTTTCTGACTGCTATTATACAATTTTACAGGGATTCTCAGAGACTTCCACCGGACCTGCAAAGAATGGCTAGTGAACAGCCTGTTATTGCGATGCTCTTGACCATACGGGCTCCGCTAGATAATGACACTATTATTTGGGGGACTGCGATGTTTCGAGGCCGTGTCGCCAACGTTAATAACGTTAACGTTAACATTAACATCAAAGCATCACAGGTGGACTTCGATTACGCCGACGGGCTCATCGATAGCAATGATGTGCGTACAGCTTTAGCTGAAAGTCCCGGATGGCCTGTCCTTTTGCGCGTGCGGCATGGCCGTGCGACTTTTACCATAAAGATCCCGAAACGACTGCGTGCTAAGCGTTAAGAGACGGCGCCTTCAGTGTTTTGCCTTTGTAGTGCGTTGAAGATCCGTGTAGTTGTAGCTGTTTTAAGCTGTTTATCATTCATTTCCCCATGTTCTTTCGCACAGACGGCCCAATTCAGGCTCTGGACTTTAGCATGAGCATGTCGGCTCCTAGTAAGGAGCTCTTTAGCAGCTGCTGAGGCCTGGAAGTCGCATATGACATCAGTAGGTAGAATGGCCGTATCACTTCTGTGCGTAACGCGTGGGCGTGAAGTCTGCTCCCCGAAGCTGTTTCTGTATGCAAGTAGAGAGGCATCGCGAGTGACTTTAGCCACAGTTGTACAAAGATGAACAACGCAAGCGAGGACAGTATCAGGTCTGGTGCCCATAGGATCACTGAGTAGCAACGCCCTCACCTTTGTCGGATTGCAGCCTTTCGGACGCTACCAATGACTATGCAAACTCCTGGAGCAACTGCAATCTTCAGCTTTGGAATGTCGCCGGGCCATGGTTAAGCAGGCGCAACTACAATGGCGAAATACGCTGGAGGGAGACGAGGAAGCTGACTTCGTGCCGATGCCTCCTTCTGCGTAGATCGTATGTTTCAATGCATTGTTTCCATGACTGCTTGCCAGTGACGCGGACAGTTGACTTGAAGCAACGATGGATTTGTCAAATGAAATCTCCTACCTTTGCCTTCGATGGAGGTCTCGAGTTAGCCAGCAAAGAGTAGGAGTTCACTGGTTGTACTGGGCCTACTAGTATACACTGAACACGCTTGAGGACCAAGGTCAAGAAATTGCTCTTTCTGATGATGATGCAAGATTTGCAGTTTCGGCTCCGAGTCTTTCATTCAGATGCACGTATACATACATGCAGGTACTGTGCCGCGGCGTGCGATAACGTCTTTGCGAATTGTATGTACGTATCGCATATCGTTCTACGCGCCTCACAGTACAGTAGTATCGCAGGAGGGATTCTGCATGGGATGGTAACTAATCCGATGATTGACAGCTCCGCTCCGGGATTTGCAATGAGGTATTTTTCTCAGACTGATTCTGAATTTGATAGCGATTTTCATGTAGAAATTCTGGGGAGGAAATCAGCAGAAAGGCAAATCCTTTTTGGCAAAGAGAGGAGGAAGATCTTCGTTTTTCCGAATCCGAGAGATGAGATTTCATCCGCATTTTTTCTTTTCATTTTCTTACAGTTCGTGTCAAGCTCAGTCTCCGATTATTAGCTTTTGGCGGTTGATATGATGATGTGATGCGTTTGCTTTTTGCTTTTGCTTTGCTTTGCTTTAGGGTGGGATTCGTACGAAAAGCGGAAAGCAGCCGGAGAAGGTCACGTTTTACATATGATGGAAATGTTCGACGGACAGTAGCGTGACGTTAGTGCGGAGCTTGATTGCTTGATTGTGAATCTGATTAGTAAGATGGCTATGATATATGTACATGAGATGTAAAGGTCCACGGTACACGCTGTTACTGTACCTACTTGACTTGTTCCACTCCTCGACCTCGAGTGAGGCACGCTTTTCCATCCAGTGGCGTCAACAGGCACGCCGCAGTTTCGGTTTTCGTTTGCTTTGCAAAGGTTGTCGCACAGGCCAGGCAGGCAGGCAGGCGAGGACGGGAGACGGAGAGAAGTGAAAAGGGGGGTCACAGGAAGAGTACCGTGTACATGGAGTGGAGTAGGAACATGCTTGCAATGAAGACTTGTTCACATATTCTATAACACACTGGGACTACATCGTGCTCTCATACTTACACTCTCACCCCTCCACTAATTATTTCACCGCGGAAAGACAGAAAGCCAGGCGGAAGCAGAGCAGCGGAAAGCCTTGTCTTGCTTTCGCTTTGCTTTTGCTTTTCAGCGTTTACATTACCCGCACCGGACAAGGTACACACTCCGTCAAACAAGAGAGCAGAACACGACATTGTAGTCAAGCATAGTCAAGCAAGAAAGTATCGTAGCAGCAGTGACGTGGTTCGCCGAAGAGAGAGAGAGAGGAAAGTCTCCATCATCAAACAGGGGAGCAGACAAGACAAGGTGCAGCAAGCAAGCAAAGATACACACATACACGGCCCAGACGGGCAAAAGCAGCAGCAGCGTGGCATTTTAAGAAGAGACGGGAGTTTCACTTGAAACATATTCCTACTAGCAAGAGTGGATAACACACTCAGAAGTACACGAGTCAAATGGAACCTGGCAGCAGAGTAGAGCTGCCTCCGAGAGGTGAGTTGTCGACTATTGCTATTCCGCAGCTGAAGGCGTGCATGGCATTGGCATTGGCAATGGCGGTGTGGCCAGTGGTGGCAGACTGGTGGACGAGACGGGCGATGGGATATACATCAAGGAGCAGCAAGATACACCTCAACAGGTTATTCAGATGGTACACAATCAAGCTATCATCATCCGAGAGTGGATGCTCTTGCTTGTCCCCAAGCCTGGGTGGCCTGCATAAGCAAAGCAAGTGGACGGAGAGGAGAGAGAGACACAACAATAACACCCTAAGGCAAGAGACATCGAAAACAGTAGGAATACCTTATATCGTACTATGGACACACACGTGCACGATGAATCACCTCAATCACCTTCGGAGGGAGTCCTTCGTCGATGTCGAATGCCATGCCATGCCTGCTGCCTCGCTTGCCTGCCCTGTTTACAGGATTGGAAGAGGACGAGATGGGATATCATTATACCAGAATGACATGCTGATTGAGTTGCTTTCTTCTATTCTCTTCCACCTGTATACACCTGCATGGACTCTCTTCCTCCCATCATCTCCCATCCGTCCACGATGCTGGCCTCTCTCTCTCTGCTTTCAATGCCCGCTTTTGGAATGTACCGGACTTGCCGCTCGCTCGCTTGCTGGCTGGTCTTCCCAAATGGAATGGAACATACCACCGGCATGCAATGCTACAATGATGGAATACATATGCAATACATACAACACCATCATGCGACAACAGGCGCCGACCTCTCGTTCCTCTCGAACAATCCAGAGACAGACACTCCCTCGCGCTGGCTTACTTTCAATAGCACACCGGGTGGTGGAGGGGGCAACACTGCAGGAGGAGGGAACACAACTCCAGGAACAGCATTCGGTTCTCCCTTCTGGGGATCACTGCTAGCTTCCAATGGCCTTCCATCGTCATCTACCAATCTCACACCCTCTGCGATCCATCATGCACACGCCCACAACAAACTTAGCCCGAAAGCTTACTCGCCAAGTAAAGAGTTTAACCCTTTTGAACTCTCCTTCTTTCCTAAACATAATGAACACCTGTTGAGTAGTAATAAGGACACGAAGGACGAGAATAGTACTACAAAAGCACCACTTGCGGACGGACAAGCTTTGAAAGATGAAAATGGAGATAATGCTGCAGATAGCAACCAAGCACGACATCAGCAAGTCAAGGGCAATGATAATGGCTTATCGTCATCCGTATCAAGTCTAAAACGACCATTCCAAGACGCACAAGGAGACGAAATTGCACTCCTCGCATCGGCTCCAACTCTGCAAAGCGACGCCTCTTCACGCTCTGGTACACAATCGGACGATGCAGGTCTACCAAACCCATCGTGGAAGCGACCTAAAATCGAAGATTTACATGCTATAGCACCTATCTCATCTGATCAATCCACTTCCATCTCAGCTCATTCATCAATGTATGCGCCATCTCCGATGAATATGAATGCATCGCCAGATTCGGGAATGAGCCCCGCTTCTTCTGCTATGATACCTACTCCTTCTTTGCAGCATGCTATGCTTCCTCCTAATGCAACTCCGGGTATCTTCGGTACTACTACCACTACTACTAGTGCTACTGGAACAGCGAAAGCTGTAGTACCTCTCGAACAGGTCGAAGCTGCTAAATTGGGCAATATGGCAAATGGCATAGTGAATGGCACTGCACCTACTACTGTAGTACCTTTACATCCTCATCAACAACAGCACCTGTATAATGTGCAGCCTCAGCAGGGCGGCGCCGCCATTACGCAGAGTGTGCCACCACCTCTAAGTGCAAACAGCTTCCATGCTCAGCACCAACACCATCAACCCGGTGGTCATCCGTTCAGTTATTCAGGCTACATGCAACAACAACAACAACAACAGCCGCAACAGCAGCCACAGCCTATTATTCTACCGCCTAAAACACTCCAGCAAGCCCAGCAGAGAACAGCTTCTCCAGTCACTGCCTCTCACCCTCCTCAATCAGCGCGCCAGGGCTCACTAGAGCAACAACAAGCAAATGGAGGAGATAATGCATCCAGCAATAACAATCCAATCCCTTATGCCAATGGACGTGGTCCAGCTAGACCTTCTAGAGCTACTACGCGAAGCAGTCATGGTAGAAGAGGTGGCAGCAATGCTCCCGTTACAAGTGGTGAAGAGCAGAGTTTCGTGAAAGGAGAAGAAGAAGATGCGAATATGTATGATTCTTCGTCTGGTAATATCTCATATCAGAACGCATCATCTAACACGAAAGGAGGCTCTACGGCTAAAGGTGGTAAGAAAGGAAAGAAACAAGGAGCAGGAGGAAGAGCGGGTAGTACTGGTGCTACTAATTCTTCTTCCAATAATAAGAATGCTTCTTCCTCTCAACAAGCTACTTCGTCGGCCAATACTGCACCCGCATTCGTTTCGTACAATGATACATTTGGAAGTGGTAGTGGTGGTGCACCTAATGAAGGTGGTGAAGATGATGAAGAGGGCGATGATGAGCATAAGAGAAAGGCTTTCCTAGAGAGGAATAGACAAGGTGGGTTCACTTTTCTTGAGTGTGTTTGCTGCCGAATGTTCTTCTTTGCTGATCATCCTCGAAAATTACACAGCGGCTTGCCGATCTCGTCAAAAGAAGAAAGAATGGATCAACAATCTAGAAACTCACGCTGCTAGATTGCAAAGTGAGAATCAATCGCTCGCATCTGAGATTGATACACTTCGGAAAGAATTGTTCGCTCTAAGACATACTTTGTCTTTCCATGAGAGATCCGGCTGTACGGCTCAAGCTGGCTCGGGTGGACAAGTAGCAGTACAGCATCAAGGTGCAAATCACGGTGGAGCTGTTCCTCCGCCTCCTCCATCAGCGACGTTGCAACAACAACCGCAGGTGCAAGTTCAGCAGCAGCAGCCAAGGCCAGAATGGAGGCAACAACAGCAACAACCGCCTCAGTCTGCTTCATTGATGCCTCAACAGCAGCAACAGCAGCAGCCTCAGTACCACCAACCACAACAACAAAACATGACACACATGTCTCAAGCGCCTGCTATTGTGCAGACACACGCCTCTCCTCAACCTCAATCTGCCTCTCTACAATCGGCACATCCACCTCCGCCTGTACACATACAGACTCAACCTCAGCCTATGACTGCACGCAGCAGCGCTGTAGGTAGCGGCGGTGCTGGTCCTACGCTTGCTCCATCGGCTTTGCAAGGCATGAACATGCAAGTGTCCCAGCAACCGACGATGCATGATCAGCATCAGCCGCAACATCAGCAATTATCAGCTTCTCAGCTACGTGCTCCACCGAAGTTGAATTTGTCAGCTGCATCGCTTCAGCCTCAGCAGCAGCAGCAGCAAACCACAGGCATGAATGGTCTAGCACCTCATAATCATCAACCACCCTCGCATGGAAATCAGCATGGATCGGCCAACGACATCAACCGACCAGGTTCGGCTGGAGCTACCTTCGGCCTTTCGACACCCAACTTTGCCGATCTATTCAATGGCGCAATGGGCAGGATGGGTAATGGAGGTCAAACGCCTTTCTTAGGTGCTGGCCTGCTCTTCACTCCAGGTGGAATAATGTCTTCGGGTGGTATGCTAGGAGGTGGCAACAGCTCCTCCGGTAATAACAACGGAACAGGCTACAATATGTCACCTGGTCTGCCGAATACCTTCGGTCTCTCGCTGCAAGATATCCCGATAAGGCCTGCAAGTGCACCCCCTACACCTTCGCCTGCACTCGATACTCGCCTCGTCGCTCCCACCCAAGACTACTTTTCAAGCAAGAACTTGACTTCCAATCTAGGCACCTCAGCTGCCTTTGCGGATTTCTTGGCCGCTTACAATCCAGCAAACCTCCAGACTGGCTCTGTCCTGGTGTGAATCAAGCAAATAACAATCATGCTTTAATCGATGAAGCGCTCAAGTGAAGTGTGCAACGTAACATATACACGACAGTTACGGTATGCTTTCACGAAGCGTTCTCTAGATCAGCATACATTGGCACGCAACGACTAGCGTTTGTCCNNCCCCCCCCCCCCCCCCCCCCCAGTTTTCTCAGTTTCTCGTCAGCTCGACGAGTTCCCAACCATGGACATTTCAAGCACTGTGTGTGGCTATCCTTTTATTCAGTTTTATACCCTCTCTACAACCTTTCGAGCTAGTCCTCTTTTTGTGTTTGGGATCTTTCCTTCATTCCTCTCTCTGTGCAGAGATCAGAAGTAGTCAGTATCTTTCCATTTCAGTTCACTTTTTGGGGTTTAGTTTTCATCAGTCAATCAAGCTTTCAACTTCAAGCTTGTCTAAGTCTATTCAGTGCATACCCACCTCGCTAGTACATTCAGTAGATTCGTCTTCCCCCTCTCCTCACCACGGCAAAACCAGCTACCTACCTCTTCTTATCTCATGTATCATTTCCCCAAACCTCATCATTGTCATTTATGGAAACTTTCCCTGGAAATATACACGCTTCTCCTCGGAAAACTTCTTCCAGTTGGACACAACATGACGCAAGTCAAACCAATCCGATGTCATCCGTCCTCATCTCTAAAAGGACGTTCTTGCCGAGTGATGCAATACATGAACAACAGCTTCGCTCGTCAAGGCGTTCATTTTGAATCCCGCTGTATACCTTCAGGCTTTGTAATTCAGCAAGACTTGGGCAGGAAGTTAGCACAAAACATCATGCTTCCTCCTCAGCTCGCTACCTCAATTTTGTTCAAAGGAGCTCGCTTGACATTGATACACCTGGTGTTCAAGTCTAAAAGCTATTGATACTCTTCATAGGTACGACGACACGACTCCACTCGCATGACATCTATCATTTCTCTTGTTATCTACCTTAGGTCAGCTTTTGTCATTCTTTACCATTGAGCGGCTTCCGATACATGTGGCGGCCTCCAATGATGTGAAGATGATGAGGTTGTCATCTTAATTATCGTGCAAAGAACAAGGACAAAATACATGCTGTCCATTCTCACATCGATGACTCTTTTGAGATTGCTCAGGCCCTTTCTATTGCGTTTTGACTATCTTTACTTGTTGCCGACTGTTGACTGACTACTTTGAACACTGCCTTTTCTATGACTGTTTGCTACACAAAGTATGCCAGAATATATCTCAGCTCCCTCAGATGCGAGCTTTGTTCTCCTTCTCGAGGGTGATGAGCATCTTTCCGGTATTTGCACCCTTGAAGATACCCTGAAGACCCTTTACACAGTTCTCAATCCCGTACCTGCAGTGTTCAAGAACAGCATTTAGCGTAATCACTCTTGATCCTCATGATGACAACTCACAATACAGTTTCTCTTCTCTTCAGTTTGCCTTCTGCAATCCATTGAGCCATCTCCTTCTCCGCTTCTGCATATCTCTCCTTGTAGTCGAAGACGATGAAGCCTTGCAGTCTTCCTCGCATGGCAATCAAGCTGAGATACGATGATAGACCTTTTGGCTTGACTGAATTGTAGTCGGAGATGGCACCGCATAGCACAATGCGTGCATGTTGCTTGAGACGGGTCAAGGCAAAATCGAGCATGTCTCCGCCGACATTGTCAACTATACAAGCAAAGTTGCTCAATCAGTCAGAAGTTGCCTTGAACAGACTTGAACAATGTGGCTTACAGTAAACATCAAGGTAGCCAACCTTCTTGAACTCCTCGTGGAAATTGGAGGCCTTGTAGTCGATGGCCTTGATGCCAAGATCCTTCTCTAGCCATTCACACTTGTCTTTGCCACCAGCAATTCCGACGACGTTACAGCCTCGAAGCTTTGCAATTTGACAGACCTGAAATACGCACACGTCAGCAAATTGTAACTGGAGCCGAGATTTCACCGTTACGCACTGTGCTTCCTACAGCGCCGGCTGCGCCCGAGACTACGACTGTCTCGCCTGGCTTGATCTGGCCAACATCGGTGATACCCCAGTAAGCAGTCTGACCTGGCATTCCCAAAACACCGAGATAGTCTGTCAGTTGTGCTCCTTTGGGGGGAACACGCTTCGTCAGGCCCTTTTCGGACACGACTGCATATTCCTGCCAGCCTGTAGTGGGAAAAATGTCAGTTGAGCATAAAGTGCGGAAATCAAAAAAGAGCGACCGTACCGACAATGCCCTCCACCTTGTCGCCGACCTTGAGGGATTGTACACCAGATCCAACAGCCTCTACCGAGCCTAGTCCACCTGCCCTCATGACTTCACCAATCTTCACTGGCGGCAAGTATGATCGAGTGTCCCGCAGCCATCCACGCATGGCTGTGGTAAGGGAGAGAGCGTAGAGGTCAGAGTCAGCTTGGTGTCTTCTAGCAGACTGATAGAGCTTACCGGGGTCAAGCGACAGATGCTCAACTTTGACCAAGACTTCGTCATCTTTGAGACTCGACTTGTCCGGCAGAGGCGCAGTCTCCGTCTTGAAGGTCTTGTCTGTGATATCGGTCTCAGGGCGTTCAGCCAGTACAACGCGCTTGAAGGTGGCCATGTTTGCTGTTCGTATGGGTTCGTGGTGAAAGCAAGACAAGCTGTACAATGTTCCAAAATGCAAAGCCTTGGAAGCTGCTGAAGTCGCCGCGACTTAGTACCTGACCGGCTTCAGTGGACGCCGGACAGCCAGCAGTCAGCAATGCAAACTTTGTATATGGCTCAGCAGAGCCCTAGCCACGGATCGGGCTGCTATGGCCGAATGCGGTTGAACATGTACATACAGGATGTTATGTCTATGTTGAGGCTACAAGGCGAGAGCATGTTCGAGCTCGCGGTTGCTGTCGTAGGGCGAGCTGACAAGCGGTCACGTGATAGCATGTACATAACTTTTCCTGATATGTTAGAGGAATTTCTCCATACAGTAAGCTGGCAGATTGTCAATCTAGTATATTAGACAAAAGTATATACTCCTATGCTTCTTCTACCGTTGCTTGAAGGGCTTCTCCCTTTGGAGGCTCGCGAGGGTACCATCGCATACAGATGACCCAAGTGCAGGATAGCGATGCCAGAATTGCCCAAGCCAATTGGCCTCGAAGTATTTGGTGCTGCACGCCAACTGCGTATAGGGACGTCGCTATAGGAGGACCGATGGTCCGCACTGCTGTCGCGCAGACTTGAGATAAACTATTGATCTTGGCGAACCCTGTTGGACCAGGTGAGGCGTCGTTAACGGCCAAAGCGTAGATACCTGCGCAATGTCAAAGCAATGAGCCTTCAAGTCCTCACAATGGTGGGATAAGAAACGCCGACGTACCCCAGTACATATTGGTCAAGACTGGAAACACGCCTGTGCTAACGAGCAGCGGGTATAACACATGAGTATTGTCATTCCTGAGTGCGATATTGCACAGCGGAGCCGATGTGAAAGCAGCTGTCACGAAGCACCCGATTGCAATGAGGCCTTCTCTGACACCACAGAGCCTCAAAAAAGGGGGGAAGACGACAAGGTATGCCAAGCCTTGTGCCGCTGCGAGGAATAGGAAGATGTACGAGATCCAGGAAATGTCCCAGCCCAAGCCTCCCAGCTTCACGGAAGTGAACGAGAATACGGGAATCACTTGGTCGGCGTAGAGGCTCAGAGTTGGGGCTTCAATATGTGATTTAATAAGTGCTTACTAGCTGTCCACGAGAATTCCAGGGTCATAAAAGCGGTAGTCAACAAAAGGACCGTTCTGACTTTTGGATACCGCAGCAGATCTGTAGTAGACATTGAGGACGCCTCCTCTGAAAGACCAGTTCCTGGCTTATGCGTCTTACGATATGGGAGACAATCAAACTCAGACCGATTTCGCAGATAGCTTTAGCGTTTTTACCGACTAACCTCTTTCAGGTACAGCGAATTAGTTAGCAAAGCGGTGAAACCTACCGAAGCCGTAGCTAACGACGGCAGCAGGTATGGAAAGCGTCGAAAGGTATCCCAGTGAGCAAAGAGTGGGTATCGGTCAGCTGGCCGCGCTAGAGCAGCACCGACGACTGGACCCAGCATAATCGGTATGCTCATAGTCGACGACGAAATGGAGTACACTTTGGCTCGATTCGTGCTGTCCGTGATTTCGCCTTGCATAATTCGTGACATTCTGAACAGAGAAGAGTGTGTTCTGATTAAGATTTGGAATAAATCCCTTAGGTTCACAGCATCCACCCACCCAGAGCACCCAGAGAAGCACCCGCCCATGGCGCGAAACAGAATCATTTGCCAAGCACTCTGGGAGAAGCCATAGAAGACAGCACTCGTGCTGATGCCGACAAGGCAGATAAGCATGACTGGTCGACGGCCGATCTTTTCAGAAAGACTTGTCCAGAAGCAGAGCAGGAATACGCATTCGGCTGCAGAGAATGAGGCTTCCACCAGACCTATCAGAAGCTGTGTTAAGTACTGGCGGGATATCACGTATCATGTATAGAGCCAAGGCAGTCAGTGGCAAGGACGGCTCACCTGCGTAAAAGCCAATTTCGGCCTCTTCTACTCCCACGCTTACAAGCATCTCTCCAATGTATGGAAAGACGCAGAAGAAATACTGGAGACAGTATGAGTCAGCCCTTACCCTAGGAAGTCAAGAAGAGGCCTGCTACTCACCCACAAATCCAAGATTCGCGCGAAAATCAGGAGAAATACCTGCCCCCAAGGAATCTTCGTGGCTTGCGGTCGGTCGGCTGCATCGTCCAGCAAAGGTCTCCTCTCTTCAGCTTCGGTCATTTACTACGTCAAAGTAAGCCGCAGGCAGTTGTTGGGAGTGATGGAGATCTTCCAACGAAAGACCCGTTTACATTGATTCGAAATTTGCGAATGGGGCGCGTGCTAACCGAAACCTGCACAAAGGGCAGATCTCCGCCGCATTGCTGCTGCTTCCGAAGGACACGCTCATGGTCATCAAGCGAGTGCAAGAAGAGAGCATTACTCTGTCCGCTTGTATGTTGACAGTGTGAAGCAAGGCTTGTCTACCGATATCCAACCAGGAACAAGGTCAAGAAGCTGAAGCTGAAGCGGTTGCAGGGGCGGACCATCCGTACGACGCCACAATTAACGAGAGACGGGAAAGACTATATGTCACGCGCAGCGGTCTAAGGGCCTTCTCGAATCTCTGATAAACAGGGGGAGGGATGGCGCGAAACATCCATCGTTTCCTCCGATTCAGCGGAAGTTCCGAGCACCGTCCTGCCTCATAATGGCCAGGCTGGTCAGTCTCCTGACAACATCGGGGCTTATAGAGCTACACCTTACTTCCACGACACATGGCAGAACCTTGAGCAGCTGGTGCGCATATTCAGGTAGGAGAGTGCTCCACTCTTGGTGCTTGATATTCAGTGGTATCTCGGTAAACGCCCCATCGCTTACGACTTCGCTTCCATATTGCGGTATCGAGTCTGCTAGAGAGTAGGGTCTTTAGATAGTCACAGCCGTCTCTAGGTATGAATGACTGCAAGAGGTTTCCCCAGATCTCCCCACGCGAAGAGTTTTGCAGTCGTTTTTGCCAGCGCAAGGGACAAGAAAGAAAAGGTTGAGCAAGACCAACAAGCCATGAAGCACCAGACATCTGTAGAGGAGCACTGCATTTCCTTGCATTATCAGTTAAAAGATACAGTTTGAATCTCTGTTGTTGTTGGGGAAAAATCTGGGTAAAAGACAAAAGACAGCTATTTGACACTGCAAATCCGGAGCAGCAGATACCGGAAAGTATGGACTAGCTAGACTGTGGCATAGTTTCAAGTCGAAAGTTACTGGCGCTTTTGAAGGAGAAGGAGCCCAGAAAGAAAGCTTGACCAGGATATACCTCGATGGCAAAAACTTTCGGTACCTATTCCATTGAAGACGAAGTGAACCCACGCGCAGCTAAGCCTGCAAATCTTATCTTCACTTGCTTGCTTTCTTGTCCAATTCTTCCATACGTTTCACGAGAACATCAATAACACCTGGGTCTTGAATGGTGGAGAGGTCACCTAGTTGATCAGCTTCACCTGATGCAATCTTGCGGAGTGCTCTTCTGACGATCTTGCCTGATCTTGTGCGAGGTAAGCTATAGGAAGTAAAAAAGGAAGAAGAAATGCGGGCAATTAGTGTAGTGCCCTGGCAAAGACTCATCTTCAAATCTTTCTGTTTCCCAACTTACTCTTGAGTGATCACAATTCTCTTAGGAGCAGCGAATGGACCGATATTCTTGCGTACTTGCAGTGTAAGCTCCTTGAGTAGTGTAGCTTCATCTGTCTTATTTTCTCCCTTGAGGCAGACGAAGGCGCAGATGGCCTGTCCGGTCATTTCGTCGTTGATTCCGACGACGGCCGTCTCGGCGACACCAGGATGTTGAATGAGTGCAGACTCAATCTCAGCGGTGGAGAGACGATGACCGGATACGTTGATGACATCGTCAACTCGGCCTCTGATCCAGTAGTATCCGTCGTGATCTCTGCCGGCTCCGTCTCCCGTGAAGTAGTATCCCTTGTATGGATTCATGTAGGTATCTAAGAACCTAGCATGATCTCCCCAAATGGTTCTAGCGATGGAAGGCCATGGCTTTCTGATAGCTAGCACACCCTCAACATCGTTGCCCTTGAGCTCATCACCGGAGGTAGGATCCAAGATAACAGGATCGATACCGAAGAAGGGGAGAGTAGCTGAACCAGGCTTAGTCTTTGTAGCACCTGGTAGAGGAGCAATGATGATGGATCCTGTCTCCGTCTGCCAATAGGTATCTGTGACGTGTGCCTCGAGCTGACCAACGTGCTCGTGGTACCAGTTCCAAGCTTCAGGGTTGATAGGTTCACCGACTGATCCGATAGTTCGGAGAGAAGATAGATCGTGTCCCTTGACGTGCTCCTCTCCTAGTCTTCTTAGTAGACGGATGGCAGTAGGGGCGGTGTAGAACTGGGTAATCTTGTGCTTGGCGACTGATTCCCAGTATCGAGAAGGAGTGGGGTAGACAGGTGTACTTTCGAAGATGGTAGTAGTGACACCATTCATGAGAGGTCCGTAGATAATATATGTATGTCCGGTAATCCAGCCTACATCCGCCATGCAAGCGAACTTATCTTCTGGATGGACGTCGAAGACGTACTTCAAGGTAGTAGCTGCACCGAGAAGGTATCCAGCAGTGGTGTGCACGACACCCTTGGGCTTTCCAGTGGATCCAGATGTGTACAGAATGAAAAGAGGGTGCTCGGAGGGTACAGACTCAGGTGGGCAATAAGGGGCCTGCTTGGCAGCCTCCTCGTGCCACCATCTATCTCTGCCTTCCTGCATGGGTACTTGAGCACCAGTTCGTCGTAGGACAAGAACATGCTCGGTGACGGGTGCTTCCTTCAATGCGGCGTCGACGATGGTCTTGGTAGCGATGGTCTTTCCTCCTCGCTTGGCCTCATCGGTGGTGATAAGGACCTTGGCTTGACAATCATTGATTCGGTCGCGGAGTGACTCGGATGAGAAACCAGCAAAGACGACGGAGTGGATAGCTCCAAGACGAGCGCAGGCTAGGAAAGCGACGGCAGCTTCGGGCACCATGGGTAGGTAGATAGCAACGGCCTGTGCGGAGTCGAAGAAGGCGAACCGTCAGTCTCGGGTTCTGACTCCTTCAAATACAGTACTCCACTCACATCACCCTTCTTGACGCCCAATGACTTGAGTACATTGGCAACTCTGCAGACTTCCTGCAAGAGCTGGTTGTAGCTGAGTTCGACGTGGGTGCCAGGTTCATCTGCTTCCCAGATGATGGCGGTCTGCAGTGCATGACGAGGACAACAGCAACATAGCGATAGCAGCACCAATTGTCAATGTAGGGAGGATTTCGGATAAGTGATCAATCCAGGGTGGATTTTCGGAAAAGATAGCAGGCAAGTGGAGCGGTGAGAGAAAGGCGGAAAGCGAGTGGCGGCGGTGATCGGATCATGCATGGGGGAGAGAAATGTTCGGAAACAAAGTCAGCGAATGACAGCAACGGCATTGACAGATGTGGTGGAGCAGCGTACCTTGTCCGGGTGCTTGTATGCCCATCTGTCTACGCAGTTGTATGAGGCATTGAGGGCTGTTCGTGGAAGGGAGCCATCGGAGACAGCGGAGAAAGCGACGAGGAAAGCCGGCCACCGAAGAGTGCCGGATGGGAGAGACCATGCAAGGGAGGGAGAGAGGAGTTGGAGATGAGTGGGTGTGTAAGAAGGATAGAATATAAGTGAGGAGATACAATGATCAGCAGTATTCTAACCTTCCCACTCCAGCTATTCAAACAAGCCAAGCTTCTTCTTAACAGATATAATGTCTCTCATCTCCGGCGGGGCGCACTTCCCTCCATCCGACAGCCGGACATACATCATACAGGATTGGCAATGGATTGGAACTGCACACTCACTTCCTTCAGGGAAGAACTGGATGTCGCCATCCTTGAATCCGCCGTGCAGGACAGTCTTGTAGGGTCTGTCGAATGAGAGGTGATCCTTTGCCATCTTGTCCCAGAAGACCTCGGGCTGCTTGATGGACTGTTCATGCAGAGTCTTGTAGTCCTGAGTGTCGACATGGGGTTTGGCATACTGCTCGTAGAGGCCGCTGGTTCGCTTGGCTATTTCGCTGTGTAGTATGAACAACCATCAGTTAGCATGAGCTACTGTCTGCCATGCTTCCACCACCCACTGAATGACATGGGCAATGCCAGTCTCTTTGCCATCCTGCTGGGCCATCGTGGAGAAGACGGCGGTTGAAGTAGCTTTTCGGGTTGAAGTGGTAGTGGTGCTTATGAGAGGTGGATGTAGTTTGGTAGAATGCAAGAGTAGTATTGTTGATAGTCTCAGGTTAGGAAGCAGTACTGCCAGTTGTGGTCTTGTCTTGAGTCAAGCTTCCTCGGGTAAGGAGAAAGAGCGAAGAGCCCGGCACTGCTTGCGAAATCCAATGGCAGCTTCCTCGTTCAATTCTCGATCACTCGTGGACGCATCCGAGGCTCAAGTACCGTATTCCAATGCAAAATAACAGGATTGCAGACTGAAGGTACACAGCTACGGTATTATATATATAGAAAGCTACGGATTGCCATCTGGGGCCACGCTGGTCCATACGACTTTCTGTCTATTTCTCTGTAGATTCACCATACCATTGCTACCGGTACCAGTCGCGCTGGAACCACAGTCTCCACATCCATAACACTGCACATTACCAATGACGTTCTTCCATCTTCTGTCTTTCCTTCCTCATATTTTATTTACCTTTGCAAGTTCGCAAGGAAGTCCCCGGAATATTCCTCCATACCAGTACTTAAGCTCGCGTAATGACGGTACGTTGGGAATCCTCCGGATCCTTCCCGGTGCTCCATCTTTTCCCATGGGCACAAATTGATCGACAGCTTGACGCTCCAAATATTGGCCTACGAGGCACTAATTGGCTCCCCGCCACTACCGCTTTGTGGACTTGCATCATCGCCAAGCTTCTAGACCCAGTATATTGGAGTTGGAACTGAAATATGCTTTCTACACTATACCTGACTTGTAGAAGAGCTATCCAGCTAATACATCATCTCAACGGCGAGGCAAGGCTATACCTTCCACCCGAAGACTGCCGGTGACACATCACCCAGTCACGCAAGAAGTTGCAAGCTACGCTATACGCGTTCAAATAAATAGTCTTGTCACGGTACCGTACTAGCGGTGGTCAAGAGTCGAGTATTGCCGTAGAGGAAAGCAACGGCAGAAGAGCTTCCAATAGGTACCAAAAGTATAGTCCATCATGCCTCAAGCCTGCTTAATCATAATAAATTCGCTGCTTTGACAGCTGCGTTCCTAAATTGCCACGTTACGGATTGTGCCCTAACCTACACAGTACTCAGAGATATTGCCTAAAGCCTTCTCCATCATATCACATCACTTCTCGTTGACATGCGCCGCGTTTCAGTATTCCCTTTGACCGGATTTCACGTATACTCAGCTAGCAATTTTCGCACAGTCTCAATTCTTGACGAAAGCGAGAAGAGCTTCGGCAATTTCATTTGGATGAGAGAAGCTCAAGAAATGTTGACCACCTTCGATAACCTGTAGCTGTGCATCCTTCGAACCAGTAAATAGAGGAATCTCCTCCTTCGCATTGGCAACGCTATAGACCGCATCTTTAGTACCATGGATCCACCTAACCGGGCAAGTAACATCGCTGACTCTAGCGTGCAATCCATCTCTATCTCTCAGATTGACACTAGCCATCCAGATTCTATCTTTACCATCTTGACCTCTGTAGTTATTCTTGATTTCTTCATGCCAGAATGCTCGTACTTTATCATCGACATCTTTGCCGAATCCAACTTCAATCAGGAAGTCGCAGAACCAGCCTGGAGCCTCAAAGTCGCTCTCGGCTGCTGCACCTGCTTCACTCTTGAATGCTTCGACTGCGTTGCTGACATCTTTGTAGCCGTCCCAGCAGCCCAGATCAATGGTGCGCTGGCACTCTTTGTCCATAGAGGTACCGAGAGGGATGATGCCTTGGATCTGTTCATTTGAGAGCAGGTCAACATAGCAAGACACGGTACATTAGTGATAAATGAAGAAGACATACCATATCAGGTCGCAGTAGAGCCATTCGAACTACGATCCAACCACCTTGACTGGTTCCCAAAGCATACGCCTTCTTGATACCAAGAGCTTCCATGACTTGTAGATTCATGATGGCAGTGTCCCAATAGGTAAATTCCTTGCTTTTAGTCCTAGTCTGGCCATGACCCAACAGCTCAATACTGATCAAGTTCATAGCATCTGTGAGTCGTTTGTCTTCATATTGTGCTCGATACAGCTCAGAGTCCGTGGTGAAACTGTTCACAAGTACCAAAGTGGGTTTACTGGCATCATAGGGCTTGGGCATCTGATAAGAGGCATCAATACCCCAGAGATGTGGGACGCGGACCGTCTTGCAGTTGGGATTTGGGCTCGGCATCGTGTTTTGGTATGTGCGTTTCCTGAAGTGCGATAGGTGACTTGAGCGGAGAAAGCTTGGTGGCGTAGAAAGAACGAGCTATGGAGATGGAAGAGTAGGTATGAAGCAGAAGAGCAACAGTGTAAAAGAAGTTCCCTACTGAAGTTCGACTACGCTTTGCGGGGACGTCGGCTTTTTAGTAAGCTGCCTTTTCGAAAAGAAGCCACTGCACCGGCCGGCTAGGAAGAACTTCCGGGGCTCCTCAATCTCGCTACAGCGCGAGGGCGTCACGCGACCGGCGCCACTAAATAAAAGCTTCAGGTATGAAGATCGACGAAGCTTGGGAAAAGCTTATATACGTGGTAAATCACTACCGTAAGGCTCGGCAAGGAAGTGCTTTCCTGTATTACCTCTCAATTCCGCTTGATCATTTGCCAATTGCAGCGCTACGCATTCTGTATCGCCAAGGCGCGCTTTCTAATGGGGCTATTCGGCATGGCGCGCTTCTCAAAGCTACAATATTGACATCGTCCGTAGGAGCGTGGCTTCACTGTGTGAATACTGTATGTGCGATATTCGGATATCTACCCTTCCCGACTCTTATTCCAAGCACCCCCGCTGACGCTGATCGCTTCTCCAGCTATACTTCGCAACCGTTCGCCCACAGTAGCAGGATGTGTCAATTTCCCACTGACCTCGAAAGAATACTCCGCTTTGACCAGGTTATAGAACGTAGTATAATGCTCCAATATTTCGCTCAGGGTAGGTGGTACTAGAACATTCATAGCTTTGTTCCCGTCCGTCGCCTTCGACTTGTCGTCTCCTCCCTCACTTGCGGCAGTCTCGTCCTCCTCGTCCACTAAGAATACTCGCAGCTTATCGAGGAAGTCTCGCAATCCCTTCTCCATCGATGCTGCTTCACCTCCCTCGGCCAAAAAGGTTTCGTGGAGCTTCAAGACTTCTTCGCTCGTTGCCCAGGCTTGAGTCGTCAAGTCGGCTACAGTAGCGTTTGAAGCGCCCGCAGACTGCGCTTCCGCTTGAGCCAGGTATGCCCTGCATCGAGCGAGGAAAGCTCCTAGCGGTGCCGCGACCATCAAAGACGCCTGACTCATTAGATCTTCGCATATGATCTTGAGGCTAGCGTCCAACTCCCGCTTGGCGTCCCTCATGGTCGTGGCATTGCTATTTCCAGGGTTCATCAATTCATTGAAGCCAGCAACACCGCGACCTGCCAGGCCCATGATCGCAGCTGAAGGATTGCGGAACGTTGCCAGCGAAGACAAGGTCGATGTAGTGCTTCGCAGAATGCTGGCCAGGGCATCAGCAACACTGCCGAACACAACACCACGTTCTATGGAGACTAAATCCAAGGATCGGACCATCTCTTTGAGGATGAGTAGATGTCGAATCACAAATAATTGCCCGTCAAGCTTGCTGGCTTCAGGTAAGGCAGCGATCTTTTCAGCTGCCAAAGCCAGAGATTGTCGACACAGATTGACAGCTTCGCCAGCGAAGTCCTCAAATATCGCAGACTGCATGATTAAATGGATCAGAAGCCGCATCTTCTGCATCGCCGTATTTGGCAGCACTTACGTTGACATATGAATGGAGCTTGGACAAGATCCAAAGCGTCTTTCGTAGAGTGGGATACCAGTCCTCCATAACTTCCTCAGGGGGTAATTTGAACTCCACTACACCATCCTCCTCTACTATGCCCATTGCATTATGGCCCCCATGCTCTTTCTGCCATTGCGACAGACTGGGAGCAGTCCTAGTTTCTCTGCCCTTGCCTTTGCTGAGTGCCACTTCCTTACGTTTTCTCTGCAGTTTGCCTGGGTAGTCCAGATCTTCCGGCTTAGGCGAATAGTGCAAGACTTCGGATTCAATGACATATTGTGCTCGAAAGACAAGACGCGTTTGCGTATCCTGGAGCACCGTTGACAAAAGTTCGCTGAATCGTAAGCTTCCGGGTGGCAGGAATGCATTGTCTTCATCTGCCAAATGTCCGCTCTGATTAGCACGCCTAGCTGTAGAGCTGTTTGCCAGGGTGAAGTCGAATGAATCTTCGGTAACTGTAGCATCACCTTTGCGCATTCCTCGAAGTGCCAGACCTTCCGATTCACCCTCCTGTTGCTCGTCTATGTCTTCGTCGTCTCCCTCGTCTCCATCAAGGGCCATGAGGGCCTGCAGCACATTACATAGCTCGCATAGCACCTCCAGCTTCGTTTCGTGCAGTATCCGTGGTCTCAGCGAATCATATAGATAGTCGCACATAGTCTCAAGGTATCTGTAGACCTCCTCTTGCCCGGAATAAGCGAAGAAATCGCGAAATAGCGTCCATTCGCTCATGCAGACATTACGGAGATAGGCGCAGCCCGACCTAGCAAGCTTGACCAAGTCACTGTTCGAGGGGTCCATTCGGCGAACTTCTTCTGCTATGCTCGGCCCAAGTAGCTGCCGGCGCACTCCAGTCCATGCGTTGACGCAGTCTGCAAGCAAGCTTCCATATTCATCTGGATGTTTAAGTGCTCGCTTCTCCAGCTCCACTATATAGACTCTCGTGCTTTGGCTCAACGTCGTAAACTTAGCATAGAGCAAAGCGTTGAGGGCTGTTTCGGAGAGATTAACGCCAGAAATCCCCGAAGTGGCTTTCGATGTAGAACCACCGGAGTTGCCGGAGAGCTTGCCCGCTACCTCCACATATACAGAGTTTAGCAATTGCAAGAAGTGCATCTTGATGAGGGTCATCGCGCGAGTCAGGCATTGTTGAAAGCGTATAATATAGACTTCTGCGTCCCGATAGTTGCGCTGGCAGAATAGCATGAGCTTAGCATAACATCTGCAGTCGTATCTCAGCGTGACGCACCTTTGTTTTCAGGAAGTCCAGGCAGGCATCTAGACGTTCAATCATGCCCAGGAAATCTTCATGCAAGACTACCTTGTCTCCAGGCTGACTCAGTGCTCTCGTAGCTGTCTCGAGCTCCTTGAAGTATTCCAAGCGTGCATCGATAGCATCTGTGACCTCGATAAGGTGTTTCTGCAAATTGAAGGTTGCATCAGGATAAAATGTTGCAATGTGACGCCTGCCTTTTGTAGCGCTACTCACTTGTTCTTCCAGCATGGCTTCACACGCCAGCTGTAAAGCCTTGCTATTGTCTTCCACGAACCTATAGTTGGCTTCCATTTCTTTGATAAGACCTCTAGAATCTTCCAGCATCTCCGAAGCCTCATCACAGCTAGCTATATAAGCGTCGATCTCCATCTCATATCTCCTGAATACCTCTTCCTGGTCACTCTCCATACTCGCTTCTACACCGCTGAACCAGTCCAAGAACTGCTGCGGCGTCTCGATAGGTGAATGGACTTCGAGAGGGTCGCTGATATTGTGATGCGGTGTGCCGTTGACGTATGTAGCTGGTGAGGACATAGTATGTGGGTGTAGCTGAAGAGCTAGGGCACTTGTTGCCGAGTGCATTCGGGCGTGCCCTTGTCCACCCGTATGATTAGCATGACCCGTCCCAGACGGCGAAAAGTATAGATTGGACCGTGAGGGACTTCGTGGACGTGGTGTACTAGGTACAGATGAGTCAGCAGATCCAACTGCTCTCGAGTTGGATCCCAGGTCGGCGCGAGAAGCTGCACGTCGAAGTAAGTTGGTCGTGGAGCCAAGTGGAGTGCCAGGTCGAGTATTGGTAGCGGTCTGCAGCGAGCGAGTATTCTTAATAAGCTGAAGGCCAATGGGTCAGCTGGATATCGTAACGTGAAATCTCTGTCCTCATTCTAGCTCACTCTCGCTGGCAGCGGCTTCTCGCTGGCGGCCTCGGTGATCAAGGCAATGCTCGCCTTTGCCTTGTCGTTCAGAGGAGCAAGGCTTTCCCAGTTATCGAGGCTGACAGCACTTGTCGTGGCTCTTGAAGACGCCATTGTAACGGCTCGAGTGAGCAGGCGTGGTAGGAAGTCAAGCTTGAGCAGCCTCTTCGGGCCACTGACAGCTCGTTAGACGTGTGCGTGAGAAAGCAAGAAGGCTGCAAGATTGCGGTTCCGCGATGCCTTCCCTTCTAAGACCGCAGCGGTGGCTGCTGAAAGCTAAGACATGCACTACGAAGTACTGTATGTTAACCAGAAGCACTTCAGGCTCCGCCTAATGTTCCATGCTTCATTGCCGTGTGCACGATAGCGATCCGAAGCACGTGCCCGTTTTCGAGACTCTACTCAGACGGCACAGCGGCGTTGTCACAAGAGTATTTACAGCTGTTGCATTTCATCGCTGTCTAGTGGATACAAGTTGAAGTGCTACATCACGCTCTGATGCTGGAAACGATGGCTACTCTGCATGTTTTGATTCCCCGAAGTGCCTTCCAGTATTCCGGTGAGCAGTTTCCATATCCCAAACCTCCCTCTTTGCAACTCTTTCTTCGCTTTGTCGACATTCCCCTTTTCTTTCTCTTTGTCCTTCTCCTTGCCGAAGCCGTCTTTGCTGATGTCCACGGCGGCATTTTCGACTGGCTTCTGGTCAACCTGCTCCACAGTAGCAGGCGCTGCTGTAAGCGGCGGCTCATTCTCTGCGCCGCCAGTGAGCGCATGAGATTCTCCAACTTTGCCCTTCTGCTTCCCTTCTGTCCCGCTTGCTGTTGCTGGAATCTCAGGGAAGAGCTCAAATGCAAGATCTTTCGATTTGCCTGCCGACAGCGGTGGGGCAGCGGTGTTGTCAATATCCATTCCATTAAGCTTGCTTGGTGATGGCAGGCTTGCGTTCTGCATTGGCTCTGTACTTGGGCCAGCCTTAAAGGGAGATACCTCAGCTGGGTCATGCACAGCAGGCGGTGGAAAAGACGCGACTGTAGACGTAGCAGGGGTCTTGGACGTCGATGCAGTGAGAGCATTCATCTGGAACTCTAATCGTTCTTCAAGCTTGTGGACGCGCTCCTCTCTTGGGGGAAGGTCGTAAAGGTGTTGATGCGCGACAAACTTGTCTACACTTGCCACGTGATTAGAATGTAGTACTGAGGGTTGCAGCTCGAATAGTGATAGTAGATGATTGCGGTTGACTGTAGAAAGTGCTTGTTCTGCCACCTGCTTCGCCTTAGCCTTCTTCTTGTTGCTCTTGCCTTTCATTGTCGTTGCCGACACTTCCTTAGCAGAGTCCGCTGAGGCCACTTCTAGCAGGGCCGATAACACATCCTTCATATAAACCTGTACACGTTCAAAAAAGGTAAGGCAAGTCAGCCTGCTTGTGTAGGAGATCATACACGTGACTGGGGCAAGCTTACGTCGAGAGCAACACTCATTAGAGCTGCAGCTTCCGGGTTGACGCCACCCGTAATAGCAGTAGAATATGCGACTCCTGCCATTCGGTCCACTAGAGACTGCAAGTCTGGAAGCTCGCCTGACTCGAGGCAGGTAGGTGTAGCTTGAGCCCTCTGCAGCTCTTGTTGAAGCGCGGCTGTTCGTGTGGACATGCATAAATGGGTCAGTACTTCGTCACCATGGCCGAAGAACACATAGCACAAAGGACTACACACCTGAATTGGGAGTCTTCAGCCCAGCACTTGCAGGCATGAGGCCCAACCTGGTCTTCTCTGCAATGCTCTCAATTGCAGGTGGATAATGCAAGGCATCCTGTCCTTTCTTATCTCGGTTATTGAGAAGCAGCCTCAAGCGTTTCTTCTCCCCCTTGGTCATACCAGCAACAAGTCTCTTCAGTCTCCTTCGCTTCCGTGCATACTCTCCCAGTGGATCTGCACCTGGTCCTTCGCCCAGGGCGTCAACGCCATCTCGCTTGCGCTTGCTTGTCCATCCTTGATGCGTGACACTCGCAGGCGGGAGAGTGGGCTTTGTTGTGTTGTAGAGTATGCTCAATAAGAGGGCGTTGTGCAAGTAAGCCAGCTCGTCGTGGTCAATGGCGTGTTGCCGTCCTCCAGTCGAGTCGATCAGGCCAGCTCCATCCGATGCGGCAGCGAGGTGCTCGTTCCAACCCAGGTCGAACTCTTCCCGTGTAATCTTGCCAGTGATGAGGTTGCATAGTAGGGACCAGTATATCTCGCCTAGCTCTTGAGGCAGTAGCTCCACCAGCTTGTGCTTGATGAGCAGAGTGTTGGCTCTCTTGACCGTTGGCGGAGGTGGGAATGGATAAGGATACGCCGGCGTCAACGGCAGAGTGAGAGGCAGCATTGCCGCATGCAGATGCTGGAGATAGCACCTGACTGCGCGCTTCTTCTTATGCTTTCGTCGCCTGCTTAATAGTGTGTTCGAGTTGGTAGGATACAGCCATACGTATGGAAGCTGCGCTGCCCAATGCTAGCAGGCGGACCTCTGCAACCTGCAGGTCGGATGAGGCTTTCGGGAGATACAGCGTGCTGAGCATGAATCATCACTCCATGAGTCCATTAGATCCAAATTCATCAGGCTGTAGAAGCAGTGTGTGGAACTCGTGCATGGATGCGAAGATTGTCCGCTGTTGACACGTGACGCTGAAAGGCATCCTTAGCTGGAGTGACGCCGGCTAGACACTCGTCGATATGACATTCAATTCTGCGGATGTCTAATCGCCCGTAACCTCGCAATAGCGCTCAGCGCAGTCGTCTATGTTACAACATCAAGGAACTTCAACTTCCTCCGTCCAAGTATATCCAGCATCATCACCGTATTCTCAGCGACCGTGCGAGGTTTCCTAATGCTAACACGTACATTGGCTCTCGATGTACATGACGAGCCTTGTTCAAATGTCTTCCTGCATTTGTTCCTCTTCGTGCTCGATAGCATTGTAAACCCGCTGTTTCAGTGGCGAGCCAACTGTCCAAGCAAAATAGCTTCGTTAGCCGGGCTCAGAGAAATCTGTTGTTGCAGGATCTCGCTTACTTCGAGGAGCGAACTTCAGGGATCTCTGCCTCGCACGCTCGATCTCACTGTGCTTGTTCGAAGAGTCCTGACTGTCATCGTCGCCTTTGTATACGTTGAAAGCTACATGAGGGCATGTTCACGATCAGCTAGTCTTTCACTTGCATTGGGAACAAACACAGACCCACCATGTAGCGTAAGCTGTCCCTTTTGAGCGCTTGGCGGTCGTTTACTAGAGTCCGGAAATAGAACTTTCGGTTCCAGGGTTTTCCTCCTACTGCTGGCCCCTTTTACCACATTTCCAGAGCTGGCTGCCAAAGGCTGCATTGTTCTCTTCTGTCCCAGTCCCGGACCGTTCAGTAAGACTCCATTGTCGACAGTGTCCGGATTGACCAGATAGGAGCTTTCGTCGACGCGCTCGTTCATCTCGCGGCAGCGCACAATCCAGCCAACCCCAATAAAGAAGGGTTTGGGCTCCTTCGTATAAGCTCGATAGCGCTGGACTGTCGCTGGTCGGCCACCTTTGAAGATGATGTGAGTGATGGAGTCTGTGGGTCTTGCAAGAACCTGCGAAATAGCACATTAGCGACTATCCATGCATATATTTCAGAGTGGCATGATTCTTACCCTTGCACCTAGGCTGCGCAGGATATCCACAAAGACTCCACCAGCTTCATCTCCTTCTGCTGTTTTAACATCTACGAACGCAACTACATCTTTCAAGATCTGGCATTTCTCCACTTTATCGACCTTCAGAGTGGGTATACCCTGCTTTCCTTGCGTATTGGGTGGATCTGGTCGGACTGTGAGGCGCTGCGCAGCATTGACGGCCATCGGCAACAAGCTGCCTCTTCTCATCTCAGAAACGCCACTGGACATCTTCTTTCTATTTTCTGTAGGTTTCGTAGTCGGGGCTCGTGCTGATATATCGCCGGTCTCGGCCACCTCATTTGGGCCTTTAGATCGCCTTGCAACAGATGACGACGTCGGTGCTGCGTATCTCGGGAGGCCTGCAATTTGTCTGCTTGTAGGTTTCGGTTCCTGCTCTGAGCCGCTCTCACTGTGCTCAGCAAGACGACCCAGATTCATTGACGGATGTGGAAAGGCTGCGCTTGTCCGGCGACTGATACTCGGTCTTGACATTTTACTCAACAGAGACTGGAGATTGGCAAGTGATGACAGCCCAGAAGTAGACATAATTGAGGTATCCGCATCCAAAGTTTCTGCACTGTCACCCTCTTCCATCAACACGTCAGCACGCGGCCTGTAGCGTCCAGGCAGGCGGGAAGTGAAAGATGGAGCTTTGAAGACGTCGGTCTCTTCTTCCTGCGTATGAGTAACTGTCATGGACGGTGCTGAGAAAGATCTGAACGACGTCGGCCGGGTAATCGGAGCTGACCCCCCTGCGGAAGCGGGTCGGTATATCGGGGCCGCGGACTCAGACTCGACGCTGCTACTTCTGCTCTTGGCGCTGACTATAGGCTTGCGATAGTCAGATGCATTGACCGATGACTTTGTTGCAGTACTCTCCTTCAAAGAAGTACGAGAAGCCTGCCTCATACTTTGACGACGGGAGTGTTCACGTGTGTTCTGCGATAATGTTTCCTCCTTGCGATGGCGGGTGCGGCGGATCTCACTCATGTTCCTGCCATCAGATTGCGTTGGTGATGCAGGACGCTTGCAAGGACTGCCTTGGGCCGAATTGTAGCGAAGCTCTTGTTGCGTTGATGACAGTGTCTCAAACACAGAAGAAGCGGCTTTGGCGGGAGAACAAGGAGTTACTGCAGTGGGAAGGGCTCGTGTGAACATTTGCTGCGGATGCTGGCTACTAGTGGACATGTTCGACGGTAGAGTTGCGCAGACAGATGTACCCGCTGTTGCGTGAGACATTCCAAGCACCGTTTCGACTGGGACGTTCTTCTCCAAAGTGCGACGCATGAGATCATCTCGCTGCATCGGACTAGCAGGCCTTGAAGAAGGTTTTGTACTACTTGAGCTTGTCGACGCTTTGGGTCGGGAAGCGCCTTTGTTTAGATCCGCTGATATCGAGCTGCTGACATCCATAGTAAGGGATGGCGGTGAACTCGGGATGTCCATTGCTGCTTTGGGTGTGACATGAGCAGGGCCTCGTCGGAAGGGATTACCAAAAGCCGCCTGTACGCGACTAGGACTCGCATTAAGACTGCTATGTGCTTGGTTGCTGCTGGATGATCGCAAAGCAAAAGGTATAACGGGTTCAATCGGAGGCCGTGGCACGTGCTCGTCTGCGCGAATAGGTGAAGGCCCCAGAGCGAAAGGTATTGTTTTCGAGGGGCGAATATCGAGATGAGTGAATGTTGAGCTGGAAAGGGTTGGCTGCTTGTCAAAGTTGAATCTGAAATCATGCGGCAGGGTGGTCTCGGATTTGGACGGTGGAAAGGGCGTCGTGGATGGCAAGCTGAGCAGTCTCGATGCGCGACTGACGTCTTCTACCTGAGCATTTGAGCCCAAAAGTACAGGCGCAGAGTGGTGAGCGCTAGCTGAAGGCGGAAGGAATAGCTTCGCGTCGGTACCCTTTGTGTTTGGTCTTGTTGTGGCGAAAGCTGTTGAGAACGCCGAGCTCGCTGAAAGATTGACGGACTGTCTGCCTTGAAGCGAGTGTCTTTGCTTGGAAGGTATATCTGAACGCACTGATGCACATGGCGGCAATAACGCATTTGACTGTCCCAAGTTGGCGCGTTTTGATGAGCGATCTTCATGCGGAAACGAAGGAGCTTCAAACACTCTTTTTGATAGTAACTTTTGGGATGATGGTGGACATAAAAGCGATGAGGAGGTAGATGAAATCCTAGAAACACTGGTGTCCTGTATTTCTTGCGGCAAAGGCAGAGTAGTCTCGCTGGTCGATCGCTTGACGGGCCTGTTTACTGTGGAGAGCTTGTCAGGACTAGCAGGAAATACAGCTGTCATTGTTGGTGAGGATGAGTGGGACCGCGATACTGTAGAGAATGCGGGTCTGAACAGCGTGGCCGGGTCGAAGAGCACGTTGTCGGGTGCTGGAAGTGATGTTGTCGGCGATGTCATGCTGGTCGACAAGCTGAGAGTTTGTGATGTCGAGGCGGGTACAGTGGTGGAGCCAGAGAAGCCATCGTCGGACATAGCTGAGCTGAATGGCAATGAGTAACTAGGATGGCCGCTTAAACAGTATTGATCTTGCAGGTCTTCTCTTAATATCGAACAACAGCCTCGTCCAACCTTTGTTGACAATCAAGCGGATGCACGTGGAGATGACGATGTTTTCGGCCGTCTGAGTAGGAGCAGCGTTAGCATCAATGTGCAGTAGACTGAATGTGGAGTATGTATATCTTACTACTTTCTGGCCCTTCTAACAAGATACCCGGCAGCAAGACAGACTGCGGAGGTGTTGGAGAGAGAAGAAGTACGTGTTGATCGAGAAGTTGTGCGTGGATGCATGAAGGGTGCATAGTCTCGCGTAAGAATCAGCTCCAGATTGGAGCAGAGGGACGTGAGGCCCTTGTTTCGCTCGATGTATGGTAAGAGCATGCTTATATGACGTCCTCGCTGTAGATCTGTGGTCTGTTGCACTTCGCACCTCTCGATCACGTTCACTTTGTGCAAGCATGACTTGGGTGTCGGACTTTTTGGCTCTGTGCGCTCTGCACCGCTCGCTCACGACTTCAACACTCTTTTAATACCTATTGCTCTCCACTCTACTTGCCTTTGCTTTGAGCCAACTGCCTTCTCTGATCCGCTATCAACCATTTGATGCGGACCTTGGCATCTCGCAAGTCTGCAATGCTGGAAACGAAAAAGGAATCAAAACCTGAAGACAGGACATAGCTGTTTGCATATCAGTGGTATTTGAGGCCAAGATAGACGTACACAATACCTTTCCCGTCTCTACCCACTGTTTCACAACGCATTCCGTGAAGATCATATACTTCGATTGCGCGTTTCCTGACCGTCATGGACAATAAGGAGATCCAGGATGCGGAGATTGAGGCTGTCCGAGGTAAGCTACTACGTTCTAAGTAGGAGGTATGGGTACTGAAAGCGCGGTCTTCAAATCAGCCATTTTCATGGAAGACTATGCGGAAGTTCAAAGCCATACAGTATGGAAGGTAAGGGCTACGAGAGATTTTGAGGCGTCTACTTGATCGCAAAACTTACTAATGTTCTCTATGTAGTCCGTCAACGCTGTACACGAGTTCACGCTTCGAGTCTATCCCATGGATGATGAGATCAAGTCGGCTGTCAGCGTAAAACTGCATTTCAAGTAAGCTGCTCGAAGTATCTTGTTAGAGCACAGCTGGTTATTGACTGTGATATACAGACTGCCTAAAGCGTATCCGCAAATTCCACCTCAGATTCAGATACAGGAACCCATCGGAGTCTCCCCACAGCATATTGAAGCCTTAACTGCGGCCTTGAAGGATGTATCCAAATCCCTTATCGGAAGTGAAATGGTTTATGAATTGGCGACTACTGCCTCATCTTTCCTGACGGAGAACAACACCGCTCTTCGATTTGGAAAATATTCCTCTTTGAATGAGGACAGAGCCAAAAGAGCAGTCGAGGCTGAAAATGAAGCAGCCACTCGAGCCGCTATTGAAGAAGAGGAGGCGGCTCGTCGTCAAGCGAAAGAGGACGCAAGGTTGCAAGCCGAACTGGACGCCGAAAATGCAAAGCGAGCAAAGTTACGCCAAGAACGAATGGTGGAGGAGCAGGAAGCCAATGGTGCAGGTGTCCAACTGGAAGGCCCAGAGCTAGCTGTCGTAGAGCACTTCGCGAAACCTTTGTTGCTTCCTGGGAACCTGCAGGCGGAGGTGCTGGTGAAAGGATCACAAATCAGGCAAAGCATCTTAGGACCGCTCTATCACGCCGAGGCTGTTGTCTCATCCAGGCATGGAGTTCGCCTCCCAGCAACACTGCTCGACATTGACATTTACGGTCAGTACTTCCTGTCTACACCGGGACAGAAGAAGCTAGACCAGCTGGAGGAGGACATTCAAGATCTGCTTCCATTGCGACATGCCAATCTGCTAGTCATGTATGGGTATCAGCGCAAACCTGTTAAGGACATGGTATCTCAGGGCTGGAAGATCTCACTCGTGACAGAACCATTATTGCGGTCAACGCTACAAGAACTGCTGGAAGACGTAGGAGAGCTGAAATTACAGCGAGCCTTGCCTTACTTGCGAGAGATCGCGGCTGGCATCGAATATTTGCACTCTGCACAGATAGTACATCGATCAATCGATCTGAATAACGTGCATATTGGCCGGTCAGAGACGGGAGAAGTGCTCGTTAAGCTTTCAGCTGCGTCCTGGCTGAGATGCTTGCTAGATATTAATCGATCCAATCGCTTTCTTGCTGTCGACCCTCCCCTTGTTGCTGAAGAATGGTGAGCATAGACTTCAGAGACATAATGAGGCATGTTCCTTTCGACGTGATGATATACTGACAGCAACCTCTTCAGGCGTTCTCCAAATCTCGTGCTGAACCCTCTTTCGATCAATAAAGCACAAGACATTTGGGATTTCGGCGTGCTGGCCGCACAGTGCCTTTTTGGACTAGACGTTATGCGAAAGTATCGCTATCCCGCTCTCTTACTGGCCGAAGGTACGTTTCAATACCTTATTTTGTCCCTCGTCTTCAATGCTGATATGGCGGTCGCTCAGTGCAAGGAACTTCGATAGGACACCTACTTTCAGACATATTCTCAGAACGCCCTATCTTGAACGCAACCGCCCTAACTCAACGCCTGAAAAACCTGCATTCTGACGAGAAGAGCCTGGTTCTCAGCGCCCTATCGAAGAACAGCGCATTGACACCTTCCGAGAGTCTCCCTTCAATAGCTTTGCAAGCATTCTCGCCGCCGCAGCACGTCCAATACTTGAATGAGCAGGCAGGCTTGTTCTTCCAACCGCGTAGCAGCATTGTCACCTCAAGATATAGAAGCGAATTCGAAGAGGTCGAGAAGCTCGGTCAAGGTGGTTTTGGAGAAGTCGTTAAGGCTCGGAACAAGCTGGACAACAACTTTTACGCTATCAAGAAAGTCAAACTACCCTCAAATCCAGCTCTAGAGCAGAAGATTCTGCGCGAGGTCACGATTTGGGGTCGACTCTCTCACCCTGGTATCGTCCGATACCATACTAGCTGGGTAGAGACGGACACCTCTTCGACTGATCTCAGGCAGGCCCTTGGAATGCTCACAGGTAGCTCCGACGGAAGTATGCTTGGTACCGCTAGTCTAGACAAGACAACAAGTGACAGCAGTTCTGGTGGCGATACTTCCTCAGACCGCGATGATGATGACAGTGACGCCGGCACCATCAGCAATGGCATTGATGGAGAGATCGATCTCGGTTTCGATGACCTCGACTTCTTGAGCACAGGACACCAAAGCCGGAGCTTATCGATGCCAACCATCCACTTCGGAAATGATGACGATCCCAGTAACGAACCATCTCGGGTGGCTTCCCGCAATCGTACACCAGAAGGACACGATAGCACACCACCGATAACCTCTCCCAAGCAGTCCAGAACTCTGTATATCCAGATGGAAGTACGTGACTGCGCTATCCTATTAGTGGTAGAACGAGTGTATAGACTGATGCCATGTCCCTCTTCAGTTTGTCAGCGGTCAGACGCTACGAGAGGTATGTGACAAGGGGGAAGGAGTGCCAGGGCATGCTGCTGACGAGTGCTGGCTTCTAGCAAATCGATGACGGTATAGCGGAAGATGAGATGTAAGTCTTACTTTCTGTCCACGGATGTATTCCAAGCTAACACTTAAGACAGGTGGCGTATCTTGCGCCAATTGTTGAACGCTATGCGCTACTACACCAGCTTCAGCATTATTCATCGCGACCTAAAGCCGTGAGCGCACAGTCCTAGCTTGAGGCCGCTCATTTTCACAGCTCGTACTGATTTTGCACATAGATCGAACATCCTCCTTGATGCTAATGGCAATGTTCGCATTGTGAGTTACATGTTCTGGATTCGCCTAAGCCTCAGTTTCTTACCCTTCTTCTTGCTGCCAGGCGGACTTTGGACTTGCAGTCGAGCAAAGCGTCCCGGAACAGCTCGCAAACATGCCCTCGTCAGCCTTCAACCCGAACTCTGACTTGACTTCTGGTGAGCACGTCCTACTACTACTTACGCTTTGATCATGTACTGACTGTCGAAGCACAGGCGTCGGAACGTCTCTATACTTGGCGCCCGAGACTATCGAACGGCGGCGAGGCAATGATCGGGGAAACAGATACACTGATAAAGTGGGTAGCGACGATCTTCATGCCCAACCCATGTGTTCTGACAACTCCGTTGCAGATCGACATCTACTCCTTGGGTATTATTATATTTGAGATGTAAGTGCCGCCAGGATGAGTGAGCATCGCGGGCATTGCTGATACGGGCTCGTAGGTGTTGGCCAATCCAGACAAGGATGGAACGGATCGATATTATCACGAAGCTGCGGCGGCCATCGATTTTGTTCCCATCTGGATGGAATGAGAACGATCCGAAGTATCAGCGAAAGGGAAAGATCATCCGGTGGTGTCTGGCACACGAGCCGAGCCAGAGAGCAGGCCCCTTGGATCTGCTTCGCAGCGATCTGTTACCACCCGCAGTGCAAGACGAGTATATCACGGACACTCTCAACCTGCTGAGTAAGTTGGAACCTGTGCTATGTGTGCTTCTCGAGCTAAGAAAATCATGAAAATCCGCAGCGCAAGCAAATTCGCCACACATACAGACCATACTCAACATTCTATTCCAAACATCTGCCGAGGAACGGCGAGCACAAGATCTAGCTTTCGATGTTGAAATGGAGGAGTCTGAACTTAACAGTCCGTATGACAGTGTGGTGAAGCAGAAGCTTGAGCGCATCTTCTCATTAAGGGGGGCTGTAGACTTCAGTCCACCCCTCTTGATGCCTGCCTCAGACCTGTACGATGACAAATCTAGGAAGCCTGTGCGACTTCTGAATAGGCAGGGGACACCGGTACAGTAAGCGCTAAGCTTTACAAGTGTCGCAACTCAGGCTGACCTCCCTTCTAGGCTTCCATACGACCTTGTTCTGCCGCTGGCCCGCTTCGTAGCGCGAGAGGAATCAATCACTCGACTGAAAAGATGGAACATCAGTCCGGTCTATCGCGAAGATCGTATGGGAGGGGTGAGCAGGGCATTGAGGTATATCATGCCACGGCTAAATCACGTCTTGTCCTACAGCAACCACGAGCCTTTCTCGCAGCCTCTTATGATCTGATCTCACAGCATGTGACCTTGGCGGCCGAAGCAGAGTGTATTCAAGCCATTGGTGAGCTAAGCTTCCGCCCATGACGATGGTACTGTGCTGATCTAGAACACCTGTAGATGAGGTCCTAAGTGAGGCGGCTACCGAAGACGACTTTGTACACGTAGTGGGACACTTCGACTTTCTCGCCGCTATTTTGGAGCCTCTACCTGCCGCTAAACGGGCAGTAGCTCGACGAGTGCTAGAGCGCTACGAACTGCTTTCTTCGCCATGGTCGCAGGTCATCGGGGAGATGGCCAAACTGGGTCTGAGTCGGAAAGGGCTGGATGAGATAGCAGCGCTGGACATATGTGGTGCGTTGCATACTCTTGGCGGCCACCTGCCAGTAGTATACTAAATTGTGACCGCTTCACAGCCGAATACAGCGAGGTAGAAAAGCGCGTGATTTCGTTGGCGCCAGGCACGAGCTTGAAGATGAAGAAAGCCTTATCAGATGTGAAGGAGGTAAGTCGTACGTTCTGCAGAAGCGTGTTCGATGCTTTCTAACGCCCTTTCTAGGTCGTGACTCTCAGCGCTAGCTTGGGTGTGAACCGGCGAATCCTCGTTTCACCCCTGCTGTGTTTCAAGCATGAGCTGCATGTCGGTGGTATCTGCTTCCAAAGTAGATTGCGAAAGTCTAGGCGGAGAGACGTGTACGCAGAAGGTGGCCGCTACGACAAGCTTCTCGAGCTATTATCCTCGCCAGGCAGCCGTCAAATTGATCGGAGCTTGGTCGGAGCTACCTTTGCAGTATCGAAGCTGTCTCGCGCACTGGCAGCTGCGAATTCGGCAGTGTCTGCGAAAGGAAAAGGTTCCTATGATACGGAGAAGGTCCCTAGAAGATGTGACGTTTTCGTGGTGTCCTACACTCCTGGCTTTATTGTAGCTCGATTAATGATAGCACGAGAGCTTTGGAAGCAGGGTATCTCCACTGATCTGATGTATGATGGTGAGTGACGCTCCGCCCTTCTCGCTGAAGCAAGAGCTGACTCGACTTTTTCCAGACGATTTCGCCAGAATGGGTCCAGACCGCATTGCGGCAACAGCTCGTCGAGAAGGAATCCGGTTCTTGGTTATTGTCAAGACCACAAGTGTCGCTAGGGATGCTATATTGAAGGTCAAGGATGTCGCCAGTACTAGCGAGAAGGAAGGTGAGGCAATGCGTATCAGTCTTAAGGCGAGGATGCTTTGGCTGATATACCAGTACAGTCTACCGCCAGAATCTACCAGCCTATCTGCATGAACGACTCGGCGAGAACTCTGCAGCTCAAGCTCTGGACATGACTGCAGCTTCGTCAGCCCGGGCGCTTCCAGCTGCAGACGACCTCGATGCTCACTTGCTGATGCCCAGCGAAGTCATGAAGAAGATGAAGCACAAACAGAAGCAGATCGTCTTAGAGAAGGCTGTCGATAGCGTCGCTGACGCGCTTGCTTCGACAAGCAACATTCCCTTGTGTAAGCGCATGACTCGTCAATGTGCGCACAGCCATTTGCTGACTTTCGATCTTAGTTGCTGTTGACGCTGAGGGGGAAGCATTCAGGCTCATGTCGGAGTCTAGTGCGTGGATAACGAATGATGAATCGAATCACCAGCTCCGGAAGATCATCGAAGCCTTCCCTGCATCAAAGAAGTCATATGTTCTGGAGCTGAAGGAGGATCTGGGAAACTATGTACGTAAAGGTTTCCGCTTCATCTTGGTTTTGATCTCTGGCTAAGCTTGGCGCCATGTCCAGTACCATAAACACCGTTGCCGCTGGATGTGGCTGTATTCACTGAAAGACACCCGTGTAAACCTTCTATCGTTCGTAATCTAGACAATCACGATTCATAGCAGTATCAGTGAAGACCTGCTGATATTAGTTAGTGAGTAGTAAGCATGCTTGACGATGCACTCTTGTAGCCAGTATTACATTGATATGATACACTTATTACCATTTGAACTTCCTTTATGGTGCTTCATACTCTGGGATATCGGCCTTGTTTTGCGGCTACGGCAGAGCTAGCATGAATCCTGCACTTGCGAACAGCAGGCCAGCTGCTATGTATAGCGGCAGAGACGTTGAGAAAGCCAGTAGCACTCCTGTCATAATCGGAGCTGTCATGCCAGCCAGACGGGACAGTGCTGAAGCGATACCGGTCGCGCTGCCGCGGAAAGAGACGGGGAAGAGGCGCGGAGTGTAGCTGTCTGCATAAGGCGAAGCAGTAACGATCAGAGAACAATAACATTCCAATGATCTTCTGGCACGTACAGATGATGGCATACATGAGAGTCGCTGGCACAAAGCGGCTTCGTCAGTTCTGAGCTAGTATGGAGCAGATGGAGGAGTAAGATCTCACCCATGAACGAGATGCACATAGTAGCTATGACGACTGCAAACTGCGAGCTAACAAAGACAAAGCCAAGCACGCCGAATGCAGTCCCTACAGTCGCCAATGCCATCGCTTCTTTCTTTCCGACGCGTTGCTCGAGATAAGCGCCAACAAGCGAGCCAGGGAGCCTGTACATGAGTCTATTAGCCTGATCCGATTGCTGCGCTTGAGAAGTTAGCTCCAAACATACCCTGCGAATGTGTAGAAGCAGTATTCCTGCAATGATTCTACGCGACCGGCAGCACTAGCTTGCGAGCCCAATTTCTCCTCGAGGAACTTGGGCATGAAAACATTGAAGATGCTGTCATACGAGGGTTAGTAAGGACGTCACCTCGCATCGGATTTACCGAATCAAGTCGAGCTCACGTGTAAGCAGCCGAAGCTGTGAACCACAAGCTCCAAGTGAGCAGCGTCACCTTGCGTAGCTTTGACTGCATAAGATCCGATAGGCGATCAAAGTAATCTTGAACGGTTTCGCGGAAGGATGACTGCCTCTCCTGCGTCCTCTTCGTATCTGGTGCTTCAAGACCATGACTCGCACTTGACTCCACGTGTTCGTCTCCACTGTGAACAGGCAGATACTCGCCTGATCGCTTGCTTGTCATTTCCATATTGTTTGGATCATGCACGTCTGCGAGCTCGATAGCAAAGGCACTTCCGTTGTGATCTCGTATGAGCCTCAATACATCCACTGCTTCGTCCTTCTGGCCTGATGTGACAAGCTGAGCGAAGGCCACCATATGATGAGCTAAAACGGCTGACGAAGTCGCGCAGGTAATACGGATTACTTACATATCTTGGGCTTTCATGGAGCTTGAACAGCAGAGTCCGACAACAAAAGAAAATAAGAGTGATGCCAGCGAGTATACCTAATATGACTCTCCATCCGGTATTTTCCTTGGCGACATCGCAGTCCTTGAGATCTTCTTGACAGCTTCGACTTGGTATAATAGCCAGTGCAATGACCGAAGTTATCATTGCTCCAAGCGAGAAGAAGACCGAAAGAGCCGTAAGGAGATAGTGGTATTCATTGGGTATGTTTTCGAGGAAGAGTGTGCCATCTGTAGGCATGCTTCCACCCACGCCTAAGCCGAGACCGAAGAAGCAGAAGCATAATACCGTGAAGGAATTGGCGAAACAGGCTGCTATGCCGAAGAAGGCTGTAAGGAGGAGTGTGCCATTGAAGGCTTTCACTCGGCCGAAGGAATCGGAGTCTGACAGACACAAACGCCTGTTCAGCTACGAGGAGCTTCGAATATACAGAGACTAGCTTACAGCTTCCCCATGACCATGCACCTATCATCATGCCTGTGAAAGTAGAGGAGGAAAGCATGCCGATCCAATTATCGGATATACCCCATTCGTCTGCAGCCGGAAACAGCATTGAGCATGGGCCAGCTGATCGGAGGAAAGGAAGTGGATAGTCACCCTGCACGCGCGGAAGAATGACTGCTACGCACTGAAGTGGAATCAGCTTGAAACGTTCCACCCCTTTCTCAGGTTGTTGACTGCACTCACTTGAAGCCACATCTGTATGCGTGCCATCAATAGCCGAGATCAGCTCACGCACAGAGCCAGAGAAGGGTCAACGGAAAAGAGAAGAACGGGCACATACATTGTCTGCCAGCCAACCGACTACATGTATAGTCTTACATCAGCTCTCTGCATGCGTTGCACTGCTGTCAGGACGAAGCTCACATCCGCATAGTACTCTGGTTTCGATCAAGGTCGTCCATTTACGAGTGAAGCGAGCATGACGGAATGAGGAGCATCAGCAAGAGGTACACGACAGGAAAGTAGAGCATCTTGACCCACAGCAGCTTCTTCTGGTATGTTCCGAATCCAATCTTGGTGAGAGTCTTGTCCAGTGGAGTCTGCTGACTTGCATTGTGGTGCTCCTCATCGTCTTCTTCACCTCCAGCATCCTCGCTGAATCGACGTCCACCGAGCAGCAGACTCGCAGAAGCTGAGCGGCCCAGTTGTCTGAGTGCTCTCATTGCACATGTGTAGAAGAAGTCGATGTTATTGATGACCTTCCATTTGTTTTGAGTGCAGTCAGGCAAGTTATACACACTGGAAGAGAGCTGCAAGCCTTGCATGACCTGCTTTATTACGTCGCGTCCGAGGTGTTGATGATGATTGCGTTCGAGGCGTGACCGGCATGCTGACAAGGCATTGGATACAGCTATGAGCTCGACATCTAGTTAGCCAGATTCAGCTACTCATTGAACACGGTCATTACACAGCAAGGTGTCTAGCCAGCTTGAGTGCAGGCCGTGAGTTGGAAGACCCCGCGGCCCCTTGACGTCCTTAGGTTTTGAAGTTCGCTACGGGAGCGACAAGTTGGAAGGCGTCGCTACCGGAGGAGCCTGGATATAGCGTTGATGGACACAAGGTGGAGGGACAAGCTCACTGTCCATGTCAGATACACAGACGGACACGGCATTCTGAGAACGCAGCATTGTCCAGCTGAGTGATCCCAGCACTTCATCATCAGGAACATTTTCCTTGATCAAGCGCTGAATCACGTGCCGCACCTCCGAAGAGTCCGAAGAATCGATATGCATCTTAGAGGTAAGTCTCGAAGTTCGACGAAGCCGGTACAGACGTGCAGCTCTGTTCAGTCACTGTCCTCCCTCAGGTAACCTGTATCCAGACACCTCGGTTTCAGTCCTACCTTAGCGAGTCCCTCCACAGATTCGGAGAGCCGCTCATGGCGCGTGGCGGCTGGATTCTCAGGTGACCATGACCATGTGCTTGACTGGACAGGAGTATTTACAGAGTAAGTAGAGCTCAACCGAGTTGACCAGTGATCTGGCTCTGTCGCTTTGAGCAACTTCTTTCCTCTGCTGTAATCCTGACCTTTCTTCATCTCATTCATATCACTACCTCCGTGCCGCTTTCCTGCTCCTCGAGCCGCCAGTCACGCAATTTTACTCTTTGCTTCGGCTCTTCAATTTCTCACCACCACCCATCCATCCAATCTTCAACAAAATCATGGTCTCGGCACCGACTTCAACAGGCAATTCCAGCCCTGCAACACCTACGAATCAGCGCAGTGGAGCTGCTCCATTGCCTGCTGATCAGAAAGAAGCTCTCAATGTCATTCAAAGAGACTTTCGATGTGAGTCAGGAAAGAGAGAGAGAGAAAGACTCCGATCATCCTACAGTTTCATGTACAGTGGCCAGCGACTTGCAAATAGAAGCTGTCCACTACAATGAAGCTGCCTGTCCTGCCTCGACACGATCATCATTGTCAAGTGACTGACATGTACTTCATTATGACTCCGGATCGCAGCCGACACAATCACCATTCCCGACGATGAAATGCTGCGCTTGATGGCGACTGCCTCCGTCGGCGATGATGTTTATAAGCAAGACAGAGCAACAAATGATTTCCAAGCTCGAATCGCCAAGCTGGCCGGCAAAGAAGCTGCTCTGTTCGTAGTCTCCGGAACAATGTCAAATCGTTAGTCCGAATCCTCAGATTACTCTCGCTTTCCTGCGGTCACCTCTATTTTCAGCTAACCTCTACCTTGTCATTGCCATGTACAGAACTCGCCATCAGAACACATCTCACACAGCCCCCTCATTCAGTCATCGTCGATGCTCGTGCACACGTGCATCGCTACGAAGCTGGCGGTATTGCTTTCCATTCTCAAGCTACAACAATGCCAGTGGTGGCGACAAACGGTCAATACATTACCTGGGATGATATTGTACCAAGCTTGATCCTCGAGAATGACATTCACTTCTGCCCTACGAAGCTTATCTGCCTTGAGAATACTTTGCAAGGTATGGTCATGCCTCAAGAGGAAGTTGTCAAGATCAGTGAGAATGCAAAGGAGAGAGGTATTGCTATGCACGTGAGTGTTCTGGATTTTCGCCAACAGGACGCAAGCATGAAGCTAATGAGATTCTCCAATAGTGTGACGGTGCTCGAATGTGGGACGTCCAAGCGAAGACTGGCAAAACGCTGAAGGAGCTATGTGCACCTTTCGATACCGTCTCATTATGCATGAGCAAAGGTCTCGGCGCACCTATCGGCAGTGTCCTCGTTGGTCCTAAAGTCTTCATCGAACGAGCCCGCTGGTTCAGAAAGATGTTCGGTGGTGGTATTCGACAGAGCGGCGGTCTAGCCGCAGCAGCCGACTATGCTTTGACGCGGACACTCCCTCTCCTCCCTGCCGTTCATGCTCGAGCTGCGCGTCTGGCAAAAGCATTCCAAGATCTCGGTGCCAACCTTCTCTTCCCAACTCAGACTGGTATGGTCTGGGTAGACACCTCTCCGCTTGGCTTCTCAACTGCAGAACTCACAAGACGAGGTCTTGACATCGACAATGGCCGGAAGAGAGTGGTCCTCGGTGGCGCTCGTATCGTCCTTCACTTCCAAATCACCGACGAAGCTGTAGACGACCTTATTGAGTTGGTCAGAACCATGAAGGAAGAGTATGCCGACTCGAAGAATGGCCACGGCAGCAAGCTCGTCAATGGGGACGAAGCTGCAAGTCCTTATGACGTTTCGGCACTCAGACAGGCTCTCGCTGGCAAGAGCATGGTCAAGAGGACCGGAGAGAATGGCGTTGCCTACGGAGGCAACTAGATTCGTCTACAGAGCTGCTCGTGGTCTTTGACGTTTGTGATTCCTTGGGAATAAAGCCACCTGTACTACTTGAGACTTTTCCAGATGTCACGTGACCGCGGATTTTGGTGGTATAGAATACTGTCCGTGCAGAAATGCGATGTTCATTGTAACAGGAATGCTTTTCACAGTGTAGTGCTGGCTATTATAATGTGGGTAGAAAGCTTTAAGCTGTACGACTTCAGCGGCGCGCCGAAGACTGCAGCTCAATGCTTTCTGCGCACGTGATCGAATAAGCCGACGCTTAGTGAAGAGTACCTAACGGTAAGTAGAAGTCTCGAAGGCAAACGGAGTTGCATACGGAGGAGACTGATTGTGTGTAGCAAGCTGCTTGTGAGGTGTTCCTCACACTCCACTTTTTCGAGAAGAAAACCAGTTGTATTCCTTGAGACTCTTCCAATGTCACGTGGCCGGGGTTCGGCGGTATAGAATACTCTTCTTTGCAGCAACATGCGATGTTCATGTTGATATGAATACTTCGCACAATTCACTGGGTCATGTATAATGTCTGGCATGCTTCAAACGCGTTCAAGCTTCAAAGATTTGCGACTGAGCAAAAAGTTAGAACCACGTGATCGTGCAGCAATGTTCAGTAAAGACCGAAGCGCAGACTCACACAAGCCAGACATACTTTCTTTTGCTGTCTGTACAGGAATCTAGGTAATACCTGAGAGCTTCGTTCTAACCTACGTCTCAGCTTACCTTCCCTCACAGACACTTTGCATTGCACTTTACATTACGAGCATGTTACGCATGAGTCTCGAGAGCACAGAAAGTCAAGGCTTCACGACAGCAGCTGCGAGCAAACCCAAGAGCTACTGTACATCTTAATGGTTTCGCTACTTCGACCGCAAGCGCGCTGCACACTGTAATTGTGCCGGTTAGATCTTCCAATTGCTCCCGATCATCCAGCGGCTTGGACGGTGCTTGCTTCCAACTCCAGTTCATCAGAACGAACACAGTCTTGAGCATGTGCAAGTCCAGTGTCGAGGCAGTATTCCATTCCAGAATGATAGAGCAACAGACAGCAAGCCAGAATGTGTGGCTCCAAACCGACAATGATGACCGAGATGCGCTGTGGACTGCTGCAAAACGCTGTCGCCTGTTCAACGGGCTCGCTTACATCAAAGGAGTGGACGCATTAGCATCAGACCGTGACTAGGCAGCCGAGTAGATTGATATGATGCTCATTTACTTCCCACCTACCGCTTGAAGTTTGTCCCTTCTAGGTAAAACAGTCTCCGAATGGCAACCGCTACAACAGGCCAGCAAGTTGGTTCAGCGGATATGCTGCCCGCGAATCGCGAGGAGGCACTTAAGGTCATACAGAGGAACTTCACATGTATGTCAACAGTTGCTGGAAAACCTGCAGGGGCCTTTTGGCTATCTGGATCTTGTCTCATTTGGGATCACGTCGCTTACTGTCAATACGTCCTTCCGCTCCTCGCAGCCGACACCGTCACGATTCCAGATGATGAAATGCTACGGCGGATGATGCTGGCTTCAGTCGGAGACGATATGAACAGGCAGGACAAGGCTACTATTGATCTAGAGGAAAGAGTGGCCAAGCTCGCTGGAAAGGAAGCTGCTCTTTTCGTCTTGTCAGGTACCATGGCAAACCGCAAGTGTGCCAGACTCACACATAGGCACGGAAGCATGGCTGACATATACGATTACACACTTTTAGAACTTGCGATACGGTCTCAACTAAAGCAACCACCTCACTCTGTCATTGTCGACTCGCGAGCCCACGTTTATAGATGGGAGGCTGGCGGCGTGGCATTCCATTCGCAAGCTACAATCATGCCAGTCATCGCGTCCAATGGCCGTTACATCACCTGGGAAGATATTGAATCTTCTCTTGTTCTGGAGGAGAACATACATTACTGCCCGACAAAGCTAATCTGCCTCGAAAACACTCTGCACGGCATGATCATGCCGCAAGAAGAGGTGGTAAGAATTAGCCAGAATGCGAAGGAGAGAAGTATACTCATGCATGTAGGCTGCGCCGACTACTCCAGCTCCTGGTGTGCGAATGTGCTGAATCACTTGTCACTGTTTAGTGCGATGGAGCGCGAATGTGGGACGTTCATGCCAAGACAGGCAAGAGCCTCGAAGAACTTTGCGCACCGTTCGACACCGTTTCCATGTGTATGAGTAAAGGTTTGGGTGCACCGATGGGAAGTCTACTAGTTGGTACAAAAGAACTTATCGCCAAAGCTAGGTGGTTCAGGCAGATGTTTGGCGGCGGTATGAGGCAGAGTGGCTGCATAGCGGCCGCTGCTGACTACGCTCTGACTCGAACGTTACCTCTCCTGCCAAGCGTACATGAAAAGGCAGCTCGCCTCGCTCAAGCTTTCGAGAACTTGGGCACAAAGATGGTCTTGCCTGTACATACTGGAATCCTATTTGTCGACACACTGCCTCTCGGTTTCACGCCTGCCGACCTTACTCGAAGGGCGCTCCAGTTAGATGGTGGAAGAGCCAAAATATTTCTTGGTGGAGCTCGCATTGTGGTGCATTTCCAAATAACGGACGAAGCTATCGATGATTTGATTGCGCTGGTGGCCCTTATGAAGGAAGAATGTAGTCAAGGGGGCCTCAAAGGCTGTGATAGTGCCTCCAAGCAAGAGAGTGCAAAGCAGATGTATGACCTGGCCACTCTGAAATAGGCATGTACAATATGGAATGGCTCGCGGAGATCTTGAGAAAGCTTGCCGGTACCTAACCCCCGGCGGTACATACAACTGTACCGGTCCAGGCTGATATTGGATTGCTCAGTGCAGTTTTGCCTACAGACCTTCCTGCATGGCCAAGGCTTTCGCATCAATCTGGCAGTCGAGGACGCTGTCTAATTAAGTATTGACAGTGCCGCTCTCAGCTTGCAGCAGCTCCTTTTGTACTCTAGTCAATACCTGGCAAAAGCCCTATCTCGTGTACCAGTCGAACGATTTCCTGCGCCCTGCAGCACCGATTTGCGGACACTCGTCAGTGCGCTCGCTCGCATGAGCTGACGAAGCACATCAACACCCCCAGTCACGTTCGCTCATACTGGCCACTCCACACTATACATGACCGTTAGCCAACGTGGGCAGGCTGCAAAGTCTCAAATGTTTGTCGACAGAAAGCAACATTTAGGTGAATCCAGCAACGAGGAAAGCTATAATTTACAACAACAGGTCAACTGCCTTACATTGAATGTCTCGCAATAATCAGAATCATGCTCCCATTGGTCGTCCACCCGGTCCACGTTCTACACCACCGCGCTGCAAATTATCGTGATCAGCGCCCATGTCTACTGTTTCCATTGACGATTTTTACTTACATTGCCCGGCACTGAAGGATTTGGACATTGATTCGCCAGATGCCCTTCTTGTCCACACTAGATATAGATAATAGGGACAGCAGGAAAAGCCATTAGAGTTGCAAAAGTCAGATGCGGCTCAGCATCGGTGAAGCTGTCAAAGGACTCTGACCACTCACCTTAAAGCATGTCATCGCCCTCATGTTCTTGTGAGGCCGCCTATCTCCCATCATGCCGTCGCCTTGACCGCCGTCCATGTAGCTTGCAATTGGCCGGCCATCACCGCGGTCACGGCCGCTCTCCCTCGCAGCGTGCCGATATAATGGGTTGTCACTGTCTCTTTCAAAGGAATGTGATGCTATTCGCTCAATGTCTTGCAGAAGGAAAGGAGGGCTGCAATCGATGTACGGAGTCAGCCTGATTCCAAGGATGTTGACTACAGCTACTTACTGTGCGAAAGAGCAGTCTAATCCCGAAGGACAGAAGCCGACTAGATATAAAGGACAAGGTATTTTGCGGATATGTTTGTTCGGACACGCAGGACCTGTGTATATGATTGTTAGCATATGGCAAGCCTATCAATCTGATGGAACGATGCTCCAAGCTTACCTGCCCGACAGAAGCCCGCCGTGTAACTTCTGCATTCTGGTCTTCTTTGATGTGGGGTGATGTGTAGGTACATGCATTCGTCGCCTGACGAGCAGAATCCATGCTTTGTAAAGAAATAGCATTCTGGCATCTTGCGTAGGTTGTATTCATGCAAGAACTCGCAGTCTGCACCTTTCTTGCACAACCCTCTCAGCCAATGCTTGCATACTGTCCTGCCTTGCACTGTCGTAGGTACCGGTATCTGAACGTAGTTGGCCGTGGAGGGTGTTGTATGCCGCAGTGGACATGCGGCTCCTCGAGGACAGCCTAAAGGCGACAAGAAGTCTTTGCATATCTGATTGTCTGCATCCAGCTTGAGTGCAGGCTGTATCTCCGTCTTTATGCGCTGTTCCAGCTGCAGCTCTGTATGCTTGAAGTCTGGGAAGATGATCACGTCTGAACCCGCATTGCGACGCTTCGAGGGTTTCTTGTACGGCAGTGCCGATGTTGAGGCTACCTTTGACATGCTTGCCTGCTTGACAGCGTCCTTCATGCTGTCGTTGTGCCAGTGCTTGTCGTCGAGTAAGTGGAAGGTCAAGCTGGAGGATGATCGGGGAAGCTCTCTTGAAGCTTTAAGCTTGGGAAGCTCTGGTAAGAATACTGCCTTCTCGGATTGGTGAACATATTTCTCTGCGCTTTTGTCATCATCTTGCAAGTCGTCTGCTTCTCGCTGACTCAGAATACTAGCATTCCAATTTCAGCCACATTCTTGCAGCGTGAAGACCAGCTGAACAAGCATCTTTCCAGCTTTCTCTGGCTCCAACTCATTCTCTACTTCACTGTAGAAGGAGGACATTACATTCATCATCAAGGAGGCAGGAGATCAGTAGGAACGCCCACATATACGCTCATTACCTTCACAGCGCGCCTGGAGGAAAGATCAAGGCCTCTCTCGCTCTCTGGCATTCCAGCCGTTTCGCTCGAGTGAACCTTCAAATCGCCCACATTTCACGCCTATTCAAACAATCTATTCGTATCTGTAGCCTTTAGTGTAACATCATCAATCATCACAACTCATTGAACTTCCCGCATTCACACTTTCCGAACGCGCAAGCATGCAGGCCTACCCTAGCAGGGCTCCGGCAGCAGCTGCCAGCGGCAGCGACGACTTCAGACCTGATCTCAACGTACGCGTCAATTGTCCAGACTGCAGAGAACAAGGATTCCTTATTGAGCAATTTGCCAGTGGTGACCTTATTTGCGGAAACTGCGGTCTGGTGGGTTTACATTTCTTCTCTACAGCAGTCTTTGATCAGCTATTGACCTTGATAGCATATTCACCCGACTACTAGGTCCTCGGTGACAAGATCGTCGATACCAGGAGCGAATGTGGGCTTGCTTTCTCTCCACTGATAATTGATTTGCTATACAGGCAGGAGATACTAACAGATGATTTGACCTCGTGTCGTCCAGGGCGTACATTTGCCGATTCCGAAGGCGATGACCCGTCCCGTGTTGGTGGCCCAGGAGACCCCTTGTTATCAGGAGCCGAGCAGCTCTCGTCCGTCATTTCATTCCGCGACAACCACACTGGTGTTGCAAAGTCCCTTCAACGTGCCTCGCAGGCAGCAGCGAAAAAGTCAGGCGAGCAGACTTTGAGCAATGCATTTGCCGAAATCAGCGAGATGTGCGATCGTATCTCTTTACCTCGTACTGTCTCCGATTCAGCAAAGCAGCTCTTTAAGCGTCAGGATGAAGAGAACGTCTTCAGATCCAAAGCGGGCACTACAACTACAAAGCAGCAAGCTGCGATTGTAGCGGCATGCATTTTCATCGCATGCAGAGATCAGAAAGTTGGCCGAACATTCAAAGAGATAGTAGCTCTTTCGGGTGTCCCAAAGAAGGAGATTGGACAAGCCTTCCAGAAGCTATCACAAGCTTTCGGTACGAGCACCGCAGCTTCGTCGGCCTCATCGCATGCTTCCTCGGCTGCAGGCATCGTTGCTCGATTCGGAAATCACCTCGGTCTTCCTCCTGCCGTTCAGTCCGCTACTACCGAGGTGGTAAGGAAGATCGACGAGTTTGGCATACTTGCGGGCAGATCCCCTCTCTCAGTCGCAAGTGCATGCGTCTACTTCACATGTCACGCTTTTGGAGTTCCTAAAACTGTTAAGGAGATCGGTGCGGTGGTCGGCATCAGCGAAAGTACCTTGAGAACCAATTACAAGTAAGTTGGTGACTGTCTGTTTTCGTCATTGATGGTCATGCTGACCGTACCCTTCTTAACAAAAGAATCCTGTATACCAAGAAAGATCAGTTGCTTAGCGAGAAGTGGTTTAAAGAAAGAGCGGCTGGATCTTTGATTGCGGATCTGTCCAGGATACCCGTAGCTACCTCGGCGCAGGAAGCTAATCCTTCCGCTGAAACTCCAGCTGAAGCCTAGACTAGCCTCATCGTTGAAGGTGCAATGTATCATAGCAGAAATTCCGTATCGGCGTCATCGACCCATTATTCTCTCGACGTAAGAGCAAATTAAGGCTTTTCGCAATTGTCACAAACAGAGGGGATTAGGCTTTGCAAACTGAACGACTGACTTCGATTGTATGCTTATGAAGCTTGGGCTACGTCACGCTATCACTGACAAGGCGCGACCCTCACGAAGTTTTGTACTCTGCTCACTTAGACCAAACTCGGGGGCATCATCGCCCAGCGAACCCTGCTCCACTGGCTCCTCCTGTCAGCAAAGCCATCAAGTCAATCTGGTTCTGTTGTGCGGGTGGTGGACTTGCGTGCACGTGCATCGCTTGATTCTGATGTTGATGCATGTGCATTTGCGGTGGTGGCATAGATGTCTGTGGCGGATAGCCTGGAGGTCCGGCGGGCGGGGATCTCATTCCTCCATACCCTTGCCCTGGATGGCCACCCTGGGCTAGAAGCTGGGCAAGAGCGTTCTGCTGCGCGAACGCCTGAGGTGGTGGCAAAGGGTGATTGGCAGTGCTTTGCTGTGGATGACCGTTGCTTGGCGAGCGCTGTTGCTGATGTTGTTGCATAAGCAAGGCATTCATGTGTCCGCTCGGTGAGCGAAGATGACCAGGATGTTGCTGTTGTTGCTGGTGAGAAGGCTGGAAGGGCCCTTGTTGAGGTGGGAAGGCGCCTTGTGGAGGCATGAAAGGAGCCTGGGAAGGTGGACGGCCGAACTGCATGTTGCCTGCACCTTGCATTCCAGGCGGTGGGAGAGGTCTACCTGCACTCCCGGTTTGACCTTGCAGGAAACTAGCCATCTGAGCGGCGTGCTGGTGATCGTTCATGCCGCCAGTGCCCATTGGAGGGAATGGCCCGGGCCCGTGCGGCGGAGGTGACTGCATCGGTTGTCCTCTTTGCGGATTCTGCTGATGCGATGGTGGTGGAAGGTTGTTCAGATGAGAAGGAAGAGGTCCAGGTGGAGGAGAGATCTGGCCGGCTAACAACTGCAAGAGATTCACATTAGGCTGTTGAGGAGGAACGGGTGCGTGAAGAGGCTCCTGTCGTCGGGCTTGTTGCTGGATCGCGGGATCGTTCAGACCGTATCCGCTAGTGCGATTGGCAAGTCTTGATTGAGAAGAAGTAACCTGCTCTCTGTTCTGCTGGGATGACTGTGTCATGTTCGGTACGACTTGTTGACTTCCTGAACGTGGGGGCTGCTGCTGATGCGAATTGTACTCATCTTGCCGATACTCCGGAGAGCGCAGATCATTCCGTTGTTGGGTCGGCAGAGCTCCCTCGACGACAGGCTGAGTACGGGAGCGAGCCTGTTGCTTCGAAGAAGGTTGTCCGTTAGGTGTAGCTTGCGGAACATGCGAGGGTACGCCAGGAGGCTTGCTTTCCGCTGGCATCGATGGCGGTTGGACTCCAGTGGGAGCGGCGGATGACATGTGCAGCATTTCCATTAGACGGGCCATGCTTTGATTGTCCGTCTGCATTGTCTGTGGGTTCGGGGAAGCTCCGTCCGGTCTCGGAGGTGCTTGCATAGGACTCTTCGCCGCTCCTGGGAGAAGTGCGGCCAGGAGGTTGTTGCTAGAGGAACTTTGTGCCATTTGAGGTGCAGTGGAGGCATTGTGAGCTGGAGATTGAGTGCCGTTGGCAGGTGATCCTCGGTCACCGGTCTGAGCAGCAGCTGCGTCTGCAGCAAACATGCGAGCGAAGCGGGATGAGCGGGGTTTCTCCTCCGCTACCTTGCTCAATTCTTTCTCCTTCGATGTCGAAGATGGGAGCAAGAAATCGGCAAAGACAGATTTGACCGCCGCAGGCTGACTGTCTTGAGCAGACTGGGGTTTGGCAGATGATGCAGTTGAGTCTGAAAACACACATGCCGAATAGTGTGTCAGCTACGTATGAAGCTTACGCCCTGCCGGTATTAACTTGGCTGTACAAGCTTACCGTCTGTCTTCTTCGTATACGCCTCGTCCGGCAGATCGGGCAGACCCATCTCCTTGCGTAGTTCTTTCTGTTCTTGGATTTTCTGCCTCCGCTCCATCTCCTTCATTTGCGCTTTGAAAGCCTGTATAGAATCGACGTGAGATTCGGATGACTGTTGCTTCGCGCTGGATCTGGACTCTAGAGCTTCCAGGGAATCATCGAACCTGCCCTTCGTACTCGCCGGCTCATCAGCCATCCATGCTGGCTGACCATCATTAGACTGGAAGCCATTCTGATTTCGTCTTTGATAGGTACCTGAAGAGCCGTCTCGTCGGCTACTACTGGAAGGTTCCTCTTCGTCCATCCATGCAGGCTGTCTTCGACGGTCTCCGCTGCTCAGCTGTCCGCTGCGACTATCTCTGTCTCCAAAGCCAGGTCGATCTAGTCTATCTCGAGGCTGCCGTTCTCTTCCTAGCTGCATTGTCTCCCGCGAGCTACGCCATCCGCCCTCCTCTGCTGCCCGTCCGTCCTTCTTGACAAACTCGCCACCTAGCTGTCGCCGGCGGTCAGCACTGTTCAAGCCTGCCGCTGCCCAGTTTCTGTCCTTGCCTTCCAAGTCTCTGTCTCTTAGCTCAAGATCTCGAGGGTTCTGCCTGCGCCTGCTGCCTCCTGTGAGGGCATCCCCGCTATCACTATCCTTTGGTAGGGTAAAAGGCCTCTGTCCGGCAAGCTTGAAGTCACCCATTTGACCTGTGGCAGGTGCACCCGCAACTGCTGGTCGTGCGTGAGTGTCTCTCTCGTTGTTGTAACGTTCTGATTGTGCGCCTGCTGTTGTAGCTCCACGCTCTCCACGTTCACGCTCTCTTCTGCCGCCTGTCTGACCGTCTCGTCCAGAGTACCTCCCGTTAGGCCCAGCATTTGTGGAGCTGTTGACAGGGTGGAGCGAGGGCAGCTCGTACTCGCCATACCACTCTGTCAAAGGCTTCAACCCTTGAGGCGGACGTATCTTGTTTGACTTTGACAGCTGCAGGAGGAGGCTTCTCGGATAGCATCGTTGATAGCGAACTGGATCTGTCTTGACAGCCGAAGCTGGCCTCGAGACAAGCGCGCTATGGCTCGCTGTAGAGCTAGCATCGCTGTCTGTAGATACAAGAGATAGATGTACTCTATCAGGAACTTGCTCTCTGCTGACTCCAAGTGGCCTTCATGCGCTCTCCTGCAACTTACCGGAATCGGCCATGGCCTGGCAAGCACTTGTTGCTTTCAGATCCTGCGCTGGGTTCTTTGAAGTATATGCGTTCTTGTATATCCTCAATATACCTCTGATGAGATGTCTGTTCTGGTTTTGCTAGCGTGTTCTGCTTCTCCGTTGTGCTTGACTGTTGGCTACAATCAGACAAGTCGTGCTCTTGAAAGGTAACCTGTACTTTGCCCACTGCGTTATGGGGAGGCACTGAGACTTCGCCTTTTACAGCATACGAGACTATACGTGGCAAGCTACAGGAAAGTATCGAGTCAATACGCATCAGGCTTCACCAATATCCCTGCCGTCAAGCTTCCTGCTTCCAAAGCAAGGATGCTATGATAGCGACTTGCTTCTTCGATCATCCTCCTGCAGGTCACGAGAAGTGCGGACTTGTGGCATTCTCAACAATCCTACCTTACTACCGAACTCTTAAGCTCTTCAGCTTGCTCGCATTCATGGTGTAGCCTTGATCGCTAGTCTCTGGATAGGAAGATACTGCCCATTCTGAACCGCGCAAGCACACTATGGCGATAGAACCTCTCGACTCGCTTACCCGGATATGCCTGGCACGGCAGCTGTCTCCTGAAACTGTCGGTCTGATGCATATCCTATCAATACTTCATGGACGAAGTACTAATCCTCCGCTCTCTACTAGTGGTTACGCCTGTTTAGGGAGGCAATAGCGAGGAATGCCGAAGGCAAAGGTGATTCGGAAGCCTCTCTGCATGATGCACATACCGAAGCAATTGGTAAGTTGATGTTATGCTTAAGCAAGCTAGAGATTTGCTCATCTCAGTATGAGCCAGATTACGTCTTGTTCACGCTACGTAATAGTCCAGCAATTCCTCTTGCGCAGAGCTACCTTCAGGCATGCCTCGTCGCGGATGGACCAAAGAAACACCTGCTCAACAAGCTTTTGGAAGCAGCTGCAGATGCGGAAGATGAATTGATGTCATTTTCAGAGGATAAATCATTCTTCGAGAGCCTTGCCGCGACGCTACTCGCAAGTGACGCAGCGATTATATCCAAAGTGCAACCAGCAAAGTCATCACAAGAGGCTTACAAACGGGTGCAAGCTGTGATACGGCTGCTCGCGTTGGCTGCCCGTTCTCAGCTCTCGTCGCTGTTCGTTCTAGCGCTACAGCTACTTCAGTTGCCTCTGCCGCAGCAGCCTCACGACCTGGATAGTGGCTTGAAGCAGACCCTTGAACAGGACATAGTCTCATGTCGAAACGCTTTGACATCGATGACCGAGAATTCCTCAACTCTACCGTACCCAGTCGAAATGGCCCACAAGTACCTAGATAAACTAGAAAGAGTGCTCAATCCCCTCGCGAATCGTAGACGTACCTTCGTCAACCCGCCTACATTTCCTTCAATGCCAGTCGAAATGGATGTAATTCTGCAGTCTATGCTGTACGACAATTGTGTCGGTGCGGTCTCTAAGCTTAGGGGGTCAATTGCCGCACGTCTGGTTGTGCAAAGAGCGCTTTTAGGCCACTCAGAAGCATCGGACCGAGAAGAGGTGCTCAACGAGTGGTTTGGAGACTTGTTTCGAATCTGTTCCAGTCACGTCACCTCAGCAGAGGAGCCTAAGGATCGAGCAGAGGCCCGCTGGCGCGCTTTCACGTTCGGTAAACTACCTGGCCTGCTGGCGGAACTGCAAAGTGAGCCGAGCCTATCGAGACTAGGTTTTGATTTGCCTTCTGCTATGCAGAAGGGATTGCAGATATGTCAGGAGAGGAACGATGCGCAAAGACGAGGCAACGAGGCGGAATGGTCGAAGGCTGCAGAGAGGTACCTGATCAAGCCGCCAGAGATAGTAGGTCACAGGCTATGTGCTTGTCGGTGCTTGCTGACGCGAGAATACGTAGAATTCCGAGATATTGGACCAGTCGCCGGAAGAGCTTGTTGACCTTCTGCAAGACGGGCTGGGTCACTACGAGCGACAAGTTTCGGCAGCGACGTCAATGGCCTCGGTGAGTCACCAGCCTATTTACTTGTGACAATAATGCCTAATACGGAATGCATCACAGCACATTTCGAAATGGACAGGAAGCTCGGACATTCCAACTTTGCAACATTTCTTGCTGTTACTCGTGAAGCAAACGCCCCGCATCGTGGACTATGTACTACTGCACCAAAGCGCAGAAGTCCTGTTCAAGCCCATCTGCCAGTTGCTGGAAGGATGGGATAGCGTCGACGAATACGGTGCCGGACAAGCCATGGAGCTTTACGGTGGCGTACTATTGGCTCTGAGGGCACTGGTCCGCCGTCATTATCTGCAAGAAGCCTTCACTCAATTTGGTTATAGCGTGACTTCGTCCATTACCGCGTCGTCAGATACGCTCAGCAATCCCACCTCTCTTCACGCACTCTCCGATCAGCACCGCCAGCTGGTCGCATCTTGGATCACAGCGCTCTATGGCTCTGAAGGCATCGAAGACGAGCTCATCCGTTCTACAGCTCCCCGAGTAATGTTGGCGTTAGCGCCTACCATTGTCCATCAGTCCATGATGGCGATGGAGAACGGTATCATAGATCAGGAGACACTGCTGAATGGGCTGTCCTACTTTTGTCAAGACTTCCTCACTTTTGCGCTGCCGGCCATTATCAGCTACCTCGCGCTTCGGCCACAACCAAGCCTACAGTTGATCAACCCATTGTTGGCGTCGGATTCGACTCCTGCATGCGTTCTGGAGCTGGTTCAAGACGATCTCAAGATCATGCTGGCGAAGGCGAACCCGGGCGAGGAAGACGTCAAGGCTATGGCCAAACGGCTGAAGAGTGGTGCAGCGGTAGCTCCCCTCAGTCTCTCAAACTCGACACATGCTCTAGCTACGGGGTCTGAAATGGTGCCAAACCTGCGTGCTAGTCGCACCACCGCGGATAAGCAGACTATGCTGGAGCTGCTGATAGGCGGGCAAGACCCGTTCATGGCAAGTTTGCTTATCTGTGAGCAGGCTTCCTCGCTTACCGTTCAGAGTGTGAAGGAGATAGTACGACAGGCGATCCCGCGCACAAGATCGGTCTTTGATGCTGAAGAGCCAACGGAGATGGAAAAATTAGCGGATCTGACAGCATTGACCTTCATTCGAGCAGGCTACGTTCCCGATGAGGGTGACTTCGCCTTATGGCCATCACTCATCGTCTCTAGGCTGAAGGTATGGAAAAGGGATTACTTGGTGTAGGCTTAGTACGTGGACAAAATCACTGAGGTGTACTGGGAGTGTGCAAGCCGATCTTTACGAATCGTACCTTCAGACATTACTCGTTGACATTGTTGCTTTGGTTCGGTCACCGATCAAATAGCTCTCTACTTCAAGGCTTCCGCGGTCAGTCGATATATGTTGACCACCTTCCGCACTCTTTCCCGCTTGTAGGATCTTCCGCATAAGTTTTCAATTTTGCATGCTTATCTTCGCAGTGCTTAATGCATCTGCATAAACTTCCCCCGCTAATTCACATTTTGCTATGATTCCTTTCCGCATCAATACATACATCTGTACGGTGCTTCCACGCGAGCAGCCATCAAATGGTAGCCGCCATGTCTCGCCGCAGAAGATTTCGCTTGTAGAGTAATGTCGGGAGACATGATGACTGTCCGCCTAGTTTCGCAGTCTGCCGACAGGCCTGCGATGCGGTTTCCCATTAGACCCGCTCACAACTCGTCCATAAACCTGCTCTTTCCCTCTCCATATATAAATCATCGGACAGTGACACGATAAGTAAACCGGCGAAGCGTGCAGTAAAAGTAACTTTGGCCTATGCGCCAATGTTACTTTTCAGGGAGTGGATGGACGCCCGGCAGCTTATACACGATGAAGGGACAGACCATAGCCGGCACCCGACAGTCGAAGCTTGCATGCAGTTTGAAGCAAGAAGCTAACAGTTTTGAGAAGGAAGACTAACCTGTGGGCTTGCAGGTTACAGAGCTCCGACTACATACTCAAGAGCAAGACTACCAGTCATGAGCCTAAATTTCGGATTGCCCGGCTAGGTCTCAGACCGGACAAATGGAGAGTGACTATGGTCAATACAATGCAGACAAAGACGGGAAGCGAATCGATCTTGTAGATTACAGACGGATCATCGGCATGTTCACAGCGAGCACCGGCTGAAACGGTGAAAGAAGGTTAGACTGCGAAGAAGGCCTTGGCTGCAAGCGTCATCGTCTGAGGTATGTTCCGGCAGTTTACATAACAGCCACGTCAGTCTTCTTCCTCTGTAGTCCCGGCCAAAAATTTGTACCTCGGTCAAAAGACGGGCACCAAGCGCTACATGGCCTGAACTGGACCTGGCAAGACTAGAATCGCATGAATGGGCGGCAAAAAGTGCGACCAGTGACAGGATTGAACTGTCGACCTCCCGATGGAACTGCTTCAGTAACAGTCGGACTGTGGATGAGAAAGTGATGAGCCGAGGAAGACTTGTATGCATGTTACTGAATTAAACTAACCGCTCTAACCAGCTGAGCTAACCGGTCTAAACTCATTGATGAGTGCCACCTGCTATTTTGCATGTATAATGTTTCATTGTGTGTGAGCTACACGGATTTTTTTTTCTAATTTTTGCCACCATCTACCAAGCGAACCGACGAATGCAATCGAACCGAGCAAAGCCAGGAAGTGCGTATCATGAAATCTGTCAGTTATCTTCGTCCATCACAATAGCGAAACATATGCTCACTTACTGCTTAGTCTCTTCCTCAGTCTGTTCCATCGATTTCCAGCAGGCCTTCCGAGCGTTAAACTGAAGAAGCATGAGCATTAGGAAGGTATCGTCCGCAAGCGCTGTGTCGTATGTTGGAAACTCTCTACCCACTTCGGAACTCTCCGTATAAGCGGACGTGACTGGGTGTGTTGACGTGCTTCGTCAGCTCATGCGAGCGCACTGTCGTGTAGCCGCAGATTGGCGCTGCCGGGCACACGAAGTCTTTCGACTGGTGCACGAGGTAGTGCTTTTGCCTGGAATGATGGACAGGACACAGGTAACTGCACATCCTTGCAATGTACGTCTATGTTATGATACTCACAAGACATTCTTGTCTTTGCAGACCTTTCCGCAGAGCTTGCCGTCTCCCATTGGGAAATCGCAAGCTGCGGTTTCACGATCTGCATCGTGAATCCTCACGTGCAGGTTCCTGAGTATAAGAAGGAATAGGCGAAATGTCAACGCGTGTTTGACTTCCCGGGAAAAAGATGGAATTGGCCAAGGTTACATGTTCTTCGTGCCACCGAGGATCCAAATGTCACAACCCTCAATTGGACAGGGTTGCGCTCCTGGCTTGTGAGCATTCTCATGCTTTTTGCTGTGGCGCAATCGTGGTCATCAGAGAGATACAGTGTACAGGTAAGACTGGAGATGCTCACAGGTCGCCCTCTTTCAAGCCTTTCCACTCGCACTCTTCTTCCTGGCAGTGGTGCCAGTCCACCAAGTCTTCCCTATCATGCACGAGCATGTAGTGCTCGTTTCTAGGCCCTCAAGAGTCATCAGCTTTCGGTTTCCTCGATTTCACATTATAGTATTCGCGACTTACAGCTGCCCATTCTTTTGGGTCTTAAACTTAACAGGGCAGAGGGTGCACTTCCAGATGGATGGCATGTTGAAGTGTTTGAAGTGATTGGATAGAAAAGATGAAGATGCTGATGCTGCTGAAGCTGTTGATGTTGTCGTTCAGAAGAGAAGCTGCGATCAGACAGCACAGGCCCTCCTCCTCTCTCTCTTCTTACGATTTCAACGACAATCGCAACAGGCACTCTCAGTACAGTATACTACCATGGCCACTGCATCAGCGTATGTGACATTCACCAATGATGATTGATACTGATGCTGATTCCATACTGTCATAACAGAACTTTCTTACCTTCAAGTGGGTGGCGCTTGGACCGCCAGCGTCTTGTCAACATTCGCTAATAGCAGGTCATGCAGCTCTGACAGATGGAGCGGTCCTCGACCTTCTTCAAGCTGCTCTCCGCAAGATTTGTACTTCTGATCAAGTGGATGAATGGTACACCACTCTGACTTCCGTTAGCGAGGTTGACGCTACGGCTCTTCAAGCAGAAGAAGCGGCTTTCCAAGGCTTAGTGGACCGCATCGCAAATATATACGATGCTAACGACTTGGTTCGCCTCGACGAGTCATGCTTTTCATGGTAGATATAATAACGTGTCAACTCAAGTAGACGTATAAAGACTGACTGACCACCATTTCAGGCCACATGGCAGCCGTTCTGCGAAAGTTGGTGGAATGCTCCTATACCCACCTCCTCATCCGGATCGCTCCGTCGCGACTATGACCAAGTTCACGCCTCGGTCTCTGATTAGGAAGGGCTTCGTTCATCCCGCGTCCTACCTTTTCAATTCCTTTCCTATCAAGCGTGAAGTGAGGAACGTGAACGCGCACGCCAATCCTCCTACCTTCGGGCTGCCAGACCTTATCGACTCAGCGGTCAGGCAGCAGTGTTTCGCCGCAGCTTCGCAAACGCTAGTTGAGAGGGGCAAGACACGCTCTTTGACACTTGTTTTTGGCAGTCCGAATGCCACGCACGTTCTACCTGAAGCATTGAACAAGCTTCGTGCCGATGGTCTCAGCACATCTCAAACTACCATAGAACTTCCCGCTCTCCCCTATGAAGATGGAATGGACGTGGACGGAAACGTCAATCCGGTTCGTGCAGTAAGCATAAGTCCAAAGAAATCCCATTAAAACTCCGGAAGAAGGTCTAAGCGTCCTGTCAGTTCAGACAATATGTGAACATGGACTGGCATAGTCCATGTTTACATATTGTCAGAACTGACAGGACAGCTTAGTGAACTTATTTTCCGCTCTCTCCTGCCTTCTCTCGATGCTCATTTGTGCTCGTTTACTTTCTGCTCGTGTTTTAGAGAATAACGACACACAATGGGTTACTGCTTGGCGCGTTTTTGGAACTGCTTCATCCAAGTGTAGGCCTGGCTACGCGGAAGAGAACAGATGCCACTTGGGATGGCGGGTGTGCTTTGGTAGGTCAACACGTGATTGCTCCACTTACGCATTATAGATGCTTACACGGGAAGTCTTCCACAGGATGCGCTTGTAGCGGCTTCGGCGAGAATATCAGGTTCCGCCTGTCCCGAGGGTGAGTTGTTCTGACGATTGATTGCTGATAATCTGCATAAGAAGCATTAATGTGATGCGTGTTGCAGAATGGAGACAGCTCTATATGGCGACCTGCCATCCGAATCACCCGAGTGACGACGAAAGTGGATGGCCAAAGGATCGCGTCCAGATCAATCGCTTGCGGGGAGACGAGTTGGCCGGTGGACCTGTGCTAGCCATCAATAGCATCCCGAGACATCTTTTACTCCGCTTGGAAACTCTGGAGCTTACTCGGGAGTCGTACGAGGCACTTCGACAAACCGCTTTAGCCGAAGGCAGAATACCTCCTACCTTTCTGGAGCTTGCTGCTTCCAAATTTCATCCTACCAACGGTAAGCTCGGGTATTCATGTTCAGTTTCCGAGTAGCTGACGTCAGTATGACAGTATCGGTGGCTTCCGCGTCAGCGTGGATGACTAGCCAGGTTTCAGCCGGTAAACGGAAAGCTGCTAGCTCACGCCAACAAAGTGATGATCCATCGGTGCAGGCCGAACAAGCTGCATGGTTAGCCAGCAAGTCAGCAGCCAAGCGTAGCAGAAAGAAGTGAAGCGTTGCCCTTTCACGAAGACTTTGCAAGTTCTGTATGGAGCGTGTCTCTTCAGCCTTGATCTCGCCAATACCAAAATCGCATTGTTTGCACCCAAGAATGACGGCTTCGCTGGCTTCCCTTCCTCTGAATATAAGGACTTTGTAGCATAGCATTGAAGAACGGACTTGTAAGCTCTGCCGTTGGATCTAAATACTGGAAGTTACCTCATGATTTACCGCCTATGCTGCTTGGGTACGCCTTTCGATTTCCTCTTATTGATCCCGCCAAAGTCACCTTCATTTCCTTTCCTGATCTCCTCTTTATTCAAAGTAAGCACAGCACCACCTTTCCTCATCTTACCGACGACTCCGGAGATACCTCTTGCATTCTTCCTTCTAGCATCCTCAGCTCCCGTCTGTTCACGTCTTGCTTTCTTCGTCAGGGCATACTTGCCTTTACCAGCTGCTATGACGACTCCATTCGCTCGCGCTTCGGCATCTGCTATCTTTGCGCGGTTCAGACGAGCCGTGTAGATCTTCTCGTGCAATGTACGCGGTGCGTGCTTGTCTATTACTTTTTCGTTCTCTTGCGATTTCTTAGTGGTCAGGCGCGGCGAGGGAAGAGCGCTCAGCTTGTCGAGCAATAGCGAATTAGACTGTGCTGTTGCATTCGATGGCAGGTCTTGAAGCAGAGAATACAGCGATGCGTCCAAGTCTTTCAGGTGCCTAAGAACGCTATGTCAGCTAGATTGCAGCTGAATGGTCAGTCATAATGCTTACTTCTCCTCGCTATCCTCATCAGCTTTTGATTTTCCTTTGCGCCTACTTGGCTCATTCGCAGTATCCACATTCACTCCACGTATCTTTGTCGACTGCAAGGGCAAAGAAGTCGCCACAACGAGTACAAAGTCAGCAAAATGACACAAAAACCATGAAAATTGTATGCATACCATGAAATTATCCTTCTCTCCAAAAGCAGCAAGCTCACTCTCATCTATCTTCCTCTTGCCATTCCGCACTAAGTCCTCGAATGACAGCACCACCGGCTGCTTCGAATTTGCGAGACCGGACGACGATCCAACATCACCACTGAAGCCGGTCCATTCATCGTCTTCATCGTCGTCTGAATGATCTTCAGAATCATGCCCATCTTGACTGTCTTCGTCGTCGCTATCTTCTTCGAGCCTGCTCGTCGATGCTATTGCACCACCTAAACTTGCGGCACACTGAGCATTGAGCAGCTGGAGCAGTCTCGTGGAAATGTCTATATAACGGATGCTGGTAACTGACCAGCATGCCAGATCTGACTAATCAGCCAGCGATGCGTTAGAAGGATCAGCTGGCCGCAGTTTGGCAATACACAAAGTGGCTACAAGGTATATAGTATTGCTTGCAAGACATAGGATGTCAGACCGCGGATTACTGTAGTTTATCAAGTACACAAAATTGAAAAGAGTAGCGCACCATTGTTTTACCGCCTATGCTGCTTGGGTACACCTTTCGATTTCCTCTTATTGATCCCACCAAAGTCACCTTCATTTCCTTTCCTGATCTCCTCTTTATTCAAAGTAAGCACAGCCCCACCTTTCCTCATCTTACCGACGACTCCGGAGATACCTCTTGCATTCTTCCTTCTAGCATCCTCAGCTCCCGTCTGTTCACGTCTTGCATTCTTCGTCAGGGCATACTTGCCTTTACCAGCTGCTACTACGACTCCATTTGCACGCGCTTCAGCATCTGCTATCTTTGCGCGATTCAAACGAGCCGTGTAGATTTTCTCGTGCAATGTACGCGGTGCGTGCTTGTCTATCACTTTTTCGTTCTCTTGCGATTTCTTGGTAGTCAGGCGGGGCGAAGGGAGAGCGCTAAGCTTGTCCAGTAAGAGTGAATTAGACTGTGCTGTAGCATTCGATGGCAGGTCTTGTAGCAGAGTATACAGCGATGCGTCCAGGTCTTTCAGGTGCCTAAGAACATTGTTTAGCTAACATTTAGTAATAACGTCGAGAAAAGTGCTTACTTCTCCTCGCTGTCCTCATCAGCTTTTGCCTTTCCCTTGCGCCTACTCGGCTCATTCGCAGTATCCACATTCACTCTACGTATCTTTGTCGACTGCAAGAGCAAAGAAGTCGCCACAACATGCACAAAGTCAGCAAAATGACACAGAAACCATGAAAATTGTATGCATACCATGAAATTATCCTTCTCTCCCAACGTAGCAACTTCGCTCTCGTCTAGCTTCCTCTTGCCATTCCGCACTGAGTCTTCGAACGATACGACAACCGGCTGCTTTGAATTTGCGAGACTGGACGACGATCCAACATCACCGCTGAACCCAGTCCATTCGTCGTCTTCATCGTCATCTAACTGATCTTCAGAATCATGCCCATCTTGACTGTCTTCATCGTGGCTATCGTCGTGGAGCCTGCTTGTCGATGCGATTGCACCACCTAAACTTGCAGCACATTGTGCGTTGAGCAGCTGGAGAAGTCTCGCCTGGTCGTCGGCGGAATCGTAATCAGAATCTTGGCCGTCTTGACTGTGTGTGCTCATGGCGACACTACTTCACAGATTATTGCTGTCGATGTTGTCCGTATTCAAGCCCATGTGCACTTTTCGATTGCCTTTTTCTGAGGATCCCCCTCCTCCAGCATCACTGCAGCCTCGAAGACAGACGCGCAGCTGTCGCCCGCTTTGCTAACCGCGAACAGCACCCAAGGGACGGCTCAGCTCACCAGAACAGCATTACACTGGGCAGCGTACAGTGAAGGACACGACATTCCCACTGTCATCCATCAAGCCATGCCCTCATCCACTGCTACCGCTCAACATGCCTCATCGCCTACCCGCTCAAAGTCCCTAGGGCGCGCACACGACAGCAGCAGCAGCAAAGGATACGGCAAGAACAGCAAAGGCAAGCAGGGCGGCAACGTCAGCCCTCCTTATCGCGATGTCATTGACAAGCTCGACCTCTCTGGCCTTCTCGGCGGTGGTTGTGAGTCTCTACATGTCCTGATCTTCGGTGTATACTGTTGTTTTTGGCTCTCAAAGTCACGCAATAAGACGGGCCGCAGGCAGGCTTCTGCATATACATTGCTGCAAGCGTACATTCAGGACATGTTACTGACTTATCCATCTCTCCTCTCTGCTCTCAACCGTCCTCCCCGTCCATCGAATATCGTCAACCATCTCTCAGTCCATCACAGGTGAGCAGATATAGCATTCCTTGGCGCACGCGTAGAGAGGTGACATTGACAGCTGACAATTGAATCGACATTATATTCGCATTCGAACCAATCCCTACATCAACGATACACTCTATCATCGTTACGCAACTGAAATCTTCGAACACCTCACATCCCTGCACGTCTCCGTACGTCACCCGTCCCATATCCATAGCGGTCCCTTTGATGCCGCGAGCTCAATGCAGCGATCCAACGCTCCCATCGCTGCATTCTCGCAATCCGCTCTCGACCCAACCTATTCTGGCTCACAAGCAAATGCTTCATCCAATGGCGCACCCCTACGCGAGTCTGCATACCCTCGTCAAGCTCGAGTAGGCGGAGGCAGCGGGAATGGTGGTGGCGATGGTATCTCAGCCCGTGCAAAGGCCACTTTGGCAGCAATGGGCGGAGCAGAAGGTCATTTCAACGATCCAGATAACTCAGCAGAGAACCTACTCGCCGGCATGCCTGACTTATCACGCCGCGAATCAGACAATAGTATCACATTAGGCTACCCATCAAACGAAACAGATGCCAAAGAGCGCAAGATCATAGAAGCTTTCGGCGTACACTCTGAAGCTTATCTGGATTATGGCAACTCTTCTTACGCTCGTAAACCTCCTAGAGCTAGTGTAGCTCCTTCTCCTAATTCGAGCATGGGTAGCTTCTCGAACTCGACGACTACCTCGCCTACTGCTAGACAACAGACTGGAATGGGCAAGATGACGAGAGCAGATAGGACTGCTAGTATTTGGGATATTGAAGCTACATTGAGAGAAGGAAGACCCATAGGAGCTTGTAAGTAGGCTTGAGTATGTCCTGAATCCGAATGAACACTAATGCGGCCTTGTCTTCAGCACCACCTCCACCTCCTATGCCAATCATTCCAGACCGCTTTCTACAAGCACCAACTCCCGTATCCCCAACGAACGGCGAATCAGGAGTCAAGCGTTCCAAGTCGTTGCTAGCACGCATGCGGACCAAAAAGGGAGCCATGATCTCCAGTCCATCGAGCAAGGATACATCGAATGACAGTAATTATTTCAGTAGCTCAGCAGGCCCTGCTCCACTACCTTATGAGCGCTCTCGTTCCGGCGGTAGTCTATCTGGTGAAGCTGGTAGAGAAAAGGGAGACTATTCCTACGATAACTCGGCTGCTGTGAACGCTGGGTCATCCCCCGATTACTACCAACGTCTGGACTATGATGCAAATGATCGTCGGCCTGACATGGGAAGTAGACGGTCAACTTCACCTGTCGAACGCAAGCTAGCGAACAACTACCTCAAGCCTACAATCAGCTCGCCTACTTCTTCTGGCTATGCAGATGACGGACAACAAGGGCAGATGGGCAGATCTTTATCAGCATCCACAAGTCGAAGATCGCCTCAGCCTCCTTCGCCGTTAGGTCTCCCCGAAGGGCCTGCTGACATATTCGGCAGCGGCAGCTCAGGAATGAAGCCCTCCATCTCTCGCTCATACCGAAATGAAGATTTAGCGAATGAATCAGCTCTAGCAGCTGTATTAGCCGAATCGAGCTCTAAAGAATCAGGAATGACACATTCTACTTCATCATCTTCTAATAATTCAGGATATGGATATAACAATGGAAATGGAAATAGTTCGGGGTATGGTTATGCTCATACGGACACTTCTTATGCTTCGGATAAGACCTCCACTCCGGAAAGAAGCAGGATGGAAAGCTTGAATGCTTCCACTGGATCTTCTTCTGCAAACACTTCGTCGCCAGCCGATGGAAAGCTGTCGAGGAAGACTAGCCTGGCGAGCAGACTTCTCCGTGGAAGAACAAAGCGCAACAGTTAGAATAGACGCTTCGTGTGTTGCACAAGGTCACACATCTTGGATTTTTGGTTTTGCCTGTCTTGGCAAGGTGCATACACGCCGCTGGTCGACGGATTGCACTTCCCAAAAGCAATGGCAACCTGGCGCAAGACCCTCAAAGCTCGCATTTACATGACTATCAGGGCGACAGTCTCTGTAAAACATGCTGGACGGGTCAAGAATGCTCTCACTCGAAGCATTGTCCTCAATGACCTTAGATAGATCTCCTACTTTACTTATTTTTTCAATTACATTTACGTGCATCTTTACTCATTTCGTGCTAGGGTTAGTACTCGTTTCATTTCATTTTCAATCATCAGTCAGTTTTATCGTGCCATAGCCTTTCTAGAAACGGTTGTTTCTGCACTGTCGGCGCTCTATGCAGTAACAGACCGAAGGGGTGGCAAACTCCATTCTGACCTTTCTGCTTAAATTACCGATGACAATAGGTCTGTTGTAGAAGCAGTACGTAGTAGCTACATTACAGTACTAGTAGTTTCATCTGTGCAATCAGTTCGTGGCTTGACAAAGAACTACTGCTGTTGGTTGGTGTTATGCTGAGGTGATCGACGGTTGTGACAGGCATCAAGACGTTGCTTCAGATGCACGTCCTCTTCGTCATACCAGTCACCTTCTTCACAGTTGAAGTCTGCATACGACTGTTTGGGGTATCTACGGCTTTAGAATACTCTGCAGTGAGGCTTGAAGGCAGCCTTAGGTATTCTATCGTGATAGCCGATTGGCCTTTACTGCATGCCTCCCCCGCCAACGCCTACGAGTGCATACGAGAACACAGAAGCCCACTGGAGCTTACCTAGTCACGGTTCAACAATGTCTTCGCTATCCAGCTACCTCTTCACTGGCGGGAACAGGCACCCTCAACAATTGCCTCAGGGCATGTCCAGCAGTTCCATGTCTGCGGGTCCGTCATCATCCATGGCACAATCAACAACAGCAATCATGCCGCCTACCATCGTCATGCCTCAAGAATGGAGTGTCCCTTCCTACCTTAAGCATTCAGTCTTCGCTTCCCGCTTCACCGTCTCACCTTCTTCCATTCCTCCAGTAGCTTCCACTTCCTCTTTGCCCACAAGCACTGCATCACGATCAGGAGCCGGATCGACCACAAGTGCCAGACTGGATGATGCACTATGGGGATCAGCTACACCATCCTCCACCTTGGCACCTATCGAAGTCAGCGCAACACCGTCAAGCTCTGCTGTGAGGCAGCCATCACAAGCTGTGTCTGCTCGAGACAGGTATCAGGAATGCCTCGATACCCCGCTTGCCAAGATTCCACTGCCGTCAAGGCTGGATCCGAAACAATGCTGCAAGAGACTGCTCATACAAGACGGCGTAGTGCAATTCTGCCCCGAGAAGGATGATCAGGGCAGGGACAGTAAGCTCGAGCTTGCCCGCTGTTGCTCTATTGACCGGTTCGAGTGCTGACTTTGTCTCTCACGTGTTGTAGAACTGAACAGACATGATCCGGAAAAGGTGCGTACCATACTGCCTATTTATACCCAAATGCTTTGTCCATTGATTATCAATGCTCTTTCAGGACGCTGCTGCTGTGAGAGCCGACTACCCGATCCCTCCACAAACTGGCATCTACTACTTTGAAGTCGACATCGTCAGCAAAGGACAGAAAGGCTACATTGGTATAGGCTTCTCATCACGCGCGGTGGACTTGGAGCGACTTCCAGGTGCGCATTCTCCACTCCTTCTCGTAAAACGATACTCATGCTTCTGCCAAACAGGCTGGAATCCCGAATCGTACGGCTACCACGGAGACGACGGCAAAGCCTTCGCTTGCTCCGGTACTGGACAAGCTTATTCCGAACGCTTCGGCTCTGGAGATGTCATCGGATGCGGCATAGATTTTGTAGCCAAACGAGCTTTCTTCGTCAAGAATGGTAAATGGCTAGGGTACACCTTCGACCTAAGTTCTCAGCTGGGCGAAAGAGAGGACCCAACTTTGAAACCGAATTATGGAGCTGGTACTGGAGCCACGAGACGCGATAGAGAACGAGGAAGGAGTAAAGAAACTCCCGGGACTGCACCTTTGCAGTACTATCCTACTGTTGGCTTGCAAACGCCGGGGGAGACTGTGAGAGTCAATTTTGGTCAGGAGCCATTCAAGTTTGATATCGAGAGTTTCGTCAAGGTATGTACATGTGTCTACAGCTTGTGAGTCGAGTTGCTTATCACATTGCCGTTCTACAGCGGCGACAAAGGGAGACAACTGCCTCAGTCTTGTCTCATCCGATACCGCTATCATACAAACGAGCACTGGCACCATCCTTCCCCCCTTTACCCTCAACTTACACATCGGGGTCTGCAGCGAGCAGTTCTACTCTCAGCACAGCTGACCCCACAGCTACCGACAATGACGATCCACACGTCAAGGCATGTATGCAGAATCTAATCGCTTCATACCTGAATTATCGAGGCTATTCCGACACAGCGAGAAGCTTCCGCAAGCAACGCGAAGTCGAGCGAAAGCAATGGCGGGATGTCGTAGCGGAATCTTCGACGAGCTATGCGTCTTCCACTACGCCTGCTACAGGAGACGCAACCTCAACGGGAATCAGTGGCTCGTCGACACCGGCCAAGAAGAAAGGCAAGAAGAAAGCGGAAGGAGGCTCGAAGAAGCTGCTCAAGAGTGCCTTGCGGACTACTCTTACAGACAATGACACCTCACAAGCAGGAACAGGAGAAGCTCAGATGCGTGCCGAAGCGGGCGGAGACGAGGACGAGGATATGCAGTCAGCGTCGGACCTGGATAAATCGCTTTCTCGTTCTACGCCTTCTGGCCTGAGAGACGACTACATGACTACGGATGTCAAGGCGACCAGTGCCAATCTGGACGACCTTGAGGCGGACGAAGCGGAACTGGAGGATACGCTACATCGACAAGATATCTGTTCTGCTTTGCGCAAAGGCCGTATCGATTATGCGATGAGACAGATTGAAGATCATTATCCTGGCGTGATTCTACCGTCGTCGAAGGAAAATCTTGAAGCCATGCTCAACGGCAGGTCATCCACAGATGACGAAGAAAAGAAGCGGAAAAGAGCAGATCTCCTATTCAAACTGCGATGCCGCAAATTCGTCGAATTAGTACTTGCAAGCAGTGCTGAGGCGGAAGAAGAGGAAGCGGATGTCGAAATGGATGCCGAGCCTGAAGACGAAGATGAACAAGTGGCATCTCAGCTAATCTCGTCAGCGGGTGCCGCTGCAGAATCAGCCACTAGTGCCCACAAAGGCAAAGGCAAGGCGAATACAATCGAGGACGTTGGCCCTTCTAATGTGACGTTCGACCAAGTCCTAGCGTACGGAGCGCAACTCAACAGTCTCTATCCGCCTACGAGTCCAAACACATCAGCTCAGGTTTTATCGCATCTCAAGCTGCTTTTCTCTCTCGTCGCGTATGCAAATCCTGCAGATCTAAATTCGCATGGCAATAAAGCTATCTACGAGCTAACGCGACAAGAAGAGAGAGATAAATTGGCGGAGCAAGTCAATAAGGCTATGTTAGAGTCGAAGGGTCAGCCTGGTATGCCGCACCTGGAACTCATCTACAAGCAAGCTCATGCCGTGCGGAACGTCCTGGGAGACGTGTTTGGGGATGGGAGGGCGGCTCTGCTGGGAAGCGTTGTCGATGTCTAATGTCAAATGTCGGGCCGTGAAGCTGCAAGTCGTCACTGTCAACTGCCAGGGAAGGACGGCCGTCTGATTCTCGTTCTCAGCTCCAAAGATGCCCCAAGTTGAGTCGTATTTGCCGGGAAGCACGACTACATTCGCTGCATGACTGAAGAACAACAGCATCGCCCACGAAGCGGTGTTCGCCCCCGAACAGCCTTCACGCCTGAAAACCTGTCTTTGTAGAAAGACAGATGCCGTGTGCAGCTTGTGCAGCTTTACTCCAAGCCACCACCGACAGACAAGGTCAATATTTGCGATGTCTAACCTGCCAGTCAAGCTATCATCACCGAGCAAGCCTTCTGGTGCCCCGGCAGTCGTGACCACGACATCTGCCACCGTGAAGAGAGCCAAGACAGTGCCCCCGAAACCAGCTGCAAATGCAGAAGTGGGCTTAAGGCGTACTCAAAGTGACATGGACGATCGCTCCGAAACGTAAGTGGAAGGCATTCTTCATCTGATTATACCATACTTTGCGAAATACGCTGAGCGTACGACAGATCTATCCCCCGGTGGCTGCGGAATGCTCAGGAGCGAGCTAAACTTGGAAAGCCATCGCCAGCGAACCCTGTCACACAGTTCACAGGAAATCTTAAAACGGGCCTGACTTGCAAGATACCAGAAGTTGACTCGCAAGAATACCGTTATATTTGAACAAAAGGTCACTGATGAGATATTCTGTATGGCTGTTACCGATTACTTCAATCCGCGGTGTATACTGACCTTGGCGTCAGTGTGAAAATAGACAGGCTTCCTTGCCGATACCAATGGTACTTACTGCATATCCTAACGAGATTGACTATCTTCGAAATGAACGTCTCTGTAGTCTGGATGATTAGGCCCTCCTGCTTGATTACTATCTAGCTCATCTCGATTATACAGGCTTCGGATGTGTTCCTTATACCGGGTTGATATCGTTCCAGGCAGTGTCGTGTGCACTGAAAGGGTGAAGATTGAACGCATCATCCCTTTCGTGACTATCTCCTCCCTACTTTGAGAAAGGTCTAGCATTTGACTCAGCTCTCACTCGTCTCTTGCCCTTAGTTCAATCTTCTTATGACCCAGCAACCCACAAAGCCAACAACATGCCTACTCGCAACACATCAAACTTGTCCGGAAGAGTCAAGACACCGTTGGTTAGGTTGACGCAGAAAATACGAGAGTTGCCTAAGCGTACAAGGAACGCCATTCAGGGACAGGGGGATGAAGCACACAATCCAGCCTTGCGCAAGAAGAGGCAAGAACAGGAAGAGGAACGCCTGGCAAACATGAGCGAATCACAGCAAGCGCTACGAACTGTATTTCTAGGGCAGGGCCACAAGATCGACAAGGGTCAGTCTACCCAGCAGATCGTCACATAACGTGAGTGCTGAGGACGTTGATGACTGACTATCCTTGTCCGAGCTTTAGCTATCTCAGCTGTCAAGGCAAGGAAAGCGCAAGAAGCCCCACTCAGGGTAGATGACAATAAGAATGGCGGTGGTCCAGTAAACCCAGGCGGAGCATCAAAGTCTAGCGATGTAAGTATTTTCCCTCTCATTGTTCTATTTGTAGTACGCCTGAGGCTCAATTTTGGACATTACGACCAGCCGAAGGGAAAATCCAAGTACAGGCCTACTGGTAAGAAAGGCGGCACGGTCTAAGAGTCCCGAAGAAGCTCGCCTCGGCAGAACAAGGCTCATAAGCCAGATGATATGTGGAAACCATCAATCTATCCTTGCCGAAATGTTTAGACTTACTGCATATGCAATGAATGATCTCTCTCTGCCCTGCTCTAGCGAGCCATTTGTGAGCATGGTGTCGAATCAAGGGGGTCCAGGTTGCGCTCTCCTTGCTCTTCACGAACTAAGCAGCTTGTGCTGGGTGCAGAACGTGACTGACGGTCTCCCACTCTTGGCATCACGGTCACGAAACAAGTCGAACGATAACCAGCGCATGCACAGCCTGCGTTGCTATACGTGACCACGTACAGGCTCGGCTCCTTGTCGGCAGTGTCGTATGCAGTGACGCTGGTAGATGGCTTACGGTACTCTATTATCAAATCGCTGAACTTGCTTTGTGCCTTTTACCTCTTAACTGACCACCTCACCAGCAGGAAATATATAGATCCAAAGAACCCTGCAACCACACTCCGCCCGTCGCAACCCGGACTCTAAGCTTTGACAATGTTAGACAAGTTGCGGAAGTCTGCAAAAGTTGTAACGGGTCGATTCGATGTTTCTGGAAGACGCATTGCAAAGAAAATACTGCAGGATGAGCTCGACCGCGACGAGGCTCTCCGGGATGAGAGGGATGCCCGAGAGCGAGAACGTCAAGCTGAAGCGGACAGGATGGCTGAGTGGAATGATCAGTATATAGGGAACTACCCAAGCCACCCTCATAATACGAGTAAGTGACTCGAGGGGCGGTGCTTCCGTGCTACGTACCTCCTGCTGATAATAACGTATCGTGCTTTTTTTTGCGGTCTCCTTTATGCGTACAGGGCGCATGACCGAAGAGGAGTACCGGCGCTTGCAAGGACATCGGGGAGATTATTATCAGACTACTCAGCCACAGACACGCCAAGCTCCACAGGCACAGCAGCAGCATCAGTCATTCAGCAGAGGAGGTCCACGATATGATCCTCGTAAATTCACCGCGGTAAGTCCTTTTGATGCTTTTGAACGGTCTTTTGAGTTGTCCTCAAAGGAACTTCGTTGCTTCTCTCGTCGTAGACTGACACTTTCTCTTGCATGCAATAGACCGACGAATTCCTTGCGAAGAAGCAGCAGCAGCAGCAGCAGCAGCAGCAGCGAAGAGGTGACTACTATTCCGGGAGGTAAGGAGGGAGATATCGCGAGCCTGGTTCACAAGTTTGTGGTCGTGCAAACAGATCTCTAGCTGTTTTTGACTCTGCCGGAATAATCAGCCCATATTACCACCTTCTGACATCTATATGTCGTATCTTCCTTTCATACTTGTTCTTTTTGCCAATCGAATACTTTGACAAGATGAATTGTATCATTACTTCTTCTTTTCTTCTTTTTGTTGTCATGTTTCAGAAATGCCTTCCTGAAGATTGCCCAGACCTACTTAATTCCCATTTGGACGGAGTGACACTTACTCCCACTTGCTCGGAAGGAAGTCCGTCATGATGCTGCTACGGTGAAAGTGTCACAGGTGGCTCCTGCCTATCCCCGGTCTGCTGTATGTACGTTCATCTTCCGGCTCTCGTGTGGTTGTCAATTCGGCTAGTCACACCGGCTGGCAGACTTGTGCGATGAAACATGAATCGCTGGTCATTGTCAGAAGGTCCTCTAGGAAGTACATAGCTGACTTGCTCGTATGGCACTATAACCGGTACTGCCAGTGGATGTAGAACGGAAGGCAATCTGACTTTGGTGGTGAGTACGGTACACGGTAAACGGCGGGTTTCAGCTTGTTCTGCACTGATCTTGCGTGTATTTGGACAGGACGGCTATAGTAGCAAGATGTCCAACCAGTGTTCTTTGTTGAGTTCGGTGGTTGGAGTAGGTATCGAGTACAGGATATGATCTATAATAAATGTATGATGTATGTAGCATTGGCTGGAGTGTGTGCTTCCCGTTTATTCCGAGGCCCGCGAATATAATCCGGGAATCTTTCGAAATAGGTGACTGCAACGCGCGTAATTGATTGATATGATGATATGGGAGGTTAGTTGATTGATATGGATATGATAGGAGAGTTATTGGGTGGGAAGGTGTTCATTATCAGGGAAGTCAAGTGTGGTAGTAGTAGTAAGATTGTATCTGTAGTGTTCTCATATCATTTCCAAGTAGGTTGGTATCCCGTTCAATTGGAAGAGCCGTGATTTGCTTTGCTTGATTTCACGCTGTCTATCTATCGACGACGGAGGTGATCGCTCTGTCTCTCTTCCTTGGATTGATTGACATATAGCATAGAGCGGAGGAGGGAGATAGGGAGATAGAGATAGTGGTGGAAGGACAAGTGACACAGCTATTACTACTACTACCGGGCTACCATCGAGACTTGTTACCCATCCAACCAGCCAGCCATGGCCAGTATAGAGCAGCCACGGAGCAAGAGCAAGGGCAAGTCGAAGGAGAAGAGCAAGAGCACAAGCAAGAGCAAGAGCAAGAGTAGGCAGGCAGAAGCAGCAGCAACAGCTCAATCCATCAATATCCCATCAACCTCTTCACAACAACAACAGTCTCCTATTGCTACTTCCCAATCAGGAGGAGCAGGAGCAACAGCCACTTCACCCAGTGTCATCTCGCAACATTCAGTCAGTCAACAGAGCCAGACTGCGAGCTATGAGAGTGTATATACGGATGAGGAGGAGAAGCTATCGGAGTGGGTGCATTCACTCTCTTACTGTGTCCTCCTTCCCTTCCCTTCCCTTTTCTCTCTTGTTTATAAGCTGGATCATATCGCTGCCAGCCATTCACCGACAGCGCGAATGTGATATCACCGATATGCCAGTTTGATATGGGAGGGAAAGAGACAGGAGAAGCTTCAATATGTATACAGAGCCATGACTAACTGTACATCTCTACATTGTTAATCTAGCTACGAACAAGGTGGTTATCATCCAGTAGTAGTAGGCGAGGTAAGCTTCTTTCAAGCTTCTTGTCTCTCTCTCCCGTCGCCTTCTTTATAGACGGAGCAAGAGACAAGAGATAAGGCAATTACAAGCGAGAATCAACTGACATGCACTCCATCCAATAGACATTCTCAAATGGTAGATATGTAGTAGTCAGAAAACTAGGCTGGGGTCATTTCTCGACTGTGAGTTACATGCTCTAAAAGCTTTCTTCTTTCTCTCCTTCGCCATATCAAATCAATCAAACAAGCTTTCACGTCGCTGTCCGAAGGCTATTATTCTACTCCTCCCGACTCGATCAGCATTTCAGATGCATTCAAGGAATGTGGATTATACCATGGGATAGCAGAGAAAGCTTCCTATTCCATTGAGAGCTCTTCCCGTCCACTGCTCAGTTCCTCACTCGTCCCAATGAATGCCTGCACGTTATCAATCCTCCGTTTCATATAACCAACCCGACCCATCCCCAATGCCCGGCCGGATAAATGGATACAGAAAATGAGAAGATTGAGAAAACTGACTTGATCTTTCATACCCACAGGTTTGGCTTGCCAGAGACAATTTGTAAGTTCAAGGAGAGACAGCTCGATTATGGACAGGGCAAGGCAAAAAAAAACACGGCTCGGCACATCAATTGGGCGTCCCTTCGCAGTCGGGTCAATGTCTCTCGGACATTGGTACTTCCGACAAGCTTCTTTCAATGGAAGTGGACGAGGGAGATCACTACTACTACTACGCCATGTCTACTCTACTGCCCACCTCCTGTTAGACCGTAAACCCTGGGGCACCTTTTCAATCTGAAAGAGAAGCTTGCAAGACATCCACCCAGTGGATTTGGAAACGCCCGATACTGACGCTCTCTATGCTTTCCTGTTACTTTTCGACTCTAGACATAATCGTCACGTGGCTTTGAAAGTAGTCAAGGTATGTGCTCGAAACGTGCACAGCTGCATCTCTCGCGCGAAAACTCTCGCATGTTTGTATCAAGCTCATAACTGACCTTTGTTCACTTTCAACCTCCTTCTCTGTTGAACTGCCCACTCTCGGAATACTCTGGTGAACCTGCATCCCGTCTTTAACACTATACGGATAACAATTCCAACGTGAAAAAACAGTCCGCTCAACATTATACCGAGACAGCACTCGATGAAATCAAATTACTTCAAAAAGTAGTCTCGTCGGATCCGAATCATCCCGGTAGAAGACATGTTGTTTCTCTGCTGGATCATTTTACGCATGAAGGAATGAATGGCAGTGTGAGTGCAGAACTTCTGTCTCTTTCCGCGCAAGTGAAGAAGTGAGACTTGGCCATCTGACATTTTGTGCATATATTTGTGATTTCTCCAGCACGTCTGCATGGTCTTTGAAGTTCTCGGTGAAAACTTACTTGGTCTAATCAAGCGATATCAAAATCGGGGAGTGCCTGAACATATCGTTCGTCAAATAGCAAAACAAGTCTTATTGGGTTTAGATTACATCCACCGGTGTTGTGGGATCATTCATACGGATTTAAAACCTGAAAATGTCCTGATATGCATAGATGATGTTGAAGCTGTCGTCAAAGCAGAATTGGAAACTACACCCGCTGCGGTACCTACTAAATTAGTTGGTGTACCTCCTTCACAAGGTAGAGGTGGTACTCAAACCCCTCGTGGAGAAGGAATATTCATCACTGGATCTCAACCGCTACCGTCTCCTTCAAGTAGTTTCTTAGGCACCTCACCTATGATTGATAAGCTGGGTTTCCACATGTCGAAAATATCAGATACTGCTAGTACTACGAAAAACTCACCCGTTGGTCCGTCATATATGCAAGGTGGTGGAAGTACATCAGGCTCCAAACTCAACCTCAATAATACTGCTCCTTCATCATCAATAGCATCATCACCTAAATTACCCATCTCATTATCGTCAAGTGAAGAAAATGTCTCTGATGCCATTGCAAGGACAAGAATTAGTTCAAGTGGTGGTTCTATAAACGAGATATTGAATCAGGCTGAAGAGGAAGCTAAAAGAGAAGCTACTAAAATAAGTTCAAACAGCCATAATGGACCTAGTTTATTATCTCAGCAAGCTCTAAAGAACAAACAACAACAACAACAAGAAGCTCAACAAGGGACAACGACGACGGGCGAAAACAATGATGTACCTCATTATTCAAGTTATTCACCTCCGCCTGTTTATAAAAAAGGAGCAGATGGTCAACTGTATAAAGTACAACCCGATTCAATCGATCAACGGATGACCTCGCCAATGCCAGGAGAAGAGGATGGAGGTCTGACCGCGGAACAGCAACAATCGCAAAGTAATGTCGCTACTATGGTTGAAGAACTATTGCAACAATATAGACCCGCTCCTGTTGCTGGTGATCCGAGTACTCTGCCGCCGAACGCTCCGTATGATCCAGCTAGTTTGGAGAGGATTACAGTCAAGATTGCAGATTTGGGTAATGCGTAAGTAGTGCCGTAACATCTCTGTACAAAGGCGGATAAAAAACAAGCTGATACATGCTCTAATCTTACTTTCAGATCATGGACCGACCTGCATTTTACAAATGATATTCAAACGAGACAATATAGAAGTCCGGAAGCTATCATTGGAGCTAAATGGGGTACTCCAGTCGATATGTGGTCAGCCGCTTGCATGTTCTTTGAGCTGTTAACGGGTGATTACTTGTTTGACCCCGCGGCTGGCTCGAAGTACAACAAAGACGATGATCGTGAGTTGCACTCGTCTATATTACATGAGCTAGGATACATGCTGATCATGCCCATACATACTTTGCCGTCTTGTACAGACATTGCGCAAATCATCGAACTCATGGGACCTTTCCCACGTCATATAGCTCTAAGCGGGAAATACAGCAGTGAAATCTTCACGCGCAAAGCTGAATTACGGCATATCTCACGTCTAAAATATTGGCCATTGAAGATGGTCTTAACGGAAAAATATCTGATACCAGAGGAAGATGCCGATACATTGTCACATTTCTTGGAACCTATGCTTCAATTAGATCCATCTAAAAGAGCGAGCGCTAAAGAAATGTTAGATGAACCTTGGTTGGATGGCGTTATTGTACAAGGTGAAGAAGACCTTATGGAGCTGAGGAGGAATACTTCAAGTGGTATGGTCAAAGAACTAAATGCGGAAGAGCAGGAAGTCATGAAGCCGGTGTTGGGCGGTGGACTTTGAGCTACAGTCCTCAATGGACTGCTTGTGCGAAAACCTCTTCAAAATCGACAATCTATCACCTTTCATATACCAGTTTTCCAGAAACGCAACGACCTGCAGTCTAGTTCGTGACCTCATCGGGCAAATGGCACCCGCCCAGCGCCGTGCAAGGTGTTCGTCCTGGTCATCTGGGCGACTTCCTGCTACCCGTGCAGAAAGCTTTGTCAGGCGATCCGCTGTCTCAAAGACCACAACCCAATTACACACTTGTATATCACCAGAGGACATACATCTGTCTCCCTTCCCTTACCCCACTATCTTCGAAAGAAAAGCTCGCCGGCCCCATCAGCAAATCTTCCATTCGCTGAAGGCCAGCGATGGTCAGCAAATATTCATTATATGCACAGGTTAGAAAACATACACGTGAACCACAACACTTAGAGGTCCACATCGGCCATATATTCAGTCGTTCTGTCCTCTGTTCTGGAGACCTTCCAGCATCCTCCCGGTCACCAGTACCCCTCCTAGCCTACCAGTCCCTTGGCAGCCAGGTTGCATTTCGTTTCCTCCTTCAAATCCTGTCGTCGTCTCTACTATCAACTTCCACCAAAATCTTGATTCGCTCTCAAGCAATTATATCCTATCAGCTCAATCGCTTACGCAATTGCAGCATACCCTGCTCAACCTTTTTCTCTTGCTCAATCGCATATCAAGCATGGCATGGCTGTTCTCATCGCCAAAGGGCGACGCAGAATCTTCAATTTCATCGAATTTAACACAACCTTAGACGCCTTTCTACAACTCTTGTCAATGAAGGCTTGACCTTTCACAAGCAGTGACCATATCGATATTTTCATGTACAAGTACTAGAAGAGCAAGAACGTTACGTAATGTCATCTGTTTGGGTCCGTTAAGCTTTCTGAGTCTCCCGAAGTTGTCCATCGACCCTCAAGGCTATTCGAGGACGGGAAGGCCGGCTAAATTGTATCTGAAACTGTTGGTTCGCCACAGACCTATCTTAGGTACAGCATGTGCGGGTGTGACGCTTTACGCCGGCAGTGCAGCACAGCACAACCATCCTATCTACTCTGTCTGCAACGACACTCGACGAAGTACTGCTCATCCGGACAAACACTTGTTATTTACCAACAAACCACGTTCAGCACACTCCCAACTCAGACTTTCTTGCCGAAAGCTCACAGATTCCAAGTCATGTCGACACTTCTGAGCAGGTTCCGGGGAAAGCGACCGCTGCCGAAACTACCTTTATCCACAGCAGTTCCTGTCGACGGCAAATGCCGTGCAGACCAACAGCATGAATACCAGTCCACTTCAAGCAAAAGGCCATGCGGATGGTGGCGGACATACGCTTTCCTTACCGGAAGCAAAAGATGACAGTCGTTTTATGGAAATATCACAGCATGTACTTCGAGTACTGCGTTGCGCTCCCCGATGGCCACAGCGCTAATGATATGGTCCCGGTTTTCCTGAAGCCGAACTGCCGTCTCCGTACGAAGGAGAACCTAAGAGACGCTATGCTGCAGGAGAAGTGGACGTTCTATGAAGATAATATGGACGGAGAACCAATTGCAGTGCTCACTGTTGCAACAGTATCCCGCTGCCTAGACAATCATCATAAGAATATTATACAGCCCAAGATACCTAGAGATTAGCAGAATATGTTTTGACACACTAGATCAGGCCGTGTCTTAACCCAGCTTGGCGAATGCCCGGGACGAGAATGTTGTGCGGCGGTTTCAGGCAGCATAGACTTCTGACCTTTTGTTGTGTCTTTTCCCCATCAGTTTCAAGCGCAGAATGTCGTTGCCATTTCCAGACGCTTGCACTCTGGCCTACACCACCTACCAACCAGGCCCCTTCAGAAAGAACGAAGGCAAGCCACGCAGTCTCACAGCCGGCGTACTCCAGCGCAGATGTGATTAAGAGCTCACGACGGCCATCATCCTTCTAACATGCTGCAGAACCTGTGTGTGGCAGGCGTGGCTAGACTGCGCAATTGTACGACATTTACACAGCCATCCGCCACTACTGCAATCAAATTCCTTGAAGCAGCATAAGCCTTTCGTTGTTCCCCTCTGTTGCCGTCTCACCGACTGTCATTCCTCGCTTGATCAGCTACCTTATCCATCTGAGAGTTGAACTACCGTGACGCCCGAAGCAAGAATGTCCGTGAACGGCTTCCGGATCCAGGCGGACAAGTTGCAGTCAGAGCGAATCTCAGTCGATCTTCCAGGTAAAGGACGATTCTGTGGGATGGGCCCTACCAAAGAGAGAACAGTACATGCTATGATCAGGACAATCAACACCGGGGACGACGGGCGGTTTCACGGCACCATACCCATCTACACCGCGGAGGGTCACAGACTGGCGACAGACAGGGATTTGAAGAGCTCCAAGAAAATTCGAAAAGGTTTGGAGAAAGTGGGATATGCTATGGATACTGTTAAAGGCAGGGCGGTACTCTACCTCGCCGCTGGAAGTCAGCTGGAGAGACTGGGGATTCGAATTTTCCCCTACAGAGACACCAGCTCTGATAGAGGACCTGCCGCCGTTAAGGCCTATCCCCAGGACGTAGCTCGTCTACCCACGCTTATTCGCTCGTTTGTTGCGGCTAGCACCCCTTTTCTTTGCAGCATTGTACTTGCCTTTTTCTTGCATACTGAATTCAGGCCAGTTTTGAGACTGCTGCGCAGTAGGCGCGGATGCTCGGCAGTGCATCAGCATAGCCCAAATAATGCCTGCATAAGTCGATATTGCCTTGCGCTTCTAAAACGGAATCTTGAACGGCTCCATATTTCTAATGTTCCACCTCGCCAAAAATCCGGTTCAGACAAAATACTGACCTGACTTTGTAATACACAGCTGCTCTGGGACCTGTGAAAGCAGGCATGCCAACATCCAAACGTTCGTTCACAATTGGCCCAAACAACGCATGGGGCGCCCAAAAGTGTGTAACCTTACCTACATCAGGCAGTAGATGGTTGGGTCTGAGGTCTGCGAGAAGCGCCTACCGCTGGGCGATAGCATGGGAGGTGACGGTACGCGATAATGCAGTGATGGCAGGTCGCGGACCGCTTTGCAATGAACAAGGCCAGCCATTGGCGACGATGGAAGATATCAGGACGTACAGAACGCCACAGGGGCAGCCTTTGACCTATACTGTCGTTGCCGGCAAAGCTTATCTAGACCAAAAAGTCTCCTCTTTAAGTGGCTTGACCGTGTATGCCATTGAAACTGAAAGCTCCTCGTGACCCAAACTTCACGTCCCGCTCAATCTGCCCACCGGGGCGCTGAGTGCCGGGTTGCAGTAATATGCCTTCCCGTCGGCTCCTGAGTACCTGGTAGCGGTCTACGGGCCAAGAGCTCCGCTATGGAGAGCAGCTCGTCCTGACCTTAATTCCGTGTAAGACGCCCTTGATTAGAGATGATCCGGAGACTCATGTTAGTAGTTCATGTTGCCCAATGTTTTGCACTGCGAGGTAGAATCTGCACCAGACTTGATTGAACACTGCCGTATATACGCAGATATTCATTTTTCGTCACTTTGCGCTCAAGGTGGACGCGCTTGTATCTTAATTCAACTGCGCTACACCTGTCGTACTGTAGGACATGAATGCAGAAGGCGCGGCTGAATAGTAGGACATTTACAGAGCCACTTCGCCACTCTTGCGTGCAGATTCAAAACGTGGCATACGAGCAGAGGCTTTTCGTGGTCCGCTGACTCTTGTCTCTTCCCTAAACCGCCAAGCACCTCTTTGATAGGCGTCCCGCACAGTGCACTTTCTGTCCGATCTAACAGAGGATCAAGAATGGGTATCCTCCCTGTCAAAGTCCACGCGGTCGTCGCGGACAAATTGCAGTCAACCAAAGGCCGGCCACCCTTCCGGGTAAGACACGGATGTGCGGCATGCGGCAGACGGGACCTAAACAAGTCAATGCTTATCATTGGAGCCTGAAGGTCCAAACACAGGAAGGGTCCCAGGTGTTAGAGCTCTATACGCTGGATGGCCACAGAGTGGTAACGTACGAGGACCTCAAAACTTCGCCGGCAGTAGAGTGTCTACAGTTGACGTGTGAAGTGGATCTGGTGAAGCTTGAAGCAAAGCTACAGCAAGATGTCAAATTTCTCTGGAAGCGTGGGATCCGGGTTCTGATAAGAGAGGGCTACCAACAATGATCAGATCGAGCCGATATAGCGATCTGCCGCCATTTAGGCACGTATCTCATACCGCCATGCCTTGTTATTGACTTTCACCATGCAAGCCTTGAATCGAATTTCGTATCCGTCATCATTGTTCAGATTGATGTGTTGATCCGGGCTGCTTTGCACCAGTGCTTGCACATGCGTACATGCGTGTGTGAGTGCCGCTAGCCTCTTCCACTCGTTCGAGGAACGACGGGCTCCCGATGCAATCTGACGTCGATTGAAGCGTGCTTGACGACCGCCTAGGCCTCGAAAAGCCCACAGGTTTTGCGTAAGTGGGGGAATGAATCTTTGGCGCGGCAAGGAGGGAGTTGGCCCGCTATTGATTTGGCTTGTTTCAGCGGGACTGATGTGGTTTCTATCTCTTTCCTTACTGCAAAATCTCAAGGCGGGTGTGACTCTTCTTCCTCCTTTATCGTGGTCTGTTCCTTGACAGGTGATTTCTCCTTAGACGTAGTCCTAGGCCTCTTCGCTATTCTCTCTCCCGTGCTTGAGTGTAAATGGGTCCCATTTTCACCTACGACATTCGGTAAGTGAGTATTGTCCGAAGGTGTCGACGGTGAACGTGATTTAGACGAGCGGTTGGAATTGTTGTGTACCAGTGGATGGACAAAAGTAGACGGCATGACTCCCTATCAAGGTCGCACGGTACCAATCAAATACGATAAGTCAGACTCAGTCCAGGACACCATAGCAGGATTTGGCAAGTGGGAGCGAACCTCACAATTCGAACTTTGACATTATCAGGATTATACGATTTAGTCCTCTCTCTTGCTTTTTGTTCTTGTTCTATCCGAGCTTCCTCCTCACGAGCTTGTTCAGGCGAAAGCATGACCTGTCTTTCATGATTTTTGTGATGACCATTACTTGCTCCCTCATTGTTATAGCCACCTTGTCCTGCGTTACTACCTCGTTTACTACTGTGTGCACTTCCAGAGGGTGTAGAATGACTCCCATCCATCTCGCTCCCGAAATCCAGCCCTGAATTAGGACCAAATAGCTGCCCCGAGAAATAGTTGATGCTTGAAGATGGAACATTGTTATCGCTGTGGCTCATTCGACGATGATGATGGCTGTTGTCATTATAGTATTGCTGCTGTCCTCTTCCGTCGAGGTAGGAAGCAGAAGAGGATGAAAGGGGTCCCCCACTACTGCCGTGTCGATGATGATGATATCCCATGTCGTTCATGGTATAATGATCATCACCGCCTTCGTCGCTTGATAGGTCCACGTAGTCAGGCGCTAATGATATATCAGGTGCGAGTTCGTGCATCTGTTCGATCAGCATGCTGTAGAAAGGTCACGTTGTTGTGTTTAGCCATGAAAGTGAAAGTCGTGATAGTCAACAGCGGGAAACTCACTCTGCTTCAGCTTGCAGTTTGTCTCTCTTCTGTTCAGCAGCCTCCAGATCAGCAGCTAGCTTTGTGCGGTCCTGTTTATATTGTACATATTGTCCATCAAGCTGTTATCAGCTTGAAGTGACAGCGGTCAGCGAGACAGTCAACTTACGGCACTCAAGTCCTGCCATTTGCTCTGAAGAACTCTGTACCTCGCCTTGATAACATCATGCTTCGTTCTATCAGGTTTAGGCGGTAGATTAGGGTCCTGTATTGACGTGCTCGCCACGGTGGTGGTGTCCTGTTGATGTTGTGATAGCTGCTGTTGCTGGACTGTGAGTGAGCTTGATGAAGGTGTAGGTGACGGGGACTGTGTAGCATATACTTGATGATGATGATGTACTGAAGTAGCAGAAGTCTGCTGCTGCTGGTGTGGATGCAGCGAGAGTGCTGCTGGATCTATGCTGTCCATGATGATCTAGATGTAAATGGTCCAAGTTGGTGCTCCATGAAGGCGTGCATCTCTCCTTGCAGTCAACTTGAACACAGACAACTATCATACAAGATACATTACAATCACTTCAAACACGTCACTAGTTCAACCATGTCCACCAACAACACCACTGAAAACCATCGTTCAAGCGGCATTCCTGTAGCAGTCCTCTACACCTTCCCAGGTTCATGCTATGCAAGTGCTGCTCAGCTGGCTTTGATTGAAAAGGTGGGCATTATAAGCAGCTAGCATACCATTGTATCACTCTAGTCATTGCTGATAACATGCCACTCCTACAGGGCTACTCAATCCCCGAAGAATGCAACATCGTCAACGTAGACCTACGTCAGTGATGAGATAGATGGATGGATGGATGGATAGACTATGACAACTGACGATGTATCATCTTCACACAGTCAGCGGTGCCAACTTCTCACCAGAGTTCTTGAAGATCAACTCGAAGGGTGTGTATCCTGTTCTCATTCTGTGCTTTACTTGGCTTTCGTCTGACGCTTACTGCCCCCGCTTGCCCGTGTCTTCCAAACTATCTCCAGGAACCGTACCTACTTGTAAGCGGAAGATCCATCAATGCAGCATAGACACAAGGCACTGACTATGGGTTGTATGTAATGCTACATTGTTGATTCACAGTGGTCGTTCCTCAATTCGAGTCCGCTGTAGATGAGAGCAAGCCAAACAAGTATACAGCTCTCACAGATACCGTCAAGATACTCGAGTTCCTAGATAAGAAGCGTCACGCCGACGATGTCATCTCACACTCCACGAACGGTGCTAGCAACGGAGGAGGCCCAACTTCACCAACAGGCGGAGCAGTAGTCAAAGACAACAATACAAATCCAGCAAGAAGTTTAGCTCCTGGAAGCTTAGCAAGCAAAGCTCGTGACGATGATATTATCAAGTTGACTCAATCATCGGCTGGTGATCCTAATTTGCTACTGTTGGTAGCTCGCAATGAGGCCGAGTTAAAAGCTAAGAATGAAGGACTACCTGGTCAATTCGTTAGAGGTCGAAAGAAGGCCCTTGAAGGCTATCTCAGTGATTTGAAGAGTGGAAAGATTGATGTGCCTAACAAGGAGAAGCTAGAAGGTTTCTACAATGAGAAACTGACAGCTATGAAGTGAGATTACTTCATCCACTACGGCATGCTGCAGTATTGGCAAGCTGATACATCTCTCATCTTTGTTCGTCTGCCACAGCAATATCCTTCAAGCATACGAAAATCCTTCATCAGCAGGTGAATTCATCACGAAAGGACAAGCACACTGGCTTTCCGTCACTCAGATCCTCTTGGAGCTAAACTCAATCTTGCCACGAGAAGATCGTTCAGATTTCATTACATTAGCAGATCTACATGCAGGTGCATGGTTCGCTCGCATCCTAGCTTGTGTGGGAGCTACGGACCTAAAAGATGTGGAAGGGTCATTCAAGAAATTGACTGATGAATTCAGTAGATCTCAAGAGGAGGTTATTGCTATTAAGAATTGGTGGTCGACGATGGTTACGAGAAAGAGCTTCCAACAGGTATATGGTGGTGGGCTGCACTGAAATACCGGCTCTAAAACCGGTTTACGATTGGAGCAGCAGCAAAGCACCAAGAGATAGCTGTCAGAAGGGATAAATAGAGGGAGTGCGTGCGTGAGCAGTGTTTAGTGCTATGTAGCTAGCTATCTCTTGTCGTGCCTCAGTTTACAGTCGAGCAAGCCCAAGAATGCAAACGAAACAAAGAGCAAACGAGAGATACGGATGCGGAACATCAAAGTTTCAAAGCAGCGTTCCTTTTCTAGCACTGAGCTGTGAAGGCACCTTTCTATGTTACACTTGTCACCTTTGGTTGGCGGCAAAGACGCGAGACTAGCCTCGTCTTTTCTTGCTTTTCTTGCTTTTCGCAGACACTTTGGAGAAGTGGTCAGTCGAGTAAGACTTGAACGACTGCTTTTGTTTGTTTGACTTCGCTGGAAAATTTTCTTGGAACGACGGTATGTACGATTTCTGCAATAGTAGTTTGCGATAGGTAAGGGGGGTATCTTTGCAATAGTAGTGCATGCCGAGGCAGACCAGACACAAAAGCCTCTTGGGTCTTGGAGATAGTCATTTCGACTCGTGCCTTGCTAATGATACAGCGCTCGAAAAGTACGCGCTTGGAAACCCCAAAATTCTTCAATAGAGAAAGACATTGAGTGTTGTTCTTGCTTAGACTGCGATGGCAGGCGATTGAGACTGGGATTGATGGAGGGAGGGAGCAATAGATAGACGAATCTGAAAGGAATCCACCGCTTCAGCATGATATAACAGACATTTCGATGCGGTGACTTACCTCGCCATACGCCTCTTCTTGCTGATGGATCGTGAGTAAACCTTTTGTAGCCAGCATGAGGGTATCTACAAAAACAAAACGGAGCGATGACGCCATTAGCTTGCTAAAGGCTCTCTCTGGGGGACCCGTGCAATAGCTTACGATAGAAACCTTGAGCAGCTACCAAAGGAGCGGTCGCGGCGACAGGTATGATATCCGAAAGAAGGAATTCATTGGTGGGCGGATGGGCGAACGTTTTAGCGTATCGCAGGAAGTTACTACAGGTCAAAGTTGGCGCAAACAATGTCAGGTTGTAATTCGAGCCTTCAGAAAGTTAAGAGGGTGCACTGACCGAGATTCTGTCTCAAGCCTCATCTCGACTTGTGATTCCGTTTCTCCAATTTGGCTATCTGAAAGAACATGCTCAGGAATAGCAGCACTGCCTTCTCTGAACCTGAAAGAAGGAGTTAGTGAGGGAGCACGCGAATCTAGGTGTTTGCCGGGTGTTTCAGCTCTCGAAGGTGTTCCGTTCCGCTCATCTATAGTCCAGCAAGAGGTTCAATTACATCAAATTAATTCGACAGGCGAATCGAGACCTTGAAGAAAGCTCACAGTAATTGTTGTCGTCTAAGATCGTGCCGGCCAATGATGGCTGTCGACCTCGCATATAAGACCCGATAACGGATGATGCACGCGAGCGTGGTCCTCCAGGGGTAGGAGGTACCGAGCCAGCCCTACTAGCAGAGTACCGATTCGCCGAGCTGGGCACATTGCCAAAGCCTGTATAGCCAAACATTAGCCTATGAGAGCTTACGACCACGGACTAGTATTGGGCGATGACGCTAACTCACCTGCTGCGCTGCTGTATGACGCATTCCAGGGCATGACAGCGAACGACGCAGCTGCTTCTCTACCATAATTAGATTCTTCAGCATGGACAGAGGAGCCTCGCTGTCCTCGTGGACCAAGTGAAAAAGAGCGAGCGACAGAAGGAGCTACAGAAGATGGTCTACCATTCTCATCTGCGGACAAATCACATCTAAGCTTAATAACATTTCCTAACTCGCTCTCTCGAAACGATAGGGAATTTACTTGTGAAGTGGCCATATTGTCCATCTCCAGGAGCATCGTAATTGAACTCTTCAGGATGTTGCTGATTATCATTGAACATAGCTCCATCATCCATGACCTGATTACCGAATCGATCTTCGAAACCAAAGTTACTCTGTCGACCATTCGCGTATCCTCGACCCATCTGAGAAGATAGATGACTTCCCTCTCGGATACCTCGTGGGATGTTGCCATCTGAGCGATCGTCATTAGGTAGAGAGGGGTCACGGATACTTGATGTTGCTCTTTTACTAGTGATACCTTTTCCTATCAAAGAAGATACCCAACCATTTCAGTGACTACTGCCCGTGGTTCAAATATATTTGGACGGAGACGCACCTTTCTTGCCTTTGGGAGCGGTACGAAGTAGATTGTTTAAGTTTAGAGCGGCCTTCAAGTCTATATCATGAAGTTGATTTTCAGTATGCATACAGTCGCAGCGTTGAAGAAGAACGCCTCACAGTTCTCCAAAGTCGGTGCTTTGACTGAAACCGAAAACGCAAAGCAGGGTTAGGCCATCTTCCTTCCACAATCCGCCTATAATCCCGCAGGACCACACTGTAAGCCTTGTGAGGCAAAGGTGTGAACTTACTTTGTAAAGGTAAAGCAGTCATCATATCCAAAACCAACTCCTTCTGACCCCTCTCAAACCTCTCCAAATCTTTTCGAAGTGTCATTTTCTTCATTTGATCAGAGTAAGCTTCTCTATTCCTCGTAATTTCATCGGCGTGTAAGGTTGTATATTTATCTTTCAGTGGTTGGAGGGGTTTCTTTGCTTTTTTAGATGCAGGTTTCGTATTGTTGTTGTTGTCGTTATCTGCGGCGTTAATTGCTTCTTCGCTTTGACCCTGAGCTGCTGCGTTGGAGAGATCGATACCGTCGGAAGCAGGTGGTGTAGGTGGGCCTGCCACTGGTGCATTGTCACCCAGAGCAGGCGTCTCTCGCCTCCCATTAATGACCGATGCTTCTCTGTTCCCCTCAAAGAAATCACCTTGGTGTCCCTCAGCGACAACACCACCACCATTACCATATGGATCATCATATCCCACTCCTTCAAATGCAGCTCCAATTCCAGTAGCTGAAGTATCAGGTCCGCCATCACCACCGCGAAAAGCATCTGGGACATTCAATTCTCCAGCTTGTGTGATATTTGAATCGCGTGGTCGGACTCCTCTTGCGTCGTTGTTATCATTGTTGGCTTCGATGTTGTCTGATGCTAATGGGGGTGGAAGATCTCCTAGTCCTAGGTCGAAATCAAGGTCGAGCTGTCGTAGCAATTGTAAGTTGTATGCATCAGCGTCCCTTTCTTGGGCGTATATGGGTCATAGTAGACTGGTTATGAAGCTTACATCGAGCATGGGATCGAAGCCTACCATATCCAGAGAAAGGAGCAACCCCAAGGTGAAAGTTAATCAAACCAAGAATCAATCTCCTCACACAAGACCGTCATGAATTCAATGTCTTCCCGAGAGAGTCCGTACTCACCCATATCATCACCGAATATCAAGTGATCATCCCTCATCTCATCACCCATTTGAACGCCATCCATCAAATGAGCGGGCAAATTGATATCTTCAGGTCGACCCTATATAACCACAAAATGATTCAATTCAAGACAAATGATTATCTTTCTGTGAGTTTCTTTGGCTTTTCCCCTTTCCTTTGCAAAATGGGATCAGGTATAAATAAGGTCCTGCAACACTCACAACTGTCGTAGTACGTCTCGAAGCTGAAATTGTAGAAAATGCATCTTTTCCATTCTTGTCTTTTGTTTTCGCTTTTTTCTTAGCTCCTTGTCCGGCGTATTCATCTTAATAAAGTGAGGAATTAAACATTTTCAAGGAAAACATATCATCAACTCGTTGATCTTCAAAAAGTCACCAACCGTAGCACGGGTCTTAGAGAAGCCGTCGGATTAGAAGAGCTCACCTTCATCACCTTGTAATTCATCTATGAATTCATCATCTTCCAATCCAGGTGTAGATGAAACGTCTCTATTCGATCTTTTACGCTTTCCTTTCGGTGTTGAAGTATTTAATTGTTCCCTCATTTCTTCCCAAGTAAGATCGAATCTTCCCTGTTCACATTCCCAATTTCAAAAGTTTTCGGAATAACAAGAATGAAGAAAGTGAATTAATAGTAATCAGCTTCGGAAAAAAAAAAGATGTCCTTTCGAATGCCAGCGAAGAAAGGCCTCGGAAGGAAGAAAGATGAAGAAGAAGAAGAAGAAGGAGATGAACCAGGAAGAAGAAGAAGGAAGACGCAAGGAAGACTTCAAGGAACCTGAAGAATGCCGGTATCATAGAGAATAGTGAACTAGAATTAATAAACTCACATTGAACATCTCCCCAATTTCATTAGCTAGCAATTCCATCCCTTCATCTCTTCCGAGGGTGATTCTAATTCCACCATCTCTAACATCTCTCGACGACGAACCTCCTTTACCTTTTTTCGTACCATTGTGACCTACCGTACCTCCTCCGCCGATTGATACATCACCAGCACCTTCTTGTACTAGTGTGAATCTTGTTATTGCATCTTTATTATTGGCAGAAGAGGATTGATTTGGGATATCTAACTTTATGATTGCGTGTTTTAAAGAGGTAGAGGTAGTAGTTGCGTTTTGATGTAGGTAGTTGCACTGTTAATGTCAGACGCGGTATAAGGGAATCAAGAAAAAGGAATCGTTCATATCGGAAGCGTAGGTTTGCGAGCGAGCACAGTAGAGACACGAAGAGAGAGGAAGACACACAAGAGAGGTGTGTGTCAGTGAAAAGTAGCTTCCTGAACAATGAAGTCAACGATGATGTCTCCCTCATTGAGGCATACCTGGTATGAATAGATTCTCGTCACGCCGAACTGCGAGGAAGACAGGAGACAGCAAGGAGAGTAGTCAGTCTTTGAGCTGATCTTGAGGATGAAAGAGCGAGGGAGGCTCAGTACCATCAAGTTGCTAGTGAGTCTTAGAGCCTGTTCGAAGGCACATAGTACAAGAAGCAAGGGAAGAGCACGATATACAGAGAATCAGCATGAAGGAAGAGAGAGAGAGTGGACAACCCCTCACCAATGGTTCCTCCGGATGAATGAGCTTATCAACCGCTTTAGGTATATTGCAATCCAGTATCTCCTTCTTGGACAGCTTCTTGAATGCATTCGATGAACCGAGGGTTGCAGCGAGCCAGTAGATGCCGAGGCCTGCATGCTCACACACATACAACAGAAGGAGAGACAGAGAGAGAAGAGAAAGGTTGAGTAAGCATCATTACCGATGCATAGATGAAGTATCAACATACCACCCTTCCTTCTTGCAAAGTATTCTTGATTCTGTGAATGAAAGTCCATCCATCACTGAGTAAAGCAATTCCCCGATTGACCACCCTACCATACTGGCAGGTGTAGATGAGGAGAGAGGGGGAGAGGGAGACGGACTCACATAGAACATCGTGATGTATCGATAGAGTAGAGTAAGCTTGTTATCACTTCCAATCCATATCACACTCAATCAATCAATCAGTGCTGATCCAACCTGTTGAAATATTGACAAGAACGCGTCGTGTTTCAATAGAGGCTTTGAGCGTGTATAGTATTTGGATGGATCACTCTCTCTCTCGGTTGGGAAAGGTGAAGTGAACCGAGTGGCGAAGAAGAAGGAAGACGCGTATATTATAGATAGGAAGGAGCTTCTCTTTATTCTTTACTCGTTTACATTGATATATATGTGTGTGTTCTACTATTCATTGGAAGTCAGCCTTTTCCTCTCATTGATGTAGTTCAGATGCTGAATTGATAGTGAAGCCTCACCTTTCTTACATGGTCATTAGAAGGACCTCAATTTTGAAGACATAAAGCTACATGAAAGACATTTTGTAGATCTATTACAACAACAGAAGTACTTTCCTTCTCACTCCACTCTCTTCCCGCTCTTTCTTGCTTTCTCTCACATCCTATTCTGTCTATTACTCCTCCCTTCATAATTCGCAACTCTAAGTTCCCTTCTCTTCAGTGTCGAATCATTTCCTTTAACTTTACCCCATCCTTGTAGTGGAACAATTAAACAAGTCAAATTATCCTGCGCACCTACACTTTCCGCAAAACTAATCACATTCCTAGCTGCGTGCGAAGGGTTGGTGAACCCTCTAGATGATAAATCACATATTTCTTGATCGGATAAAACTTCAGTTATTCCGTCACTTAGTAGTATTAGGAAAGCGGTATTGGAACCGCTTATGGTTTGCGAAATAAGTTGAGGCTCGGAGAATACTCCTAACGCTTTATAGTGCGCATCGCCGAAAGCTCGTGTGTTGGCTAGGGAGCCTGCCCAGCGGGACTGTTGGTGGAGTCGAGGAAGAAAGAAGGAATTAGATGAGTTGAGGGTAGAGCGAAAGTACCAGAGAGTGTGTGAATGAGAAGTGACATGAGGAAGCGAGTGAGAACGGGTTAGAGAGAGAGTGTGTGTGGAAGGGATATCAAGGTGAGAAAGCCAGAGTGCAGAGGGGGTAGTTTTCGGAGTGGGAGAAATGAGATTGATGAGGGCGAAAAGAATTGAGGAGAATTTAAAGGGGAAAGTGAATCATCAATCAGTACAAAACTCAATACTCAATGCAGTGAAAAAGAAAAATGGCTTCTAACAAAGCTTACCTCTCCAAATGAATCAGTGACTGCTCCAGTTCGTATACGCATCAATCTATCCGTTTCACTTCGTGCTTCAGGGTGATGCTACGAGTCGCATCACACGATAGTAAAGGGAGTGAATTAGCATAAACACACAAAAAAAACCCAGCAAGGAAGGAAAAAGGAGAGTTGAAAAATTACTATATTGATAGGAAGATAGGAGGAAAGAGGCTGGAAAACTCACCGTTTCAGTTAATCTAACAGCTGTTCCTTCAGGCACAGTACATAATAAAGCTCTTGTATCTCCACAATGAGCTAATATGAGATGTAATTCTTCAGATGCGAAAAAAGGATTGCGTGGTTCATCTAGTGAGTGTAATAATGCTACAGTTGCAGTTGAGCCGGCGCTGTTTTTCCCCCAATACGAGAAATAGAGAGATGATAACAGGAAACACATCAGCTCCTCTCTAGGTCAAAGTGAACAGCAAAGAAAAAGGAAGGAGCACGCAAAAAGAGCAGAAAGTAGAAGATGATAAACTCACTCTTTTTCAGTTTCTATGATTTCCAAATCGGTCTTTAAGAAAGTAGCTTCCAATCTTTGTAATAGATTCCAAGGTGGGTATTCTTTGCTGTTTGGCTTCTTCGCAGCGGCTTGTCTATCTTGTTGTTGGTGTTGTTGCTGTTGTGCCGATTCCTGTTCTTCTTGACTCCTCTTATTAGACTCCGGCTCCACTTCACCTCTATCCTCTCTAGCTCTCCGTTCTTCATCGACTTTCAATTCCCTCTCTATTCTCTTCATTCTTCTAGGAGCGGGAGGTTCAACCATACCACTCAACAGACCACCTCTATATCTTCTCATATAACCACCTAATGATCTATATTGGGATACTATATCATTAGCTTCATGCTGTTGCGTTGATAGGATTCTTTGATGGAGATTGTGGGAGAGAAAGGTAGATACTTGAGATCCATTATGGCCGTCGAATACTGCGCAATAGAGTGATTGTTCTGTTTTGTCTGCTTCCTTGTCTGTGCTTGAAGAGCTTGAAGGTAGATCAGTATTATTACTTCCTTCTTCTCCACCACGTGGTGCGGTACTTGATGTTCGAATACCACCGGCAAGTGATGATCCCGCCGAGCTTGACGAGCTCGTATTCGAATTCGAAGGAGACAGTAAAGCCCTCCTACATTCATCACTCAGCACATCAACAGAATGAATAGCAAAAGTATCTTCCTGATATGCTCTTTCACCTCTTGATTGATGTACTCCAATCAGTGATCTATTGCTTAGATCAATCTTGACTTTACCGTTCTTGGTGTGGAAGGTTTGAATTGATGCGGAATCTGATGATGATGATGGATGATGGTGGTGTTGATGTACTTTGCCAGAGTGTGCATCACTTGATGCTCTTCTATTGCTTGTGGTGTGGATGCATCGTATACATGATCTCGTTGTGGATACAGCAGGATGGATGCGAACGTGGTGAATGACCCAAGAAAGAGAGAAAGAAGAGAGGAAGGACATGGTCTTTCGCAACGTTTGAAGAGGAACAAGTGTGCTACTTGTGCACACTCATACTGCTTGCCATATTGATTCAAACGAGTGTGCCCTACTTAGTAGTTGATCTTCTTCCAAGAAGCTCCTCCATCTCTCTGCTCTCTTCTCACTCTCACTCTCTTGTGCTCTGCTTGACTGCGAATATCTCTCAAACGCGGTCATCAAGTAGTTCAAGCGAGCAGGTGGAGTGATACACATCTGAACAGTCAAGAAGCTACTCCTGTACACCTTGCAAGCTCTCGTTCCTCTCTAAAGGTGAACAAGGCTCTCTCTGTCTGCTGGGGCAGTAGATCTCAAGAAAGTGGGAGTGGAAGGCGGTAGACAGGGTATTAGCAACAGCACAGCATCAAGGCAGTGGCATAACACCTCCATTGTGATACTATCGCTCCTTCCCATCAGCCATGTCCGACGTCGATGACTACGACAACGATGACAAGACCCGTCTAGAGGATACAGCCGACAATGGACGTGAGCCAGAAGGGATGCAAGTGAATCACCCAGATGACGACGAAGGTGGTGAAGGCTTCGATGGTAGCAGGGAAGAAGAGAAGGAAGAAGACGATGATGAACCTGGAATGATGGATAAGGCTAAGATCAATGCTAATCATGATCCTGCTAAAGATGGTGATGCTGGTGGTGAAGGCAATGGCGAGGATGAGGATGAAGATGAGGACGAGGACGAGGATGAAGACGAGGACGATGAAGATGATGATGACGAAGATGAAGATGATGAAGAACAACAAGAAGTTCGGCCTCGTAAGAAGGTGCGCACCTTTTCTATTGTTCCTGCTTCCATCCATCCTTGCTATCCTAAGCTAACATTCCTGTATGGAACCATGCTCTCTCAATTCCAAACGCTCGCAGAAACGCCGCATGAGAGCAAACAAGTACGTCGACTTGGAAGTAGAAGTCGACGAAGATGAAGAAGAGGAAGAAGACGAAGGAGAAGTCGGTTTCGAAGCAGCTGAAGATTACCTTCTCGAACGACCTGGACAGCGTGCAATCCCCATAGCAGACAGATTCGAAGGAGACGATGAAGAAATTGATGAAGATGATAGAGATCATCGTCAATTTGAAAGAAGACAGCGTGATAGAGAAGAAGCCGAAGCTTTGAGAATTGCGGAGGAATACAAACAACGCCATAGACAGCGAAGAGGCGGTATGGGCATTCAGGCTATGCAGGACTTTGCACCTAGATCTGTACTTATGCCGGGTGTCAATGATCCTAACATCTGGTGCATCAAGTGCAAGGTGAGTCACTCTTCTTTCTTTCTTTCTTTCTTTCTCTCTCGCTCTCCTCTTATTAGAGCAATCCTGTCCTGACTGTCTCTTATCGTCTCTCTTTCGCGCAGATCGGCAGAGAACGCGAACTTGTAATGTCAATCTCACGCAAGGCAATTGCACAAAACCTTCAAATCAGTTCTGCGTTTCAACGTGATTCATTCCATGGTCATCTCTACATCGAAGCACGTTCTGAAGCGCACGTCAAAGCAGCAGTAGACGGCTTAATCGGAGTCTATGTCTCAAATGCACCATTGTTAGTTCCAATCGAAGAAATGCCAGATTTACTTAAATCTAAAAAGAAACAAACTCCTTTACAAGTTGGTGGTTGGGTACGAATTAAAAAAGGAGTTTATAAAGGTGATTTGGCTAGAATTGATGATGTTCCTGAATCTACGGATTTTGTTACTTTGAAAGTCGTACCGAGAATTGAAATGTCACCTAAAGAAGATTTGGAACATGTTAATTCAAGAGATGCATCTGGAGCAGGAGCAGGTGGACCAGGAAAGAAGAGACGACGTCAAGAATCAGCTCTTTTCAGACCTCCTCCTAAGCTCTTTAATGCGGATGAAGTGCGTACAGCTTATGCTGGAAGAGCAAAAGTAATCAAAGACTCGGAAGGTATTCATTTCATGAATGAACTCTATCATGAAGGATACCTCATCAAAGATTTCAAGATGCACATGATTGAAAGGGAGAGTGTTAATCCTACGATTGATGAAATCTCTAGATTCTTAGGTGAAAGTCAACTTGCTGCTGCTACTGGCTCTGGTGCAGGATTGGACGCCACTTCAACTGCTGAAATGGCAGTCAGCAGCGGTGGACAGAATAGGATGGATCTAGCTTCTATTAAAGATGCTTCAAAAGCTCAGACTGTGCTACAACCCGGTGACTTCGTTGAGATCTTCGAAGGAAGTCAGAAAGGAATAGCTGGCACAATAGATTCAATCTCAAATAACATACTCTACCTATCACCTACTGATCCTGAAGACTTAAGAGGCACTACAATTGAAGTCCTAGTTGATCAAGTTAGAAAGAAATTCAGAAATGGTGATCATATTAAAGTACTTCGTGGAAAGAATGTCAACGAATCGGGTCTAGTACTGAAGGTCAAAGATGATCTGGTTACTTTCTTATCGGATCTATCAATGGAGGAAATCACGGTTTTCAGTAAAGACATACGTGAAGCTGCTGAAGTAGGCGCTGCAGCGGCGTCATATGGTCAATACGAACTTCACGACCTTATTCAACTTGAGTGAGTGTTTAAACTCAACAACGCATTTGTGATGTTCGGTTCTAGCTAAATACTACATTCTATGCTCTCACAGCAACGAAACAGTCGGTGTCATCTTCAAGATTGAGCCTGAAGCTTTCCGTATTTTGGATCAATCAGGAGCAGTAAGAACATTGCGACCTTCGCAAATCGGCAACAAGCTCGATACGAGAATGTCTGTTGCGACGGACAAGGATAATTACGAGCTCCGATCAGGTGATATGGTTCGAGAGGTCGTGACAGGCGTAAGTACATAATTGGCAGTAGCTGTGTACCAACTTGAGGATCGAGCTGAAGTTTGACTTGCTTCTTACAGGTCCGCGAACCTCGAACAGGTCGAGTACTGCACGTATGGCGTTCTCTTTTTGCTTTCCTGCACAACAGAGACATCGTCGAGAATGGCGGTGTTTTCGTTACATACGCCAAGTCACTGGGTTCAGTCGCTCCTCGAACAGTCAGCACCAAGTTCTCAGCCGACTTGACAAAGATGAACCCCGATATGAACGCTATGCCTAGCGGAATGACTGGAGCGACGCCCATGGTCAACAGAGGACGAGAAGTAGCTCTAGGTCAGAACGTGGTCGTTATCAAAGGAAATCATAAAGGTCTCAAAGGTATCATTAAAGACCTCAATGGCCCACTTGCAAGAGTTGAGCTTCATTCACGGATGAGAACTATTACTATCGAAAGAAACAAGTTAGGTGTCGAAGACAGGAACTCGAAAGAATTGAAAACGCTCGAACAATGGGAGAGAGATAGGATTGCTACCAAGAAGAATAGCTCAATTGGCCACGCAAACATGAATCACACACCTCTTAGTCAGAGAACACCGAGTGGTTATACACCTGCGCCCGCTAGTGGGTACGGTGGCTATTCGAGCGGAAAGTACGTCTCTTTACGCTTCATGGCGGCTTGTCTGATGTCAATGCCTGGGCTTTTTCCACTAACTTGCTTTGTCTCGTGTTTGTTCAGGACGCCTATGCACAGGATGGGAGGAGCAACTCCATTTGGCGGTGGCTTCGGAGGCGCGACTCCCTTCGGCGCCGGAGGCGCAACACCGTACAACTCCGGCAAGACGCCAGCATACGGGGGCACAGGCGATTCGTTTGCAGTGCGTTCACGACATGCAGGCAATGTGGATGTTCTTGCATACTGACTGTACAATTTTACGACAGGCTTCCTCACGCACTCCATATGCAGGTGGCAGTGGCGCGAATGCCTTTTCAGCTTCATCGCGTACACCTTATGCTGGCAATGCAGGTGGATCATCAAGCTGGGGAGGTGCGACACCCTACGGAGCATCAAATGGCGGCTCAAACGGTGGAAACGCATGGGGCAGCAAGTCACCTGCGTATAATCCTACCGCTAACCCAAGTAGGGTGCAGCAAGCGAACGAGTCTTGGAACACCGGTGCAGGCGGAAGCTCAGGCGCCTGGGGTTCAACATCGCCAGCGTACGACTCTGGTGCTTCCTCAGCGGCGAAGTCTGGCTTATCAGCGCCATCGCCCTGGAGTTCAGAAGGTCCCGCAGTCTCAGCGCCGACCCCTTACGACTCGGCTCCTACACCTGCTGCACAGACGCCTTATGCCTCAGCGCCGACTCCAGCCGTGCAAGACGATGCATGGGATACGTATGGATCCGCGCCGACACCTGCTGCTGCTCCAACTCCTTACGCATCAGCAGCAACTCCCGCAGCAGACTCATGGGATTAGGGATCAACATGACCTGTACTCGAGTAGTGGTATCGTTATTGCACTGTTCCTTCATGTCGCGATATAAGTTTTGAGATGCTCTGTAATGTACAATGACGGGTGCATGCGAATGTTAAGAAAGTGCTCTTCTTGCAGTCTATCATTGCAACGTGTATTGTGCATTCTATAATCTGCTCGGTCTTCAAAAGAATAGCGTCATAATGTACAGACATTTAGAAAGTGGCCCAACCGCCAGGATCGTTGCCTGCTTCAAGCTTGCGAGCAACCATTGTTGCGATTGAATGATTCATCCACATCTTGCGAACTTCGTCGTAACGTGCGGTGTTGAGGTACAGTGGCCGATGCTTCTTGAAACCAGGATCGGCTTCGCCATGCACGTCCAGGTATGGCGCTGTGGAAAAGGCGCCCTTGTCTGCGTAAAGGTATACCAGAACACACCGCTTCACCAAGAAGTAGATTCCCATCGAGGTACCGCACCTGAAAACAAGACATGTCAATTCATGTGAACAGGAATTATATGCTTGATGCACTTACTTCCACATGTGGGTGTTGCATTCGCCGTGAGTTGGCTCGAATCCCGGATCCGGCTCCATGCAGCAATAGCTTTGCTGACAGACCAAGTCGCCGCATATTAGACAAATTGCAGGATCTGTAGGCACAGTCTTGCACCGTCTGCATTTTCGAGTCACGGTACTCTCGATAAGTGTGTCAATACTCCTTGGGAGACCAAGTAGCTCATATATGATTGGATGTTCCAGTTCAACGGACTTGAAAGCCTCACTTGGAAGTTTACCCTCTGGCGCGGACAGCCATGCAGCGTCCCATGCATCCATAATTGCGGACAGACCAGTCATCTTCTGTGCAGACTTCCCATGTCGCCTTCCGACTAGTTCACTTGGATGCGTTATGTGTAGAAGCTTAAGTAGCCTTGTCATCTCACTTGCGTCACCTGTGGTACTGCTTGCATGGAAAGCAGGAAACAGGACGCCATGGAGTATTGCGGCCCGGCGCAAGAAAGGTAGAGCATGGTAGAATGCGTGTTGCGCTCCCGTGGCTGCACGTTGGCGTGCCGCATCTTGGATGAAGGTGCCATGTCGCTCCCATCTGGCTTCTTGTAGGCTCATGCAGAGCTCTGCCATCCACCCAGCATCATCGGAAGATGGAGAGTCTGAAGCATAGACCGCCTGACTGTCCTCTTTACAGAGCTCGTATGAGATGCGAACAACGTGGGCGTAAAAGCACAGGTTTGTAAATTGGTAGAAATCGTCGGGCGCCACAGCGGCTGTTTGAACGAGAAAAGTGAACGGATCTTGTGACAGGAACGGGCGCATGTGCGCTGTATCGCCTTGTCGTTCGCCCAATATGAGCCAGATAAGTGCGGTTCGGACCGACTGGATACTGTCTGCTGTCCGCGCACTGACATGAACAAGCTTTACGAGAGAAGCCATGAGGCTACGAAGGAGCTGCGATGTGGCTTCGGGAATGCTGTGACCGTCTAAAGTTCCGGTCTCTTTGCCTCTTAAGCCGATTTCGACTACAGATATTGTGTAGGTGAGTAGTTGATGAGGAATGGTAGGGGTCTTCGACTCTGTTCCAGGGTGGAGCATACGGTTCTCTGCTTCGAGTGGGGAAACAACTGAGAGAAGGCGCTCAAGCATTCGCCGCTCGGCTGGGCCGACAGCGAGAGCTGACGCCATCGTACTACGTTGAGGGAGCATACCAGTGATCTTCCAGTGCTTGAGCCTGCCCTTGCCGTCGCTGGCGATGTACGACAAAGCCTTTGTCAATTGTGGATTGCTAGCAGACGCGGTTTCTGATGCGGACTGCAGCCAGTCGCCATGGATGCCAACGGCAGAGGCCGGAGGTGGTAAATCCTCTTCAAAATCATCTTGCGACACGGGTAGCAGAACATTGCCCAAGCTCTTGCACAGCGGACACGTGAACTCGCTTCGTTCGGGATTCTCCGGATGTAATCGAGTGAATTGCTGGGCATGTCTGACGATGATAGATTGGCAGTACGTGTCAAAACAAGAGATATGCATCATATGTCCGCATGCCGATGCGTAGAGACCCCGCTTTGTGGAAGTGCAGGGAAAGCCTACGGAGGTTCCGCCGCGTCCTTCGTAATCTGACGTCTCCTGTCCAGCAAGGCCGAACGGTCGTATGGCGTCGGCTGATGCATCCCAGTCACAGGGCATTTTGCTCATCTCTTCTTGGTAGAGTCTTGTAGGCTGTGCAAGCTTGATAAAACTGCTAGTCTGAATCAATGCCAAGCCACCGAACGGATTGCTGGCGGTTAGGGCTTCTTGACAAACGATGCAACTACCCATGTTGGCCACCTTGCGCCGGCGCTTTGAGCCTCTTTCACCCGAATGCAAAGACTCATCACCATGTTGACCATCATTCATCGATGTCACTTCTTCCATTGCATCGTCTAGCTCTTCGGTGCCTTCCTCTTCGTCTTCATCATTTGAAACGGTATCGAGGAAGTTCTTCTGTGCGGCAGCAAAGGATTGCATGATAGCGGCTTGTCTGGCTTTCGCGGCAGCTCGCTTGCGCTCGAGTATATCGGCTTGACTCTCGATACCTTCTTCGTTCATATTGACGTCTTTTCGCTTCCGAGTATTGCGGACGATATCGGGGAATTTGGAAGCTAGCGTGTCCAAGATGGAGGAGATTCTAGGACGTTGCTCCTTGAAGTTCTCTATCTCTTCCAGGTTCGAAAGGATATGAAGAACAGGTGAGAGTACAATACCAGTCGCAGCGTCATCGAAAACTTCGGTAAGTGCAATCTGCGTGAGATGGAGTGATAAGTCGACAATCATGTCTGCATATTGCTCGGTATCGCGAGTGGCCCAGACGAAAGAGCACCTCAGCAGCTCAACGAAGTTCGAAGAGGACAGCAAGCTGAAGAATTGTGGAGCAGCGAAAGCTCCTTTGGGATGCATCTTTCTGGGCTTGAAAATCCCATCGTTCTTGAGCTTCTCTTTGATTGTCTTCATAGCTTGTTCACGCTGATTTCGGGTGTAGCGATAGTAGTAAGGGTCTATTTCAGGCAGATACTCTTCTCTCAGAATATACGTGCCGCCAACATCGCTGGAAACGACAGCCGGATCTGGAGCTCTGAATGTTGCAACTTGCGCCAGGAGCTTATCGAAGCACGTCTCTTCTCTTACACGATCCGTTATATTCTTGAGTATCTCGGAATACGAGTATGGACCCATGAGTAGAAGATGGATGAGCTCTCGCTTGACGGCTTCCTCCGCACCCATGCCCTCAATGTCTGCTGGTTCCGAGAAGACGACGATGAGTAGATACAAGAATTCTTCTAGGACTGTGGTAGCTTGCGTAGAATCGTATACAGTACCAGCATCAAAGGCGCCTTGTGCTCCATGCAGGTTCATGACTTGCATAAGCTCAAATCGGTCTATCATATCGACAAGCAGGAGTGTCGGCTCAATTGATGCGAAGGCTGCTTGCATGAAGAAAACATCCTGGTCGAAAGTAGTTTCTCGAAGTGTGTATTCGCGATAGTGCAAATGTTGCGCTCGCAGGCCGAAGCCGTTTCGCACCCACATGCCCGCTCGAATCTGTGCAAGAAGAGCAAGAACTAAGGGGTCGATGGTACCATTAGTCAGACGGATGTTACAAGGCATTCAACGAGACATCGGAGCTTACCTCTCACTACCTCATCGGTTATGCGCAAGGCGACGTGATTGTCCTCGTCGTTAAGCGTAGCAAGCATGCTAGTGTAACTCTTGTGAACTCCTCCAGTAGCATTCTCGACAGCTTTCGGCGACCAAGCATCGATGTTCTTTAGCATCTCGGCATATAAGAGATGAATAGGGTGATGAAAAGAGACAGCCTGCTGCGAGACCTGAAAGTCTACGACATGCCATTTCTTGCCATTAAAAGGTATAGGATGTAGCTGGACATGTCGCATATTCTCATCGTCGAAAGGGAGTTGTTCTTTCAAGAAGACCAACAAGCGATGATAGAGTGCAGCAAGATAGTGTTGACGAGATTCGCGGTCGGTACAAGGTAATTGGAATGCCTTGCCTACGTTCTTTGCCATCTTGGAAAGATGAATAGTTAAATTGAAAGCTGCTACCCAGCTATCGGTCTCATACTCGACATGTGTCGTGCTTGCTCGTACTTGTGGATTCATACCGTCAAACAGCTCGAAGAAGTTGAGAACGGTATTGAAGAAGTCTTCATCCCTCATAACGTACTGCTGCACATTGGCGTGGAATAGAAGATGTTGAAGGTCTTGAAAAAGGAAGTAGTACTTTTTATGCTTGAACATTGGAGATTCAGGATCGATAGGTCCGCCCACAGGCTCAGGAGGTATATGCAATCTACGTTGACCATGTGTGGCTGGAGCTTCTTGTTGCGTAAAGAAGGCATATAAGAGGTCGACGACAGTAACAAGGAACCCTTGTTTGGCTAGATGTGTCGCGACGCTAGGGGCAGAGAAAAGTTGCACACTGAATTGCGTGACTGAATTGTCGGGTTCTCTATCGGTGAGGAGGTATGCAGAAATAATGGAAGGATAGACAGCTGCATATGCCGTGCTGAGTTGAAGCTTGATATCTTGTCCAGCGACTAAGAGAGCCATCAAGATACCTCGAATGGTAGAGCGTGCTTTCTTCCATAGCTTGTCCTCATCAAGTAATAAATTCTGAATTCGATTGTTCTCGAGCAGCACCTCCGCTACCATTCGGCATAGATAAGTCTCATCTCCCGCTATGCGGGTTTTGCACATATCCAAAAGCCAATCAAGAATATAACCAACGCAATCCAAAACCACGGCATCTTCAGTAGCGCAAACCGTTACTCCTAACTTGACTTGCCCAATCTTTCGTGCTACGTCCCATATCTTGCTGCTGTCCGTTGATGAAGCTACGATAGCAGAGCCATAATTGTCCACGGATACAGCATAGCCGAGAGCTCTCTCATGAGAGCATCGTACGCCTGACATAAGTGTCTCGATGACTTCTTGATAGGTATGTTTCTCGTCATTCCAGAGGATGACACTCCATGGACCAGACGAGGAAGTCTCGTTGTCTCCATCCTCGTTCCATCTACATTTCGGAACTGTCTTTGAGATGGCTCTAGCATCTTTAGGCGGTGTAGTCTCACGAGGGAATTGTGCCAAAGCGTATATCGTGAAAGCAGCTGCTTCGCTGATGCGGTCTCGAATCAAAGTCTGTAATTCGGTCGGTATAGTCTGCACAGTCGGAGCTGATCTGGAAGAAGACTGTATGGACGAGGTCGTGGATTGAGCGGTAGAGATAGTGCTCGGATATGGGACTTCTGGATGGTGGAAAGCGCATCTGACATCTTGTCGCCACGCTTCTGGATCACCGCAGTCGCAGCATCCGCATCCACCGGTGTGCATGGAGAATGAGACTTCATGGCCTTGATGATCTGATGCCTTGAAGCACTTTGCACATAGCACACAAGAATCATCTAGTCCGCACTCTCTGATGGAATAACCATGCATGTCAGCTTGTTGTGTAATATACTACTGCTTTGAAAGGCACGATCACCTATACAAAGCGCTGTACGAGGACATCGACTTACTTGCAACGATAGACACTCTCGCCTTTCTTGAAAACATGTCCACATGGTTTACCTTTCCTCGAAGGTAAGTATTCAACACTCAATCCAGAGCTGTCCGCCTCGCTTTGTGCTCCAGAAAGCGTCCAATTCTCCTCTCGGTCCTCGTCATCCTCTTCGTCTTCATCGTTATCGTCCTCTGATGCTCCAGCAGCAGCGGCAACAGTAGCCATAGAGTCACGTCGAGAACTGCTCTTCTTAGCTGGTGCTTCTCCCGGAAATCTGAATGGTCCAAAGTAGGACCTATACTGTGGATCTGCAGCGAATCCATAGAGGTATTGCCGGATTGCAGGCTGGACTACGCTCTTCGTAGGAGACTCCAGGTGTTGCGAGTCGAGCAGTCGCTGGCAGGCTCGAGGCATAAAGGCCTCCACCTCTGCCTCGAGCGACGTAGCTCCTCCTCCTCCTTGCAAGGACGATATCATCCTTGCTGGTTATCGTGATGAAGGTGGAAGGCAAGCAGTGGTCGTGTGTTCTGGACAGACAGGCCTGTCCCAGCTGGACAGCATGTGGCGTAAGGCACGTCAGGACAAGCAACGACGACGGACTGACATGCAAGGATGCTTAAGCTGTAGCCCAGTAGACACATAGCTGGCTGTTCAAATATCCAGTGAGTAAGTGCCTACATCCGTTCCGCAATACGCCGCTTACATCGAAAGACTGCGATACTACTCTACATAGGGTGTTGTCCAAGCAAGCATGACATGCAGATACACATACTGGTTAATATACTACTGGACTAACTCACTGTCACAAGGAGAATACTGGATACTGAATACTGAATCAGTACTGCGGGTGCGGGCTCCCAAGACCGGATCACATCCCTTGAAACTGTGATTGTCCTTGTACATATTGGGGATAAGGCTGTTGAAGTTGACTGAACTGGTTCGCATACGGGTTACTGGCGTGGAACTGTTGATATGGCTGCTGTTGCTGCTGTTGAAGTGGTTGTTGGAGCATCGTCGACTGTTGTTGGTAGCCTGTGGCATAAGGCATCTGCATCTGTGCATTCCCCAAAAGCATCGAAGGGGGCTGTTGCTGCTGCAACATAGGCAAGTTCGAAGGCTGATAGCCTGTCTGCAAAGCATATTGAGGTGATACACCAGCACTACCCATGCTGCCTACGCTGGAAAATGATGAGCCTGACGACATGGAGGAGATCTGTGAGGGTGATTTATATGGCATCGAAGATGACTGTAAGAATGGATTCGTCTGTAGCATTGTAGGCATATTTGACTGCTGATATCCAGAAAAAGAAGTTGATAATGGCTGCTGATAATTCATGCCATTGTTGCTGTTGCTATTCAATGATAAGCCAGCAAGATCATTCCATACTTCGCCTTTCGGAGCAGCCGGCTGCATCTGAGGCATCAAAGTAGTAGCTTTATACGGATTTGAAGGGTTGAAAGAAGAAGAATTGAGGTTGCTTTGCAAGTATGAAGCGTTGTTCATTGGCTGATAAGGAGCTAGTCCGGGCGTATAGCCTGTATTGGAGGACGTCTGCGATGATACTCCGGTAGCACTTGGTATCTGAGCTGAAGCTGTCATTTGCCTTAGGAATGGATTGTAGCCTTGGTTATTTGAGGTGACTGGACTGAATGACCTTTGAGAAGGATCTGGTAGAGGAGCAGTCATAGCTCGTGTAGTTGATGCTGCTGCTCCAGCATACAAATGCGAAGAGGGCTGCTGGGAGGACAAAGACGCCTTCGTATATATTGAGGCAGGCAGTTCTACAGCTTGAGGTGAAGAGACAGAAACAGCAGGTGTGCGTGTGATAGCTGGTGTGCTAGCTTTGTGTTGGCTGCTCGTTCCACTTTCCTTTATTGTTGCCACAGCAGCTGCTGCATCAGGGAAGCGCGTTGACGAAGGAGACGGCAAAGGTGAAACGTCTCTGTCTATCCGGCTAGAAGAAGAAGAGTGCTGTTTCTTCTTTTGAGGTTTCTCCATGAAAGCCTTATCACGGTATTTCTTGAATATGAATCGTTCCATTGCAGACTCAGCATGTTCACTTTCCAAGTCTAGCGGAGGTGGGTTGTCACGCGGATTGGGATTGTACAGTGCATTACTCTTGATATTTCCAATATCGCGCATTGTTTCAACTTGTTCTTTGGTCCATATGTCCAACGAGGTACTCTTCACTTTGCTGATGTGCGTTCCCATTCGTCTATGTATTGTCTGTGTCATTCCCCAATTGTTCAGTTGACGCGACGACAAATGCTGAACTGATTAAAAGAACGAAACTCACTGCACACTTGACACATAGCCATATACCTAGACTCCAGCTTGCCCATCGTGGTTGCTTGGCTCCACAGTCTGCACACTCGTTGTTTCCCTCCCTCAGGCGCAGCTCATTCAGCAGGCGCTCCTGCCTCTGTGACGCCGTCTTTGACATATTCGAGGACTAGCTATCCGGTATTCTGACTGAGGTGTGATCTAGAGATTGTGCTTGCAAAGAGAGTGTTGTCGTCGTGATGTGATGCTGATGAAATTAACAAGCAGAGGTGCAACGTGATGCCTTCCAGTTGGCCTGTTGTCGTGCTCGAAAGGGTAGATGGTCTAGACTTGTCAAGCAAAGCGACATCTCAAGGCATGGTGGCAAATGTGTATGCACGAGACTCAAATAGCACATTGCAAAGTTATGCATAACACTTGCACTGTAGTACCAACTTTCAACGTGGCATTGAGCATACCATACAGTCGAAGGTGACGAGCTTAGCATTTGTCAAGTATTTGAGCTGATCTATGTCGTGCCTCGAAAACAACCTGTAATGGACCTCTTCCAAGGGGTCAACTCATGCACTACCAGCTAGCATAGCATCCCATTCCTCCTGCTCTTTCTGACGTTCTTTGCACTCCATCTTATGTCTGATCCATCCTTTCTTTTGACAATCAGTAGAGCAGTAGAATGCGACCTAGACGAAATTAGACAGTCATCTTAGCAAGTGCAGTGAATACGGATCACACAATATGCAAAGCTTACCATGCATCCTGAACATCGTTTGTGAGTCAAGCTCAATACCAAACAGTGAGCACAGAAGGTGTAGATGGGTTCCTCGGTGGCTTCTTTACAACCAGGTCTTTGGACATTGTCTGTGAGGACTTTGATGCTTGATAGACCAACTTTGTCGAGCATCTCTTGAGCCAATCGTTGAACTACGACATCACGGACTCGGATCTGAGATAAAGGAATGCGAATGACCTTCCCAGGATTCTGGCGTAGATGTTCGTTGTACACTCCTGAGAGCGTGTAACTCAATGTTGCGAGACAAGTGTGAACAGAAGTCTTGGCAGACTGAGAGGGCGTCTTTCCGTGTCTGGCCGGTGACAGAACCCTATTTACTAAAGCTCCATCGGGCAGAGTAGTCTTCTCAATTGTCATTTCACCACCAGGGTTTGATTCCCAGTACAGATCGGCCAAGGGGTCTGCGGCGCACAATCTTTTAAAGATTGTTTCCACTTTGTCTTGAGGATATGCGGTGTACGTGATGAGAGGCGATGCTTGCAAGTGGTATTGATTATCTGGCTGTGACGATTTGTCTAATATAAGACCCTTGACCTTTTGAAAGATGGGAAGCCAGAGCGTTTCCTCAAATTGTCCTGCGTGGTCTTGGGGGCTGACTGGTAGCTCTGGAGCTCCATTAGTGGGAGAGGGTGGAAGCACATATACCGGATACGCTTTATAATTGGCTGCATCCGCGATCGTCTCGTCCATGATGTGCATGGTAGATGGCAAGGGCAGCTACGGGTTGTTGTGTCAAGATTGCTGTAAGAACACGAAAGATGTCACAAGGATCCGATTCGGGGTAAGACGCGCGAACAGCCTACTTGTTTCCCACCGGAGATAGGTGAAAACTTCAATGGGTAGTTGGTGCTCTTGACGACATGTTTTGGCGGGATGGTCAGACATGCTCTCGGATCTCCTGGACTTTGCAAGAGGCCCAGGCTTTCGACCGCTTTGGGCCGACAGCTACCCAGTACAAGCTGCAAAATGATAGCTTCAAGGAATCTCAGAGACTTGTAGCATGAATGTGCTCGTCTGCACTCTCAGATCAATCTCTTGGCTGCCTTGATGCTCCTCTCCAGCTTGCGTGCATGCAATTTGAACATTGGGAAGCGGCTGAGATTGGGCCATCTATTGCACCGTGGCTTCCTCGAACTCTCTTAGGCAGTCAAGCTCAGCAAGAGCTCGCAAGCGGCAGTATAGAAGCTCAACGTGACGTCTCCAAGGGGTTTCTCTAGCTGGTCCAAGCGGTCGCTGTTAAACAGAGCGGTCTTCCTTTCGTCGAATGGCTCGAATACCAGCGCTTGCATACCAGCCGCGCGTGATCGAACCACATGACGAGGAGCTTCTGTTTCTTATCCACGTTAGGCGCTACATTGATAGGAGCCTAACCCATGTACGAGTACAACATACCTCAGGCATGGAAAAGCTACGCTACTTGTCGTGCTCGACGAATCTAAACTACCGTGGTCAGGCGAAGTGGCAAATGCCGTATGCAACGAGACTCAAAATGCACATTACAAACCTTGTATGTCACTTCCTAGGTAGTACCTACTATCAATGTGGCATAGAGCATACCATACAATCGAAGGTACTGAGCTCACTAGTTGTCGAATACATAAGCTGATCTATGTCGCGTCTCGAAAACAACCCGTAACACACCTCCTTGCAGAGTGTAGTCATACCCCACCAGCTAGCATAGCATCCCATTCTGCCTGCTCCTTCTGTATTTCCTTGCATTCAGACTTGTGCTTGATCCAACCTTTCTTTTGACAGTCTGCAGAGCAGTAATAGGCGACCTACAGGCATAGGAAGCGATGTACAGGTGATCAGCATGCAGGCCTGGCATAGTTGCATCGCAGAGGACGTGTGTGTGGGATGCTACTCACTGCACATCCAGAACATCTCTGGTGAGTAAAGTCGAGCTTCATGCATTGCGCACAAAACGTAACGAGCAGCTGCGTGATCTTCTCCTTGCTCTGCGGCCTTTGAACGTTGTCGGTGCAGACCTGAATGGCTGACATTCCTACTTCTGCAAGCTTGGCCTTGAAATGACGATACATAACCACATCTCGAACCCTTATCTTGTAGATTGGTAGGCGGACAACGCTTCCTGGATATTGTGCGAGACATGTGGTGTAAAGGCCTTTGAGCGTGCAGCAGAAAGTGCCCTGGCAGATGTCGAGAAGGAGTCGTCCAGCGGGAACAAATTCAGCCGTTGTGCTGAAAGGAATTGGGAAAGGGTCTCGTAGGACCATTCCGTTGGGCAGGGTCATTGTCTCCTGAATGGTCTTGATGACATCTGGCTGTTGCGACACAAATTTCGTAAAGTCTAGTGGGAGATTGGGCGTCCTCGCTATCAGATCTAGACCGTTGCCGGTAGTGTATAGCCACGTAACCATAGGAGATGCAAGCATGTCTCCTCTATCGCCTGGCTGTGGCGGTCTGGGTGGCATGATAAACTTCTGTAAGACCAGGAAGGTTGGGTTGTAGATGATGGCTTGGATCTCCGCGAGCGAGTCTGTCTCGCTTGGTGATGCGTCCGCTGTCCCATTGGAATCGGATGACTGGATGACGTATACGGGATAGCCATCCTGTCTGACTCCTCTTCCTCCCTGTGTCTTAACGCTCATCCTCTTTGATCTTATGTTTGAGATGATGTCTCCAATCTGTGGGTGCCTTGTAGATCTACGAGCAGTAAGTAAGGAGGCAAAATTGTCAAACCACTGGAGTAAGAAGAAGAAGAAGAAGAGTCTTTCATCTCGGCTATTGAGGAAGAACATCGACTGCAGGGATGGTCTGACAAGTTCTCAGGCCTCTTGAAGGCTCCAGCTCGCACGCACGTTAGCCTCGAGGAGCCGTCACCTGAACGAATTGCGATACACAGCATCTTGCGCGATAGTGAGCTAGAAGTACGCAGTAATATGTATGGCTATACTCTTGATGACTTCTATCTTTGTACTCTTGCGATGCAGCTGCCCGGAATCATAATCATTTCACTTGATGTTGAGAACAAGGTTGAGGCGCGTCACTACTATGCGGCTTCGGTTGGATACCTCGGCACACGATGACAGTATTGCAGAGCCTTGAAGTTGTCAGGTGCTGGTTGACTTGTGTCAATAGGTATCGCCTAACTCGTGCTGTGCTCAGAAAGAGCGAGCTGTCTGGATCTTCAAAGCAACGCGATCGAGACGACGGAAGAAGGGTCTTCCTGTCAGCTTCGCTTCTAGGGCAAGACACGCATAATCGAACATAAGCTATATGTGTATGAATTCGTTGCAGAAACACAGGGATTGAGTTCACATTCGGTTACAACGAAATGTCATCCAGTCCAATGGGTACCTGCCGAACTCATCTATCCTTGGACGCAGACACGTTCGAGGCATGTCTCACGCAACGATAGCTAGAAAAGTATCCCAATCCTTCTGTTCCTTCTGTCTTTCTTTGCATTCAGTCTTGTGCTGGCTCCATCCTTTCTTTTGACAGTCGACAGAGCAGTAATAAGCAACCTGGAAGCAGTCATAATAAATGAAATTTAGCGTGAAAGTACAGTGTTAAGGAATTGAAACAGTTAAAGCTCACTGCACAACCCGAGCATCTCTTATGGGTGAGATCAACTTTCATGCAGTGTGCACAAAAAGTATACAGTGGCTCGGTAGTGAACTCCTTGCTGTTCGGCCTTTGAACATTGTCGGTACATGCTTTGACGCTTGAAAGACCGGCTTCAGCGAGCTGAAACTTGAAGAAACGATAGATGACGATATCTCGGCACCTGATCTGGGAAAGTGGGAGTCGGATGATCCTTCCGGGGTTTTGAGTGACGCCTTTGCGGTAGTCTCTCTGAGAGTGTGACACAGCGCCGATAGACACAGATGCAGCGCGAGGGGAGCAATCTGGGAAGGCTCCAATCCCTTGTGATAAGGAGGTAAAGATTGTTTTATGACTGTTCCATCGGGGAGTGTAAATTTCTTGCTGATTAGCACAACGGCAGAGTTTGTCTCCTGTAGCATCTGTGCGACGTAAGGGGGAAGACCCAAGTTCTTCTTTACGGAATCCACTGCATTGGCTGGTGCTTGCAGCCAGCTGATAAGGGGAGATGCTAGAATGAGATTCTTGTCGTCCGGCTGCTTGTTCTTGGGTACAATGAATCTTTTGATGTGCGGAAAGGAGGGCTCCATCGCCATACTGGGAAACTGCATCGAGAAGCTCGAATGATGACTCGATGCTTGTGTCTCTTCAGGATCACTGGAAGCTCCGAGGATGTATATGGGATAGCTACCCGGTTGGACCACCGCGTTGTTGTCCATCTTGCTTGATTTCTTGAAGTCGTTATATAACGTTCTTGCAATTGTCGCTGCAATCACTGCTTGTGAAGAGGGAGAGAAGGAATTATGAAGAGTATCGAGTTCACAAGAGGGAGAGAGAGAGAGATAAAAGCTTCGAAAAAGTGAAGCTCGTGTCATTCGCTTGTGCAGGGACTTGTCGGACATGCTCTCAGATCTCCTACAACGGAGTGAACATCGACAAGGCCGAAGGCTGTCGACCGCTCTCAGCCGTACATTGCTGCTGAATGAAGACGCGTCAGGTGAACTGTAGCAATCTCGCCAGTAACTCGCTGCATAGTGTATCGTTTCTAGTGTATATCTCTTGCTTTACGACATATTGTTCGAAGAATTCACTTCTCTTGACAGCGGGTCTGTAGTGCACTCAAAGGCTTCGCCAGTAATCATGTCTGGATCGCGGTCAGCACAAGAGAGGGTACAGTGATGTAGAAGTACTTTGGCGTAATGCACCTTTCTCGCGGTAGTGTTCGGGAAAGAGAAGCGGTCTTCATCAAAGTCCTGCTGCTGCTGCTGCTCGCCTCAGGTGATCGAGGCAACACCGCGCTTCTACATGCTGCGTTCGGTTTCCTTCTTTTGGTCAACAGATACTCGCCTAGATCATCATTCATGCAGTTGTAGCACGACAAGTATCACTGGCCAACACCTACCTCGCATGCTGAGGTTCTTCTCAGTCCGTCGGTTCCGTTCTCCTCAACTTGCAACTTTTCGAAAAATGACCTCAACTGCAACTACTGCCATGCGATCCTATGCAGAAGCAGTGGACTGCCTGAATTCACTTCAAGTGAGTTTATGCCGTCTCTATGCTACTCTCTATCACGAAGCTAATGCCCCTGTCACAGTCCAATGCTGCTACTATCGAGAAGATCAGAGCTACTGGCGCCACTCGCAATGATAAGCTTATACCGGAGACGATAGACTACCTCGAACGCATAGGATATCGGGTGCGTTCGTTGCTCTGAATAGCTTTGATATCTTCTGATCTATAATATACTCGCAGGCGGAAGATTTGAACGCTCTCAACGTTCTCCACATTACCGGTACCAAAGGCAAAGTTAGTAGTCGCCCACATCTATTTTCAATACTCTCACACTGACGGCTTATGCTTTCATCAGGGTTCCACCTCTGCCTTCTGTTCTTCTCTCCTTACTACTCTCGCACCATCTGCAAAAATCGGCTTGTACACCTCTCCACATATGGTCTCCGTCTGCGAGCGGATACGAATCAACGGCAAACCGCTAGCTGAAGACAAGTTTGCAAAGTATTTCTTCGAAGTGTGGGATGAGCTGGAACAGAACACGAAGGTATGATTACTCTATTTTACGGCATATAGCCTGAATTACATCTGGCTGACTTGTACTTCTCTCGCATCCTACTTGGCCTCACCCAGCTCTTATACGATGACACGCCTTCAAAACCAGCATATTTCCGCTATCTCACGATCATGGCCTTCCACGTCTTTCTCCGTGAGAAAGTCGACGCAACAATCTTAGAAGTCGGCATAGGAGGAACATACGATTCAACGAATATAGTACCCAAGCCTCGCGTAACGGGTGTGACAACACTAGGAATAGATCACATCTTCGTGCTTGGAAAGACGATAGAAGAGATAGCAGCTCAGAAAGGAGGTATCTTCAAGAAGGATACTCCTGCTCTTACTGTTGCTGGACAGCCTCCGGCAGGTCTTGAAGTACTTAGATCTAGAGCGGAAGAGTTGCAAGCTAGCAATTTTACCGTGGTGGAGGAGAAGAAGCAGTTGGACCATATCAAGCTGGGTATGGGCAGCTCTACCCGGTACTTTACAGACCTACAAGACTTATCTTACTGAGTCTTTTCTTTCTACTGCAGGCCTTGCCGGTCATCATCAAAAGACGAACGCTTCGCTCGCACTCGCCCTCGTTCAGACTTTCCTATCATCACCCGACCTACCTCAAGCTTTCAATAATACACCCTTCTCGATTAAAGTCACCGCCGAATCATCCGTCAATGGACACACTACCCAGCTACCTTCTCTAGCACACTCTGTCAATACATCAGATCCTCTACCTCCTGCCGTCGTCACAGCTCTCGAAAATGCAAGATGGCCCGGAAGATGTCAACTCATCCAAGACCGATCTGAGGATCGTAAAGACGTGACTTGGTACCTTGATGGTGCACATACTGTCGAAAGTCTGGTACTCTGTGCAGAGTGGTTCACAACGGAAGCTTTCAAAAAAGATGGGTAAGATGTACTTTTACCACGGCGATGCTGCTTGCTTTCTCACTGAACCTTTTTCAATGCCGCAGATCTCGTAAACGTGTTCTTATGTTCAACTGCACTAGCGGTCGTTCAGGTGCAGCTCTCCTTGGTGCGTTGACCAATACTATGGCAGCCGTCAACAAGCAATGCGACCTACAACCGGAAGGAGATAATCTGTTCGACCATGTTATATTCTGCACGAACGTCACCTACGCCGATGGAGGCTTCAAAAGTGGTCAGTGCCCCTTGTTCGAACGCTGATGATACAGACCGTCTGGTTGCTAACTTACGCTTAACTGTACAGAACTGTCCAGCAAGGCCGTCTCTGACAGCGATCTAGCACATCTGACCGTTCAGCACGAGCTTGCGGAGGCCTGGACTACTTTGAGCAAATCAAGTGACTCGGAAATCAGCACGACTACGCAGGTGCACATTCTTCCCTCAATACAACATGCCATCAATGTCATCACCGAAGTAGCGCATGAACAACCTGGACACGGAGTCGATGTCCTCGTCGCTGGAAGTCTGCACCTAGTCGGCGGTGTATTCGAGGTTGCAAAGTTACAATTCGCCCTCTAAGGCGCTCAGAGGACGAACGAGCAGTGAAACTGGGTCTCAATACGCGTTGCACAGTTCTGCATTTGGAGGACGTTTGAACAAACGCAAAGCAAACAAGACTATTTCTGGACTTCTTTCATGGATTGTCCACCGCTGGCCCACTCCGAAGTCATCTCGCCCTCGTCGTCTTCGCAATATGGTGCATTTTTGGTCTTGAGACCTGCATCTTCGCATGCCCACTTGAGCTCGCAGACGTTGTCGAGCAGCTTATCTTTCTCTTTCTGCGTGACATCGTTTTGCTTGCGCAAGCACTTCCTGCACCTGAATCGAAGAGGAGACGTCGTGGGGATATAAGTGGAACGGGCAAGGGGAACATGGTCATAATCCGGAATGATGTAAGTGAGAAAGCGAGCGCTAAGACTGAATTCATCATTGTTGGCTTACTTTTTCTCGGCGGCGAAGAATTTTCCGCTGCATCCGCACTGCAGAACTTCATCTCCAGAGGTCAATGAAGCGCATTCCTGGGTAATGTCAAATACGGCATTGCATTTCCTACACGATTTTCAAGAAGGCAAGCCTCGACATGGGACGCAATATCAAAAGTACAAGTTCAGCACTCACTTCAAACAAGCCTGCTTCACGTCTCGCTTGTGTATATGATAAGACAAAGGATTGCTAGCGGAGTTGGGCAATGCGGATACTACGCCTAGGGCACTGGCCAGAATGAAGACGCGGGAAGCAAGCATCGCTCTGTCAAGTGAAGTTTGAAGGCCTTGGACTGCAGTCAAGGACGTGCTTCAGAGTTGAGATTATGGTCATTACGAAAACAAGAGGTACAAAGCCGCGCAAGCCAGGTGATTTCGTTATACTAGAGGCTCAAGCGGTGTTCGAGCGTTGCGCGGCCGAGGCTATGCGGAGTCGAACAGGTATTAGGCTATGCGAACGATTTGGTCAGCTGTTCATAGTGGCAAAGGACAATATCGACACAAGAGCTCGTGCAACATGGCAACTCGCTTGAAGGGGAGATCGCGGCACTGTTTGACGGCTTGGAAGGATGTCTGACCTGTTTACGGATGACGGCTATGCAAGAGTCACAGTCGAGGCGAAAGTTCTGCGATTCGCCCTCGCCATCTGTCTCACAACCTGCGGAGACATCGGGGAGCACTCTTTACACGGACGCCTTCATCCTGGCATGACCATTTGAGTTCGCATTCTGACTGCTTCAGATCCTCAGTTTCACCTTCATTCGCGAGTCCGTTGCGTCCCATGCACTTCCTGCAACTTCAAGACAAGTTCGACATATTTTCACCTGTGTCAGCATGCTAAATGGACAATTCAAACATAGCTGGTATCGCCGGTATCCTAAACCTACTTCTTCAAAGACCTGAACAGTCGATTCGTGCAAATACAAGCGGCTTGTTCGGTCGACGTGCCATCCGCACTGTACATACACTTGTTCACGATCTCGAAAATTGGCCCGCACTGCTTAGGGCTGAAGCATGTTCAGTACCCACATCGCTTCATGCTGTCAAGACGCAAGGGAGAAGCTGCTTACGACATGCATTTTTGAGCAGGACGATCTCTGGAGTTGCCAGCATCGACGCTAGGCCACGACCCGGCTGAGCCTTCAGCTACGCTGACCATTGCAGCTAGCGGAACAATGGCGGTCACTAGGAATTGATAGATTCGCATGATCAAGACTGGGGCGCTGGATGTGATGGGAATAGTGACTTCAAGTCAGAAAGCAAGACAGGGCAGGCGAGAGCCGACGTACACACGGTCAAGAACCTGAAATCACAACGCATGGTTCGGGCGATGCTAGTGTCATACGTCGGAGGCTGTTAGTTGCGTGCAACGGTAGGATAGACAGTTCCGCAAGTTCGTATTCTGGCATTTTTGTCTGTCCTGGCAATGAACGCGATGCTCTCATGTCTACGACAACAAGGCAACTGACTGTATTGCAGGAAGTACAAGCTCAGAAATCTGAACGATGACCATGCTCTGTACCAGAGTAACGAGGATGATCATCTATCAAGACTCTCCTGCACGTCTTCTACTTCGAGCTCTGCATATAGGATGACTATGCTTCTTGCACGACTTCTTGAGGTCTGTCTCTGCTTCTGCGGGCGTCATACTAACACCATCGCCCTTCAGAGTGGGCTCGCAGGCCACACATCTTTACCGTTATAGAAGGAAACCTACACTCAGCTTTTACGACTACGAACGGGAGTAAGTGCAGGATACCTACTTCTTCAATGCCTTGAGGAAACCGCTGGTACACATGCAGGCAGCCTCGTCAGAAGGTGTCTGCTCTTTCCCAGCGCATTTACCTGACATTTCCAGGTATCGGGCACATGGTCTTTGCAGCCGCAATAGATCAGATTCGATTTGGGCAAGTTACAATGAGAGTGCCGGACTCACTTCATACAGGTCTCCGATACCTCTACTCCACTGAGGTGTCGTCTAAAGAGGGTGGATTGGTTATCAGATGCAAGAGCGCCGCCTACGAAGCAAGCCACCAGGGCCAGCTGCAGTTGTGGAAGATGCATAATGGAATAGGATTCCTTGTATGAGAAGAAACGATACTTGGTACAAAGGAGTGGGTACTATCACAAGGGGAGTTAGTGCTCAAATGGAGGTCGTCAATCGCACATCTGGTCACGAAAAATACATCTTCTAGACACAGCCATAAGGTCGTGATCCGGGAACCAGTGCACGAGCGGTGGAACGCCACTCAGTGAAAGCACGCAAGGCTCCGGGAGAAATCTTTCTGTGGGATCCATGGATGAATGCATGAGATTAGAATTCCAGGAGGTTCATGATTATAGCCCGCCAAGGACAGCTGCAAAGTTTTCTGTGACACTTGTATATTAGATATGCAGCTTTTTCATCAATGTATTCCACCGGAGTAGGTCTATTCCTATCGCGATGCAAGCGACTCGACGAGGCTTTTTGGAGAAGTCGACGATGAACACGGGGAAGAGACATGTATGTAATTCCTTCTGTCCATTCCACAGTAGCTCGCGTATTTGCAAGTGATCGGTTCAGAATCACTTCGATCTCGGTTCAGGGACTTAGCTTTAACGCTCGTCCGAAATACGCGACGCCTCTAGACAAGTGTCTACTTGACAGTATGACCGGGTTTACTTGCTTAGAACCTTGCAACCCACTGCTCATCAGCCGACTCAGCCGAGCTCTCGGCCGGTAACGGTACGGTAGGAGAGAAGAAAGAAAGATCTGGTATGAGAGTCGTGCACGGGAGCGTAGGACAAGGCTTGAGCATGCACACGTCTGACACTCTCTCGAGTCAAAGCCGATTCGGACCAGTATGACGATGCTACCCAGGCTACGTCGGCCTGCCTGTGATTTCATCTCTCCCCTGCTTCTCTCTTGAACTTCTCATTCAGATATCCTGCCAGTGCCAAAGGCTTCAAAGATCATGGCAGCCCCTAGTAACCCTTCAAACAGCGACGCCAGCCAGGAGAGCGCATCAAACAAGTACAAAGAACTCGCGGAGAACCCTTCTCTTCGTCATATCAAGGATCTCGTCGAGGCCGCCCCTGACTGTACCAGTCCGGGCAACCACCAGTACGCTCTTGCGTCTATTCTCGTCAGCTGGACATCAGCAGAACCAGAAGCCATTGCCAAAAGGAAAGAGCAGATCTTGTCAAAGAAAGAGCTTAAATTGGCTGGAGTCACCTCGCAGTTCCTCGACGCGTCAAAGTGGTACACGGAGGTTATCACGACTCCACTCTTCGGTCCGGCGCGCCCCAGCAGAACCGCTGTAACTATGGACAGTGCATTGAAAGGCGAAAAGGTCGAGACATATCATCAGATCTCACAGGAACTTATCAAGACTCTATGCATAATACACTTGGACATCTACTATCGTAGCAGTGACGACGAGCCAGCGGAGCCGAACAACAAAATAATACTCCCTGCCTTCAGAGTCCGCGATATAGTGGTGTACCGCTATCTAAAGAGCGATCTGGAGAAAGCAGGAATGTCGGAATGCCGTGTTATAACGGATAATGTCCTTGATCCTTGGCGCAAGGAACACATTGCAGAACGCATCTATGCTTTCTGTGGCAATTGCTTCGACTTCGCGACAACTCATTCTCGATGTGGTAGCTGCAAGGTGGGTGTGCACATATAGCTGTATAGTAATGTGAAAAACCAACGTCTGACTTCCCAACATTTTATTCTTTCCCATACTAGGTCGCTTACTACTGTTCCAATGAATGTCAAAAAGCGGATTGGCACAAGATACACAAAGACGAGTGCAAAGAGCGTCAAAGAGAGCAGGAAGCCTTTAACCGTGCTGTCCAACGCTTGACTGCAGGAGGTCTCTAAGATAGCAGGCTTGCAGTCTAATCAGAAAAAAGACATGTGATCAGGAGGGCAATCAGACGAGAATGGAGATTGTCATTGGATAAAACAAAACGGTCAGACGAACGGAGCTGGTGCTAGACTTGTTGTAAGAGGGCGAAGCACTATGATCTGTAACAGATGTCATTGGTCTACTCAAGGTATCAGCCTATCATAGGCGTACGCTGATCGGTTCCAACATCGGTTCACCGTCGCGTGAAAGCGGCCTCCGTGCAGGTTTCTCTTCTGACTCAATATATCAGCTGAACCCGGTTGGCTCTTAGTCGAAAGTACGCATCAATATGACTGATAATCATTCACAAGATGCTGCTTCCTTGCTTGCTGTTTGACTGCGTCCCAGCCGAGTGAACAGCAATCTCGTCCAGGCATCTCGTCTGACCTCGACGTGCGGACAAAGGCATGGCAGACATATGTCTGACACGTCCGATGGCTGCTGATTGGACCACAGAACAAAAGAACCCTGGATGCATCTCTCCCTTGCTCCTTCCGACTTCTCCACGTCCACCATGGCGAATGAAACCAATTCCTACCAGGATGTCAGTGGCGACAACAAAACGCTACATATGCGCAAGCTCGAGCTCATGAGCAACCCTTCATTCGTCCACATCAAGGATCTCGTCATCTCGGCACCTGGAAATCACACATCGGATAAGCATGCTTTGACCTGCCCGCTCATCACTTGGCTAACCGCAACCCCGGAAGTCGTCACACAGAGCGTTCAAGAAGCCATGTCTCAGCGCAAACGCGTACGCAGCACCTTTGGATCGATTGACCTCTCCGAAGAAATGATTAACGGGCTACAATGGCTCACGGAGAGGATTACCGGTGTCTCTACGGGCGCTGGCAACAGCGAGAGAACCACCGCGGTTCTGCAGCCCGATGAATTCTACAACGCAGCAGTGGCCTCTAGGGAGACAATGAAGCTATTCACGTTCCACCTTTGCGCACAGTATATGCTGCACTTCTACGAGAACTTGGAAGATAACCGTGCCACCTCGGCAGAGAAACGAATACCACTCTCTGCTATCAGAGTTCGTGATATAGCTCTATATCGCTACTTGAGGAGTGAGCTGGAGAAAGCAGGGATGTCAGATATACACGTCATGACGGACAATGTACTCCACCCTTCACGCAAGGAATACACTGCACAAGCCATCTATGCTTTCTGTGGTACTTGCTTCAAGGTGGCAACTACTCATTCTAGATGCGCCGGCTGCAAGGTGAGTATGTCCTGCTAGAGTCCTTTGAATGCGCAAAGTGTAGCCTGGCCTGACCCTGAAGCTGAGAATCTGATTTGTATTTGTCGATTTTCCGTCATGCAGGTCGCTTATTACTGTTCTGATATCTGTCAAAAGACAGATTGGCGAAAGGCACACAAAGAGGAATGCAAAGAGCGTCAGAGAGAGCAGGGGGCGTGGGACCATACTGTTGAAAGACTGAATGCGAATCAGTAAAATAGTGCACGACAATCTTACCTCTTCAGAAGGATGCATCTCTCGGTACCAGTAGGGCGATACGCCGAGGTCACGAGCGAGCCAGCCAAGACGTCAGAGGAAGCAGGATTGCCCATGTCTTATCTTATAGATCTGAACGCTGTACGGTACCGTAGGATATCTCTAAGGAGTTGCTGGTCTCATCCCGTGCAGAGTCATCGTCATGAAAGCAACGCAGTGAGGGAACCTTCGTTATGCAGGTGGCCGAAGAGGCAATCGAGGAGGTCGCGCGAACTTGCTTGCTTCATGACGAACAGCTACACCATAGTGCCATTATAGCTTGATAGCTCACTTATGGATCAACTCAGCTCAGAAAAATCATGCAGTCATTCGCATTGCCGTTCTTCCAATGTCGAGCTTGGATACCATGAGAAGGGAGAAGATGTTGGACGACAGCGAGCTCAGGACTCTCGAATGAGGGACAGCAATGGAGGATGAGAGGGAGCAAAGCACTCTATTCGCTTGCCTATGTTCTCACTGAAGGTTCTACTGACCGGCTTATCATGCCTGCTTAGGATCAGGATACACCTCGCTATCCCGCCTACATCCTCGAAGCTGGCTCGAGTCTGATCCTTTCAGACCTGACGACGACGACGGCGGCGGCGACGACGCAAGATGAAGATCTGGTAGCCATCAGCGACAAGGAATGGATGGCGTTGAAGGTGAAGATCTACAGTGCACCTTCATTCAAAGTATTGAGGCCATTCGTACTCGATAAAGCACATCAGCTCGATGAGTCTCGCCATGCTTTCTGCTCTCCGCTCTTCTCATGGACAGCTGCAAAACTTGAAGAAGCACTACCTACTATAATCAAAGATCCAGGACTCGTATTCAACCTACCCGGTGCACCTACGAAGCTCAATGCAATCAAGAACTTCGATAAAGATGGTTGGATCAAAGAAACAATCACTATGATTGACAGGTCAGACATTCACTTCAAATATGTGCCCAGTGGCCTTGAAGACATGCAAGGAAGAGATGCACTTGCTCTGCGAATGTGCTTGGGTTCCTTCCTCTGTGTTCTCTTTAGAGATCATAGGGATTATCAACGTCTCAATCCTGGAAAATCAATCTGGCTACTTCTTTCGACTATTCGAGTTCGAGATATAGTGCTATATCGACACTTTAAGCATGCTCTTCACATATCTGAAATGACGAACATTGGTCTTGTTACCGATAATGTCATGGGGATTAACAGAAAAGAAGCTACAGATGATCCAATCTTCGCTTTTTGCGCGCAGTGCTCTAGACTGAACATCAAACACTCTAGATGCACAGGCTGCAAGGTGAGCCCACTATCTAATACTGCATAATTGTAATTGATTGTAATTGACACATAGCTCTACCATTGTCCACAGGTCGCCTACTATTGCTCACCCGCCTGTCAAAGAGCAGACTGGAAGAACCGCCACAAATCAGAATGCAAAGAGCGTCAGAAAGATCAAGAGGCGTGGAATAGAACACTACTCGAGCTAGGTCAGCAACGACAGCTCTGAAGAGCTCGGTACGATCTGCTGCCGAAGATGTCGGTCAGAGGAGGAAAGAACTTGATATCACACAATGGACAAGTGCTCCAAGATTCAGGCTCATCTATTGCTAGCTTCGTGACAAAGTCGTCTGAGCGAATAAGTAGATCTTAGAATTGAGAGATGTAATAGAAATGACACCGAAAGCTTCTACCAAGGTTGTAAAGGTCCAATCAACTCTAAACGAGCTTGCTTTTGCAGTCTGCCCGTAATTCAGCTCGCCTCAAAGGAAGCAAATAGCACCTAAACCAACAGCTACAACAGAAGCTAGAACATGCTGAGCTTTATTGATGACACCGGCTCCAGTTCCGCCTGGGGCAGAAGCAATTGAAGTTATTAGGGAGCCAGTTGAGCTAGGACCGGTTACTGCACTGCCTGGTATCTTAGTAGCGCCAGCCGGGGCTGTCTTAATGGCGCCAGGAGTAGTAGTCGCTGCATCGGTAGCTTCAGTAGAGTCGTCGGCAATGCCAGTCTTGACGGCGTCGTTCCCATTGTCGTCGACGGAACTGCTGGCGCCTTTCACACCATTACTGTCACCGGCGCTGCTGCCGCTGGGAGTGGCTCCAGAGTCGTCACCGACGTTGTCGAGAGGTGATAGATCGACACCTGTTACTTCGTGACCGATGGTCTTGCATTGTGTTTGAGCGAGTTGAACTATTTGTTTGGGCGTATATTCTCCACCAGCTTGGAATGTTTGGGGAGCACAAGCGACGCAGCTGTGATACCATGTACGATGACCGAATTGTGAGCAGAGGAGGAACAATAGAGAAACTATTGTTAGTAAGTGTATCACAATACGAAGTATCATAATTTTAATATGGCAGAGAACGTGTGAAATCACTCGACTTACGATACAGTCGCTGCGAAGAACTCGGAGGTGCAAGCACAAGCTAGTATATCCTCCTGCGATAGATTCTCCTGTTGCTCTGATTGTGCGATACCAGCACATTTAGCTCCGACGTCGAGGTAAGACTTGCATTTGCTGTTTGCGTCGATAACGACGGTGAGGGTGGAGAGCGAGAAAGAACGCGGGACACGAGGTCAGTCACAGCAGGCCATACAGCAAAGGACAGGACGGCATGCAGCGACTCACTCTGCACACTCAGGAGGGAACGAGTCGACGGCAGTAGCTTGTCGCTTGAATACATTGATGTTGCCATGCTTGAATGGACTCACGCCCCGTGCTTGATGGTGAAACCCAGAGTATGCGAAGACTGGTGAGCTGGCGGCGAGAGCAGCAGCAGAGACGAGAATGAGGTGAATGGAATGCATGGTTGTGATAGCAAGTGATGGTGAGGAGCAGAGGGAGAGAGAGAGGAGAGACTGCCGATGCTCTACCAATTGCCTGTTGCACGCTGCCCGCTTCGACCTTCAATTCCTGTGCACCTCCATTGTTTCCAAATTTAAGCATTCACAGCAGAGCAACCCTTTCAGATGGTAACACAGGCACGTCGAACAGGAGACGAGACGCGTCGTCTTGCCTTTCCCAAGAAGGTCATTGCTATTCTTGTATCTTGCTTTTCATGTGCATTCAATTCATGTTCAGTTGCTGCTAATCCCACAGCAGGTCCGCATAGTCATTCAAGCTCTTCTCATGCACTGTCCTTGCAAAAGGCGCGTAGGCCCGTCAAAGCGCGTATCGAAGGTTTCAATGACAGATCTTGAACAACTTGGCAGTAATGCAGCTGGGTGGATCTGAAGTCACACAGTATTCGTATCGCAAAAAAGGCAAGAGGTGTTCATCTTCCATGAGCGCGAGAAGAACATCCGATGATCGGACGGAGCAAACCGAGGGGCATATAACATACCAGCTCGACTACCTTAATCCATCTTGAATACCAGCTGGTAATGTAAAAAGCCATCAGGAAGCTTCACTGGGAAACTACTACAGGCCTCTCGCTCAAAAGAAACGATTCGATAATTGCATGTTAGTGCCACGTCTAGACTTTACTATACACGACCGCCAAGGGATAGTAGTGCGTGTGGAAAACATGGTCACGACGAATAGTAAGAACACATGCTCTGAACAGTTATCTGCTGCACCGGCTGTGTTCGCTGAGCTCGGGCAGGTTACATGAAGCAAACTACTCCAAGAGCCGTAGCCGCAACAGTACCAACCAGTACACGCTGAACGTTTACAGTGTAACCAGTACTCTCGCCGGTACTAGAGGCAGTAGGGCTATTAGAGTCTTCTCCAGCAGGTGCTGCTGCAGCATCACTATCATCACCACCGTTTGCGATTCTTCCAGTATCGTCGTCGCCAGTGGCGTTTGAACCATCCTTGAGCTGGTCTGCTGCATCACCGCTGGATTTGGTGGACGGTTTAGCCGTACTGCCCACGTCGGCATCGATTGATATTCCATTACGGGCACAATCTTGCTTTGCAAGGCTTAATATCATATTACCATCATAGCCATCGCCTGTCATGAAAGTCTGTGGGCTGCAATCGATGCAGCTGTATACGAATCGATGTCGGAAGAGAAAGAGGAGGAGAGACAAGAGAGGCCCTTAGACATGGTCAGCACAAAATAAAAGAATTGATGCAAGCGAGAGAGAACATCACAACTCACGCTTGTGCAGATGCGAAGAACTCATCCGTGCATGCGCACTTCATAATGTCCGTTTGAGAGACGGCAGTCATTGACTCTGGTGAAGCACCAGGTGTTATACCAGAGCATCTATCCGCCATGTCGGTGTATATGTTGCAAGTTCTGAAGAATGTAGATGGGAGTTCACAAATGAATGTCTGCATCAGTATCTGCTTGCTTGCTTGCTTGTCTTCGTGTCAGATATATAAGGTGGTGCTCGAGGACGCAGCAAACGACCGAGCACTGATATCAGGCTGAATCGTTCACTCACCCTTCACATTGCGGAAGAAAAGTGTCCTCGTTTCGGGGTCCTTCCTCCGTCTCTGCTTGTCTCTTGCTGTGCTGAACATATTCGAGCAATTGATTGGTACTGCTGCGCTTGTCCAAGCTTGAATTACTTCCGCCTTGAGCGAGTGTCTGACCTGTGAAAGCCGAGACTGCAACGAAAAGGTAGACAGCAGCGTGCATCGTGTAGATCAATACTGCTCAATGAAATGCAAAAGAGCAGAGGAGGAAGAAACAGCTTGTGCAGCAGATACAGTGTCAGAGATAAATCTGCAGGAGATGCTCAGATTACCTTTCTCTCCTCAAATTTCAGCTTGCGTTCCGAAGCCGATTTTGAACCTCCCATTCAATGGGCGGCACGATTCTGCCGTGGTATTGCTTGTTCGTCTTTCGGCACGGTTCTAGAGGTGATAGCTTAATTTACTGCATGCCAGCGAATGGCGCGTGAAACATTGTGAAAATCTTTCGCGCGCCATACGCTAGCATGTGGAATAGAAAGCGATCAGTTTCAATGTCGAGGAGAGTGTCCATGCATTGCATTTTAGAACAGGATCAGGCTTGATACGACAACCTTTATGTTATATGTTCAAGTGGTCATTGTACATCATGTAGCAACACTTGCTGAGCGTGATGCTTTCTCTATGTCCTGGATTCGAGTCGACTTCATCCGCTTAGAGCATGTATAGACCGGCCAGAGCTGCAGGTATGACAGTAACGCCAAGAGCCAGCATACTCTGAGCTCGCAGAGTGGAAGCTGCTCCCGTAGGTGCTGGAGCACTGCTTTGTGGTGCAGCTGATGACGCGCTTATGTCGCTTGGAGTAGCACTGGCAGACGGCTCAGCGGTGGTAGCTTCATCGTCTGGAGTGACTGAGGATGAAGCGGGCGTGTCTGCAAGAGCCAAGACGAAGGCAGGGCGTTAGTTTCCTTACACGTGAAATGAACACGAGGTTCGAAAGAATAGAGCTATGTGTCGTACCTGTGTTGTCCGCCCATTCTGACTCGCGAGCTGATGCATCGTTTCCATCTACTGGATAGCCACTGGCTGCGCATTGAGCTGCAGCCTGGTCCATCAGTCCCTGTACATCGGCAAGTGTGCCTTCATTGAATGAAGCAGGTATACATTCAATGCAGCTGGAAGGAAATGAAGTCTTTCATCAGTACGGAGAGTATACAACATATAGTAGAAGAGATGAAAAGAGGCTCACGCTCGTGTAGCTTGGAAAAAGTCACTTGAGCAGGCACATCTTAAGATGTCCTCCTGAATCTGCGCACCACTCGGATCCGCAGCTGCTGCTTCTGGAGAGACATCATAGCACTTGGTTGTGACTTGCAGGTAGGTAGTGCAGATCCTGCATTGATTTCATGACAATGAACCATATTGAAAAAAGGCATGTGCATCAGCAACAACGGAAATTCCTTTGCTGGGTATCGTATCGTTCCACTCACGAAGTACACTCGGCTGGAATACCATCAGGTAGACCTTCACTGCCTGGTTCCATCTGTCTCTTCAGGAGTAAACCATGTGTGAGCTTGCTGGTGATGTCATTGGAGTATCGCTTGTGCAGTGAGCCGGTGTTGCTTGAGTGAGCAAGGGCATGACCAGCCAAAGCGGAGGCTGCGAGCAGAATGTTAATCGAATGCATACCGTGAGGGATAGCTGCCGTTCAATGTGTATGTAAGATTAGCAGAAGTGAGAGAAAGACCAGACTGATGCAGAGCTGCCTCTCATTCCCATTCGAATATAAGCTTCAGCCCTTCCGCTTCAACCGCATGCCTTGCATTCCTCCTCCTCCATCTGCTTTTCATTCGAATGAAAAGGGAGGATCACAGCAAAGCGTCCTTGCCGGTTTCGGCGTCCTTAGAATAGACCACTCCTATCTGGAGTACCATGCGGACCCAGAATCAGCTGTGATGCGTGTAGTCGATAGGCGTGTATTCGTCTGCTCGCTATCGCATCAGCAAGAGGAAGAGCTTCATCATATCTGTCCAAGCGCGATCTTCTCGCCGAGGTGATCGGCAGCACAAGCCTAGAGTCACGTGCAAGCAGAACACCTGTACTGCGGTACAAGCTATCACGCAGGCAGGCCAACCATACGAGGCTCTTACAGAGGCATACATGACATTCTCTCATCACACAAACGAATTACCCAACTTTCTACTGCCTAAAATTCTCCCGTTCACTGCTATCCTCGACTAAGAACTACTCCATATTAGTAGAAACACTCCGTACTAGCTACCGACAATCCATGTCCATTGAGAGATCATCAGGTGATACTGTTACATCTACTGTACAGCCTAGTTTCACGAAGCAGAAGCCTGAGTCTTCCACTTAGGTGAACGGCACCATCAAACTAGGTGAGAGATGGTGAAGATGGCAGGAGCAATGCCGATTATCAGGGACAGCACGCTCAGAGGAGCAATAGCTGAAGCCTTGCCAGTTGGTGTGGGTGAGGTGCTCTGTAAGCTAGCTGCAGAAGTATTGGTGTCACTTGCATCTCGGTCGACCGATGTCGAAGCAATTGCTGCAGTGTGTCGATAAGGAAGAAGTGGCCCGAAAAGGTCTCAGCTGTTTGCAACCATAACCTTGCGGGCCCATCTGCAGCGAGGTGATATTCGACTCACCTGATCTGTCGCCGGCTGCCGGAGGACTAGAGGAAGACGGCCTAAGCCCCTCTACGGGCCTTCCACCAGCAGCACACTTTCCGAGAAGCTCGTTGATGGCTTCTTGGACATTGATAGGTTCACCGCCGCCAAACCATTCCGGTGTACATTCCACGCAACTAACCGAGGCAGTGTATAAGGGGATGGTGTAGGAGTCATTCAGCCTGGGAGGGATAAGACTAGAGCTGTAAAGAGTGTCTTCCGCTTACGCTTGTATACCTCTGATATGTTCGACCGTGCAGGTGCACCTGAATATGTTCGCTATGACATCTGCTCCAGTTGCTTCACCGTTCTGAGGTATTGTATAACAGTCGCTCGTTCCTCTCAGGTAGGTAGCGCAGGCACTGTGCGATGAGGTGGTTATATAGATTATTGCACGTGGGAGGGATGGAGGGATGAGAACGGCATATTAGGCATGGAGGATTTGCTGTTATACAGCTTGTGACTATGAACTTTGCTTACCCCCTACATCGTGCTGGTATATCCTCCACTTTGGCAGGACTCGAATCGATGCTGTTTTCATCTTGTCGCTTATATAGACCGGGGTTATCCACATTCAAGTTGCCGAGGCCAGCATAGGCGTGCTGTGCAATGAAAGCAGAAGTGATGAGGAGGAACTGAATAGTAGGCCGCATGTTGCTGAAGGATACGAATGAAGACAAACAGTGAAAGTGCTATGCTTTGCAGAGGGCTCCCTTGCAACATGCTGGAACTAGCTCTTCTATCATACTCATGATGATATCGGCTTGTTAATATCCTGTCCATAAAAAATAGGGTTCAGCCGACCACATGACTGCTGGGATCTAACTTATTCAGTTGATGGAATGAAAAGGCTTGCAGCGTTCAGCCTGGCAATGAACACTATGCTTCCTTCGGGCTATTCCTCCGCATATTCCCCAGAGCAGAACAGAGCAGGGAACTGCTGGCATCAGGGTCTTGTCTTGCAGGTCAATAATGCGTCGTATCATACGGAAATATACTTTTGTGCTGGAATCATCAAATCATGATTACGAAGCCAAGCGGGATCTCTTTTGAAAGACTCCCTTACCGCCGAGATGATCGATAAGTCCCACGCGGCGCAAGGAACTTTGGAAGAGGAAGTGCACTGTTACAATTCAAAAGCACTCTGGTGGTGCTCAACTGCACTACCTACCCGGATTCATCAACGCACGAAGTCGACGTTCTGGCAGTCCTTACATGGCACCGTACAATCATTGTTATCGTTCACGGCGCTCTGGCTGTATGTTAATCGTCCTCGCGCAAACTATCAGAGCACAACAAACTACCTTCACCAGGAAGGAGTACAGTATCTGCAGCACATGCAAGACCATACAGGACCACCTGATTATCTGACTATCTGAAGATCTCGCTCCTTCAGCCCATCTAATCAGAAGAGACAGGCCAACACCAGTGTAATCGCGGCGACTCCGACAGTGGCCACGACATGCCGAGCGTTGAAGGAAGATGAGGCACCTCCGAAATCACCAAAGTCATCGCCAAAGTCACTAGCTGAGCTTGTTGCAGTAGCGGATGCGCCATCGTCTCCTTCATCGTAGGAGTCGTCTTCGTCATCGGCAATGGGCGCTGCTGTGGGTCGACTGCTTGTTGTAGTGTCGTCTGTAGACGATGGACTATCACCACTCGCACTGTCAGAGGACGAACCATCGCTGGCTGGGCTATCGATGGTTGAAGCTTCAGCAGATGCAGTACTGGTTGGCGTATCGACAGCGGTGTCACTACCAGATGCGGAACTACCGGCATCACCAGGATTGGCTTCCCCATCGGCACCTGCACCTTCACCGTCTTCAAGATCACAATTATAGTCTTCCTCGTTGGGAGTGCTTTCAAAGCCAGCCACGGGACGGTCATTGATAGTGCATTGCTCAGCGACGTCATCGACGGCCGTCTGTGTATTACTGCCGTCGGTGCCTTCGAAAATTTGAGGTGCACAACCGGTGCACCTGAAGGCATTTGACACAATACGAAGCGGTCAGCATATTCTGACAGCCACCAGTGGTGCAGTTCCTAATACTCACGACTTCAAGGCTGTTAGAAAACTTGGCTGGCATGCGCAGCCTAGCAGCTCTTCGTCGGAAAGCTCCGAAGGTGCCTTGCCCCCTCCGCAACCAAGACCAAGCTCAATGAAAGGCTTGCATGCTCTGCAGAAGACACGGTCAGCACCCATCGATAGCCAACAATAGCCAACGAGTCTGTTTCACCCAAAAATGGAGGCAATACGATAACTTGCAAAAGCGATGCAAACTTACTCGGCACATTCTGCTGGCGGCTCAATGACTGCCTCGCCAGTTGCGGGGATCTGACGCTTTACGATATCCGCAGGACTGAAATACACATCATCCTCTCTTTTCAGATGAGACTTGCCACTCTCCTGCGCCAGTGCATGTTGAACCAGAAGAGCAGAAGCTGCGAGGAAGAAACGGCTAGCGTGCATGGTGACTAGGGAGGGATACGATAGAGGAAGAGGGATAAAGGTGGTCAACAAGAGTGAAAGCAGCAAAAGCAACGCTCAACCAAAAGCAATGTGATATCCACTTTCCCATCTTCATCTCCTTCGGCAGCATCGCTTGAAAAAGGTACCCATTCATCGAGATGCGGCAACGATCCCGTCCTTTTACCCTTGAGCGGCACTGGGGAGGCAGCAGTAAGTCCAGACCCTTTACTACGGCGCATGAGAGGCCTTGTTAAGTGGAAATCCATCTCTCATCTGTATCCGTAGATGTTCACCGTACTGCTACATCTGAAAACTTATTCTCCTGGAATACATAAACTGATAACTACTACTACCAAATCCCGAAATGAGCCAGGTGACCGGGCGGCATTCATGTTGAACCTGGGCCCAAGCTTCTATGTGGTATGCATGTATCCCGACAAGTCTGCATGAGGTCCGGATACTGTTCCCGTGCCATTGCCAATGTAGCTTCAATCACTGAAGGGGCTAGAGATCTGACGCTTCCTCCCCAAGCTGCTGATGAAGCGATAGCGAAGCCTGGCAAGTGCCGCATATTCGGCTCCAGATGCTGGTGAGAGTGGTTTAGAGGTTGACTAGTCTCTGTTGTGAGGCCCGACAGATCTACTTCGCCTATGTCATGTCCCGCTTTACGGCATTCCGCTAGTGATTCCTCGACATTCTGCTTGTCTGAGCATTTAGCAGAACGGTATGGCTGGGGATCACATTTGACACATCTGTAGAATACCATAGGAAGCCAGAAGTAGCTGACAGAATGATTGAGATTTAGATGCGAAAAGCGTAATTGTACAGAGACCGGGTCAATTAGTAGGGTGTACAAGGAAGGACACGTGACTGAGGGAGAATTTTACGCACTCGACATGGGCGGCCAAGTAGGGAGGAGTGCACATGCACTTCAGATGACTTTCTTCTCCCGGAGGATCCTCTCGCTGTGCAGCATGGATTCGCTGAAGGCATTGGTCGAAGAATATCATCACGACTTTGACACTCCCTTTGTGCGAAGTAACAAGTATGCGGCGGTAGGCGAGGTAAAGATGTCAGCAGTCGACGGAGAAGCAGAGTGGCAGAGTTATGTCTCACTCTCGACAATGTTGATATGGATAGTGCTCCTGGAACTGCAGACCTGACTGATTTGAAAGCACATCCATGGCGTGCGTCGAAGGGGCCCCAGCTTCAAGCATGGCTGCGACAGAGTACACCAGTAGAAGGAGCAGACTCCACGCATGGCAGGCCATGACGTAGTGTCTTGACGTCTTACGACTAGGAAACACGAATCCGTATCTGATGTATCGCGGCCGGCAAGAAGCAAAAGAGAGAGAGGCGAGCTTTGGACTGCATGCTCGGAACAACCGAGGCCGAGGTGGCGAACGACCGGTATGCAGGATTGCAGCAGTGCAGTAAATGTGACTATGCAGAACTAATAACTGATGATATAACAATATATTGGGGTATCCTTTCACTGTCTTCAAGGAATGTGAGATCCTTTCGTACTCAAGCATTCTTCCCAGATCCTCCCTTCTGGCTGGGGTATTGCATGCATCACGCATGCCTCTTCCGAGCACCATTCCGTGTTGCATTCCTTCCTGTACTCTGATCATAGTAGAATATAACTCCTTGACTGTCTAGCCAATCTCTCAGTGCCACCTTTGACATCTTGATCTTCGTAGCGGCTAGGATCATTTCAAAGTCATCGAACAAGATAGGCTGCAAGTGTCATACAAAAGAGCAAGTAATGAGAAAGTCAACGAATAATCTGAGCCTGATATTCGATAGGTGTCGAAACATACCTCATAACGCAAGATTCGCAAATAAAACTTTTCATCCTTGATAACAGCTTCCTTCAATCGTTCTCCAGCACTTTTGAGCTCATCAGGCGGCGTATCAGTATCCACTTCTTCCTCTCCCACTTCATCGAAGTCGTGTATATGAGACTCTTCACCATCTGGATCACTTTCACTACCGCTACCAGAACCAGAAAGTGCAGCTTTCCGTTTCGCCCGTGCTGCTGCTATTGCTTTGCCTTTGGTAGATTTCGGCTTCTTTGCTTTATCAGGTGAAGTTGCTGCTTTCTTTGAAGCTTTCTTGGGCTGAGACGCATCGCTCACGCCATTGGAGTCTTCGCTCTCTGACTTATCCTTCTTCTTAGACGCTTTAAGCGGCTTCTTTACAGCCGCAGCAGCCTTCGGACTCGCACTCTGGCTTCTAGCTCTCCAAGGCGGCACGCTCTCCGCTTTGTCTTGCTCCGGGAATAGCTCAGGATGAAGAACCTCCCAAACTCGCACAAGTTGAGAGATGAGTACTTTCTTGCTTCCAGCGGGTTTATAACCATATTTCCCAGTTTCAGCTTGCAATTTCTCCTTGGTCCAAGAATCATAATCTGGCATGCCTGGATAATCAGGGGCAAACTTCGTAGTAGCTACGCTGGTGCTGGCATTTTCTGCCGCTGTGGCTTTCTTCTTCCTAGGTGAGGGTGCATCTGTGTCTGCCTTCTTCTTGCTAGTACGCTTAGCGACGGTTTTGCCCTTCTTCGTTGCAGTAAAAGCTAATGTGCCTTGTTCTGCAGCCGTACCCGATGGCTCATCTGTGTCTGACACTGGCGATGAATCGGTTGCGTCTTTCTTCTTTCTCTTCGGTGACGCTTTCGCTGTATCATTAGTCTCTCCATCTTCAAGAGGGACCTTCCTAGGTCTACCTCGTGGCTTCTTCACTTTCCCTTCCCTTGATGAAGGCGACAGCGGCTCGACTTGCTCAATCTTAACTGCATGTGTCGTCGATGAACTTGCAAATGTCCGTATGCTCATATACGAGGGAGAACCCGAAGTACTAGCAAGCGCTTGCACGGGCAATGCCATCACCGACGGCAGCAGTTGTACTGAATTCATCAAGGCTACGGACGGCGACGCAGCTCGAGCTGCCGCTGCCGCTACAGCTGATGCTGCTCTTCGAGCGATAATTGGATTTGTAGAGGAAGACGATGTCGTCGTTATTTTCGATGCTTTGAGACGTTGAGTGAGAGCTTGTAGAGCTGCTGAACTCTTGAAAAGTCCGTTTGAGCTGTTCTCGTATGTGATATTAGTCGCGTCGTATGATGATTGTGCGTTGTCCGTGGTGGTTGGGTTGGATTGGGTTGCGGCGGTAGCAGATGAGCCGGAGTCGATCGAGTCGTTTTCGGTGGAATTGACGGCCGTAGCAACGGAAGCAGAGGCAGCAGAGTCCAAGTGAGTGTGATTATGGCCCAATGCAGCAGTGCCAGAAGTGCGTAGGTAAGCAGGGAAGCGTGGTGAAGTAGGAGAGGAGAGCGACAGTTTGCCGATCGGTGGCGAGGACGGTGGCGACGGGTAAGGAGGATGATTTGCACCACATGTAGAAGAAGGTTGATGATCCATAGGATTGGGAGATGATGGTAATGAAGATTGTTGTGGATTTCGGTTGGATGGAGTATTCGATGATAAAGGTGCAGGTACGTCCGCATCATCAGAAGCATCAGAGTCGGATATAGGTTGATAGCGTTGTAACGGTGGAGTGGGTAATGAGGGAGGTGAAGAAGGGTTATCAGACTTTCATAAATCAGAATCAGCTTGCTCATTCTTTCTTCTCGTCAGGCCCCCATTAAGGGATGGGTCATAGAAAGAAGAGTCGAAAACTTACAACGAAGCGGTCCTTGATTGTATCTTCAGCTGATCCAGCTAAATCCCAAGCATTATATCCTTGCTTTTCCTTTTCTGATCCTCTTTGAATAGCTTTATCAAGTAGACAATAGCTTACTTCCGAAGGGTTTCTATATGGTCTTGAGATCATGTCATAGTTACCAGCTGTTCCAGTGTCTGTTGATTTTTCAGCATTCATGCCAGATGCTGCTGCCGCCGCTTCTGACTGTGAAGTATCTGAAGAATCTATACTCGCTATAGTTGATGATCTAGTCCTTAAAGCAGCTATATCCTTCACTTTTTCAGCAATACGAAATCTTGATTCCTGATATGAAACGAGTCGATTCTTGGCAGCATTTGCATTGACAGACGCAAGAGCTCTTCCTTTGCCTTTCGTGCCGGCAGCAGTAGTAATGGTGCTCGAGGCGAGTAATGTCGAAGTAATACTATTGCCTCCCATATGCGAAGTAGATAATAAAGAAGCATCATGTCCCAGCTCCGATGCAGCCATAGCCGCGGCAGTAGCTGTAGCTGCTTCTTTCTCTTTCGCTTTAAGTAATTGAGCTGCTTTAAGCCAGTTTTTACTTCCTACACCGGCACTTAGACTGGCTGTTCCTTTCTTTTTCCTTCCTTTACTGACAGCTTCTTCAAGTGCACTTTTACCACCATTACCATTAATAGTACCATTACCGGTAGTAGTAGAAGCCTGATCATCACCACTACCTGTTCCGGTTCCAGTTCCATCTGACGTACTATGAGAAGATGTATCTCGCACCAGAGCAGCAGATGAAGCAGTGACAGCACCTGTAGCTGGTACATTCAAGAAATCACCCCGTTCAATACGTTGTGCAGTCTTGATTCGTTTAGTAAGTTCTTTTTGAACTTGTGTAGAAGTAGCTTGTGAATAAGTAGATCCACCTTGTGTTGAAAGCACAACTTGTCGAAAAGTATTACCTTCCTCTTCTTCCTCCTTTTCATTCCAATTATCAACTTCCTTGCCTTTGGTCGATAAAGATGATGTTTTCTTCTTCTTCTTCTCAACTCCGACAACTTGTACATCCTTCCCTTTCCTACTCAATACCCCCTCAAAAAGCGTTCTCCCATCCAAAGTCCTCCTATTTCTTTCCTCAGCAATAGCTTGTAAATCCCTAACTTGTATTTCAACCAATTCATTAACAGACTCATTAGAATAATATGCTTTACTAATTGCACATTTACGAATGTGATTCAGTTTGATTTTAGGATCTTTATGTACTGTCCAGACATCATTACATGTTGGACATTTATTGATGACAGCTAGGAAAGGTATGGGTATTTCCAATTGTTGGCTTTTAGTGTTGCTGAATGGTTCGGAAGTAGTAGCAGTAGTAGCTGTAAATTTAGAGCGGGCTCGTTTGTTGGAAGTAGAAGTAGATGTAGATGTAGAAGCTGTAGATGAATCTGCTAGTACCGTCAAACCAGTAGAGGATGAGGCTATTCTATCACTGGCATCTTTGCCACCAGCGAATAAAGAAGAAGAACTTCGACTATTACTACTACCACTGTTACGTCCAGATCTAGAAATAGGCGGTATAGAAGGAGCTTTGAATTTATTGATTGAATGCCGAAACGCAGCACCTGGTGAACTGGATTCGGCATCACCATTGACGTCTACTGCCATATCATCATCTTCCATTCTTGAAGTCGTACGTGTACTTGCTTGCAACGATGAGGAGGGAGGTGGTAGTTCGACTATATCATCATCTTCATCTTCAAGTTGTCTTTCATCGTGTTGATACTTCTCAGAGAGTACCACTGAAGTGGGTAGTGACTCTTCTTCTCTTTTCTTGCCTTTGACATCTAATCCAGAGCTAGACGAAGACAGAGCAGGACTGACATCTCTTGACTTGGCTGCTTTACTCGTTGTTGAAACCGCAGCATTACTACTAGCAGATGTAGAGGATGAGCTCCTCTGTCTAGCAGCAGCTTTTCTCTCTTTCCTAGCTTCTTCTTTCAAAATAGCAGCTGCACTTTTAAATCCACCAATGCCACCATTGGGCGAAGAGGCTCTCTTACTGCCAGTAGTAGATAAAGAAGAGAGCAAGCGTGAATTACTACTTCTTCCTCTTAAACGGTTCGTCAAATCTGTTCCTGCTCCGCGTTTCGAAGTTGATCCTTTACCTATTGATGAAGGACCGGCGATGATTTCGATATCACTACTGCTTGCGTCGAGTATTTTAGAGGTTGAAGCAGTACTTGTAAGCTTGCTTGTACTTGCAGCATTGTATACTGTTGTTGTGGCTTTACGCGATGAAGTAGCAGATAATGTTGACGATGATCGATGATCTTGAGTTACGCGTTTTCTTGTCGCTTTCAAGGGAGGAAGCGACGATACAGAGGCAGTAGATGAATCAGAGCTTAATGAATGATCTTCTTCAATATCATCTACTGAGTTAGGTACTATTTCAATATCGCTATTGCTATCCATTGTCGCTGAATTGCGCGATGTTATTGCTCGTGATCTCGACGCGAGGAGGTGGTGGGGGACTCTATGAGAATTCGACAAGAACAAAGTGGAGCTTGACCTGCTGGCAAGAAGGGATGGAATGGCGTATGAAGGAGCATATGGAAGGAGAGTACCTATTGATGAAGCACAGTCAATCAGTATATGTATTGTCTGGTGTAATATGTGAATGTATAACCCACCTCTTCTACAGAGAGAAAGGCGAAGATTGCTGATGATACAAGCGGCAATGATAGCCACTACTGAAGGAGGGTGATTGAAGGCCAGGGTGAGTGGTAGACTACTACTATCTTGTCATAGTAGTGTATATAATATCATATGTATGATATATCTATCTGATAAGTCATGGGTTAGTCAGCATCCAGTAGAATAAAGAGAGAAAGAGTTGGCCCTGCTAAAATGATCAGCCGTTTCTATGGAGAGACAGGGATAATCGGCATGTCCAATTGCCGGTGGAAGTAAGCTTTATAATGAGAAGAAGAAGTGGGCAAAAGTGGGACACCGGATATTACACTCTCAACCTTTTCTTCTCTTTCTTCTCTATTCCACATCCTCCCAGCTATCCACTCCATAATATATAATTCAGACATGGCCCAATCTCGCCTTCAATCTGTCGTCGACCATCTCCGAGGTGCAACAGGTGCCACTTCAAGCGGGCTTGCAAAGCTACAGGTCAAGAATCCAGATGATGGTGGGTGACCATTACACCCTTATCTAGTTCTAATCATGCTAACCCACTAATACCCTTGTTGTGAGTTAGTCGTCGTAACTGCTGCATTCAGAACACCGCTCTGCAAAGCTCGCAAAGGTGGCTACAAGGATACTTCATCCGATGAACTCTTGCTTGAACTGTTCAAGGCTGCGAAGGCCAACATTGGCATTGACGCTGGTATCATTGGCGATATGTGGGTGTATACTCGCACTCTGCTCTCTATTCTTATACGATGTGCTGATGATGTGTATGCTTTCTCTTCCCTTGCCTCTGTTCCTCCACCGCACTCCCTCCAACCCCGAAAAACCCCGACCTCCCAAACTCCGCCTCATTCTTGCCACCATTTTCCCTTGGGGAATACGAATATCACAGCTGCGTAGGAACAGTACTCACAGCAAATGCACCCTATTCAGCTCGTGCTGCTGCTCTCACAGCTGGATTCCCAGATAATGTACCCATTCAAATCATCAATCGATTCTGTTCTTCCGGTCTCATGGCAGTCAGCACAATTGCAAATCAGATTAGAAATGGTGAAATTGATGTTGGTCTAGCTTTGGGTTATGAGCATATGACTGCCAAGTGAGCTTGGTCTCAACTTTCCTTCTTTTAATTAAGAGTCGTCAAAGAAAGTACTGACTTTGGTTCTTTGGATGATGTTTACCTCGCAGCTCCGACAAAGGTTCAGCCCCCTTAAGCGATGAAATGATGGCTCATCCAGTTGCCAAAGACTGCATTCAACCGATGGGATGGACATCTGAGAATGTAGCTGCAGATTTCCAAATCTCAAGGGAGAGAATGGATGAAGTAGCAGCAATGTCACATCAACGAGCAGAAAAAGCTCAAAATGAAGGTCTATTCGCAAAAGAAATAGTTCCAATTCAAGCTGTCGCAAAAGATCAAAATGGAAATAAACAACGAGTTACTATTTCTCAAGATGATGGTATTAGAAAGGGTACTACTAAAGATGCACTTGGTAGAATTAGATCAGCTTTCCCTCAGTGGAAACCTTCAAATACTACAGGTGGAAACGCTTCTCAAATTACAGATGGAGGAGCTTTTGTATTGCTCATGACGAGAAGAAAGGCTGAAGAGCTAGGTGTTCCGTGAGTTTGATGCATTCCTCCTCAATTGGTATTCATCTTCATCATGGAACACGGCTCGCTGACTGGTGGATCCTTTACCCTTATTCCGTACTTGTCGTTCCATACAGCATCATCGCCAAACACGTAGCAACAAGTGTATCAGGTCTCGCACCTCGCATCATGGGCATCGGTCCCACCTATGCAATTCCAGCAGTTCTCAAACGAACAGGTCTTACAACCGAAGAAGTTGATCTTTTCGAAATAAACGAAGCTTTCGCATCAATGTATGTGTATTGCTTGGAAAAATTGAAGTTGGACCCTAGTAAAGTAAATGTAAATGGTGGAGCTATCGCTCTTGGTCATCCATTGGGAGCTACGGGAGCTAGACAGGTAGCTACTGGATTAAATGAATTGAGGAGGAGAAAAGGAAAGGTATTGGTTACTTCGATGTGTATCGGACTGGGAATGGTGAGTTTCTTTTTTCGCCCTTTCTCGTCTATTTCTTTCGTGCGTGATTATTAAAAGGGCGACTTTATACTGACTTGTTCAAATTCTTCCTTGACTGTACTATTCAGGGTGCCGCCGCCGTCTTCATCGCCGAGTAAATCAACGTTTCACTCTCAACTGAAGCGCGAGAACTAGAGGAAATCACATTCGAGTACCGTTTCTCCGATATTCCTCAAACGCTTAATAAAGCCAATCACTGCATCGTATGATATCCCTAGTTTAAATATCAGCTACCTCTCTTCCGGATCCCTAGTGTTTGTCATTTTCATCATATAGTCAGTCCCTTCATGTTTTGCAATATAGATACAGTACCACATAACATCGCCTGCTACGGAGCGACTGAATATTCATGGACAGCCAGCTTGCTTCCCTGACAACGTTTGCGAAGGCGGCATTTGCTCGCTGATCTATCTGCAATTCCGACTTTCCGTTGATCTTACTTGTGCGACCGACGTGCAATAGCCTTCTTGTCTCCGATCTGGCCGGAGGCGTGTAGCACCGCAAATCATTTTGCATTGGAAAATATGGTATCGACAGCCTTGCAAGCTAGTCCACAAGTCCGTATTCGCGTGCCGTCGTCTCAGAAGATCGCACGTAAATAATCATCACATAGGTCTCCCCATTCTGCTAGCACCATTATTGGACGGCAATGAAATTCTGAACTTTCCCGCTGGTTGAGGCTCATGTCCAACTAAAGTAGATGTGCTCCTCCTACCAAGAACTTGCTGCTGATGCTGATTTCCATGATTAGGAAGATAAGCGACTCCTTCAACAGCATAACTCGAGCCGTGTTTCTGTACTAGACCATTGTGTCCATTGATGCCTTGACGTCCTGATCCAGTACTTGCTTTGGAGACATTACTTCTAGATCCATAATTCTGTCCTGCTGATTGAGTTGCATTGTTATTCGTGTTGTTGACTATGTTGACGGGTCGTAGTGTATCATTTGTAGGTGCTTGATGAGTTGTGTTCCGGCGGATAGAAGGCTGGACGGGCTGGGGCTGGAAAGCTCGACTTGGTGTTGCCTGAGAGGCAGATAGTCAGCTAGACCTTTAATAAGGGTTGTGAGGAGCAAGTAGACTTACTCCGATACGGCTGTTACCACCATTCGCACCAGCAAGAACAGCCTGTCGCATACCTCCGTCGTACAAACCCTGTCCTTGAAGCATGGCAGCATTTCCAATTCCGTTGGCTTTCCCATATGAGGCTGCGATAGTAGACTTGCTCATCACTTTTTCATACTGCATCTTCAATTTTGTATATTCTTTCATGTTTTGGCGATTTGTTTCGGCAAGCTCTCGATTCTTGCGGGTTGACTGCTCCAACTCCATCTTCAAGTCTAAGAAACGGTCACTGTCAAGCTGATTCTTGTAGCTATCGCGTGCCTTGTTGAGCTTACCCTGTATTTTGTCAGACATCACTGAACGACCTGTCAGTGAGTATCAAATGTTTAATCGAACGTGCGGTACTTACGAGCGATTTCGGAATTAGCTTCTCGAACGATGTTAGCGACTTGCTTCTCCATCTGCGCAGTTCGCTGTCATATCAAAGGCCAGGCAGATATCAGCTTCTGGCCTGCCTCTCTGCTGTCTTATCGATGGCGACCAATGCATACTTCCTTAGCTTCCTTCAAGACAGTCTCTTGTAGTCTAATCTCTTGCGTCACTTGATACGTCCAGAATCCAAGTGCTCTTTCACATATGTCTTGTATGATCATAGGGCTTAGACCAGCTAAAATAGTCGTCCTGAAGGTTTGAGGTGGGTTCAAGCTTGTGTAGACGATATCGTCACTGAACAAGAATCATTCAGCTTGGAGGTATAAACGCTGTGACAGATAGTGATCCTTACGAGTCAGGAAGTGAAGAGTCGCATGCTGGACAGAGTCGTGCATCGGTGAAGATGGTTTCCGCACATGTAACTGTCAATTCGTAAAAAGAAGCACAGTCACGTGATCAACGAATGACGCGAGTGGAGGTGGCGAATAGAGGAGCTGTATCTCACCACAGAAGATGTCTTTGAAGATAAGAGAAGCATCAGTAGCGTCCTCAAGCATACTCTATCCCTCGATGGACTCGAACAGCCGGCCTGCGGCGTGTAACAATGCGCACTCACGCGAACAAGTTGTGACGATCGCATTCGAGTCGGTTTGTCCAGTGCTGCTGAGAAGAGCGCGACAAGAGAGATTGTTGCATCGTAACTCGTGTTCCATGTTCGCTGCATGTCCTGTCAGCAATGAATAGCTGCGTGTATGTGTGCGTGTATGTATTCTGTGCTGCTGATGGAAATGGGGAGAGAAGAGAGAGAAGAACGTCTGTAGCCTAGTATTGTGAGGGCAGGCGATTGGAAGCCGTTGCCACTGGCGAAAGGGAGAAAACGAAGTAACGAATGTATGCATGCAGCCGGAAAGTCTATATGTAATAATAATAATGCTACATAGAAGCTGTTGAACCTCCAAAATAATAATATTAGGGATGTGGGCAGAAAAGTTATAGTTCGCGCCCGGAATAGCTCTGGAGGCTGAGCTTTCTACTCCTTGCGCATTTCGAGTACGAACTGGGTGCTTGTGAGCCTGTTGATCAGGACCGCCATACACATGAAGGTGCCGATATCTTGATCTAAGCTCGATGTTCATCCTTCCAGTATTGATTATATAATGCCACTCCAGAGTCGGTATCGCTTCCCAATTTGCCATGTCTGGCAAGTTTCTCGCTCGAGTGTTTCGTGCGCAGCTGTCTAGCACCACTACCACCTTTTGATGATGGTAGACTATTGACTCTACTGCGTACTGTACCCTTCGATGGACTTTGAGGCGAAGAAGGCATTGGCGCCGCTGAATTGGAAGGACGAGTTGATCTGGGACTTGCGCTGCTGCTTGCAGCTCTGACACGTTTAGCTTCTGGAGTAGCACTCCTACTGTTTATATCTGGTCTAGGCAGCTTATTGCCAGCTGTGAGAAAGGCCGAGGTGGAAGGGGATGCTTTCGCGAGCGATGCAGCAGTAGGCTTGCTGAAGCCGCCTCTTTCACGGTCATATGTGGCAGATGCAGAGCGAGGCGGATGCTGAGATTGAGATGGGGTGATAGCACGTTTCCCTAGTAGGTTGCTCGACTCCGCTGTTGAAGGCCGTAATCGATTGGAGAATTTCGCGGCTGCTAGGCCACGCTTCTTGGCAGCTTGGTGAGTAGCAGCAGAAATCGTCAGCGGCACACGAGGTGCTGTTTTCGCTTCGGGCCTGCTCGGCGCCGGGATTCCTTCGATCTTCAAGCCAATCAGAGGATCAATGTCGAAGACAGTAGGGCGGGGTTCGTTGGAGGAATAGGCAAAGCTGTGTCATGATGTATGTCAAGATACGTCCACGATATGTCCAAGTCATATGTTAAGACTCACCTCATCCTGCTCTCCGCCCCATCTAAAGCTGAGGCATCGCCGGCTCTCTCAAACTTGACAGCCTGAATTTCACCATCTTGGTTGTGGTCCTTCATATCGAAGCTTTCTTCGGCGTCCGCTTCAGAGCTTTCTGCAATGCGCTCGCTTTGTCTCCTGCTTCGGGCCATGGCATCCATATTGACGATTCCACCTGCTCCAAGTGACGTCTTGTCTTCCATTATCCATCTGTCGACCTTTTGGAATCTGTACAGATTCCGTTCCCTCGTGGAAAGGAGGACTGTCCGCCTATGGCTTTCCTTATTCAACACGCAGGAGTGTCCCATTCCACCAAGAGAAGATTGCATCGGTAAGTTCGTCACACCGACACGCTGGCATCGTATGATCACATCAGTGAATGTGACAAGCCAAACATCTCGCTTCGATCCAACTGAAGGCTGTTTCTTCTTCCTATCCGATCCTTCACCTTGATGTCCGCCTATCCCAGTCATATCGGAAAGCCTTCTGACAGCTTTCTTCTTGCTCGAAGTAGCCGCTTGTAGTTGTACATCGTCAACTCTCCTTGAAGCATCTGAAAAAGTCCGTCGGCCAGCTGCAACTGCGGAGTCGCCGGATAGAGAAGAGGACCACATGGCAGCTTCAGATACAAGCAGTCGATCTGCTCGAGGTGAGAGAAGGGCTCGGTCATTGATCCCTTCTATGCGTGCCCATATGTCACGCGTCTTCGACCTGTCCTCTTCTGAAGCCTTCTCACTTTCGATACTTCTGACGATGCCGTCAATCTCGAATCCGAGCTATGTAAAGGTCATTTGTAGATGGTCAGAAGTGTTTTTCCGCGTACATAGCATGTGAAATCACCTTCTGCGTAGCATCATAATCACGAGTGGACGGATCCGTACTGTGCGAAATATCAGCAAAGGCACACGAATGCATTTATACAGTCTTTTACTCACTGATACAACAAGCTTTGGAAAAGCAGCGGGTACTTCAGCAGGCGTTGAAAAGGCTGACTGAGGCATATCGACAAGCCAGGCGCGCCCTTGAGAGCTGCTTGTTCTTCAAGATGCTAATGTACATTCAGTCAGCACGTCTTACAATCAAAAATGAACGTAACAATAGGCCTTCAACTCACCATGATAATCTTAGCCAAGGTTTTCTGCTCCTTCACCATTTCTTTATCCTTCGACTTGACTTTTTTGTTGCTTGCAAGCAGTGGGTTCATAAGTGACAGAGTTTCTTCGATGTCTGCCAATGCACGTTCAAGATGGAGTACATAAGTGGCGTAGTGTTCTATCATCCAAGCTTGATCATGAAAGACATCGGCAAGTGTCCGTACAAGCGCTGAGAATATCAATTCCACAGTCAGCTAAACAGCAGAACGAAAGCGTTATTCAGGGCTTTTCATCCTCACGGAATTGCTCCTCGTATCGCGCACGAAGTCGTTCAGAAAGCGCCTGATGACCTAGCATAATCTGATCCGCTACCACTTCGCTGACTATCTTGAGATCGCTCGGCAGCTCCTTGACCACCCAGCCAGGTCCTGCCAATCCGTTCTCTCCAATACGATTCTTCAAGTCTGGTGACGAAATCTTATGCAGCTTGTTGGGTACGGGCGGCACCAAGTTCTTCAGATGATGTCGAAAAGTCTTGGGTGCGTCGACAGAAGTTGATGAAACATTATTCGCGTGCTTATTTTCCTTGTCTGTATGACGGGTCGAAGTACTGAGATTTGCAAAGAGGGGATGTAGACGAGATTTCTGGGTTGATTTGCGAGAATCATTGAAATGAGCGTGTCTGCTGATTAGTGAAGGATCCGTCTCTTCTCCGCTATCTACAGCTGTTGTCCCTGATCCACCTGAGATATCCCTCCTTCCATGCTTGAGTACGCCATGTTCATCCTCTACTGCTGTGCGCGTGGTGTTCGTGCTGCCTTTGTCGGCGCCATGTCCGACAGAGCCGACTTCTTGCATAGGTGGTGAGTCGATTGAGACACGCCTCGCGAATCGAGCTGCAATGGGAAGATGCTCTGCAGAAGCGACGGGATGCGCTTCTGATCCTCGATGATGGCTCGCTCGAGATGGAGCATGTCCATGTCCATGATCTGATGTCACGTTACTGGCGTACCGGATACCCGCAGACGTTGACCCAGCTGATAAGCTCAGATAAGGCCGTCTCGAATCGATGGAAGTTGTAGATTTCATAGTTGCCATGTAATAGTTTGGAGCGTCTATACTTGGTGCAGGTGCGTTGATGGAGCGCATAGTGGAGGATGAGAGACCGTCTTGCGTTGTTGGAAAGCGGGCATTTGTAAGTGAATGCCGCTCCAGCAGCGGTTGCAGATAGTTCTCCTTCAAAGCCTGCAGAAAAGTATTAAACTTGCAATCAGCTTCAGACATTATGAGGTATGCGTACACTAACTCACAATTAGCTCTTGCACGTATCTCTCCTCACTACAGACCATCTCAAACAGGACCTCCTGTCTCGTCCTCTCTCTTCCACCTAAATTTTCCACAAGTTGTTCATCCGTGATTTCTGACCAGGTCAAGTGTTGCATTATACTACTCTGTCCATTATGACCGTTCAATGAGCTCATATCTCGCGAGTACGTAGCTAGTATGGCGAGATTGGGATAATATGCCTTATCACCGTTTGATGAGCTATTGTTTGACCCGTAGAAGGCTTGTCTTGCATCGAGCATCGAAGATGACGTGCTGGCTGAAGTATTCTGAGACAACGAAGTGGTTGACCTTTGCTGCTGTTGTTGATGTTGCGGAGTGGTCGGTGTAGCAGCACCTCCAAATCGAGGTATCTCACCACGCATAGGCGAAGTTGGCGTCTGGCTCGCACGCAGAGTCGCATCGCGGTCCTTGTCTCTGGCAAGGGAGGAGACGTCGATAGAAGCATGTCGTATCGGTTGGGATGGCATTGATAATAAGTGCCCATTCGATATTGCAGGATTGGACGCGCTTCTTGAAGTGCTTGCTACTGGAAAGCAGCTCAGGCCAGCAGCAGCTGTAGGTCGTGCACCCTGTCGACCAGCGCTGCCTGATGGACCTCCATGATATGAAGCGTATGAATGGACGTCTTCGTTATCTTCATCTTGCTTTGCGTTATCTGGCGTCGCTGGGAGTGTCTTGACTGCGAATGCAACTTGTTTTGATGGTGTGACTGGTGCTTGTAGTTGTTGCCCAGCACCTGCCCGGCGGTGAGGGGCTACAGCGGCATCCTCAGGAAGAGCGTCGGTCTTAGCATCAGGTTGAGAGCGGATGGGTACTGTTGAATCCTTGCTGTTGCTCTGTCTCGCCAGATTCGCTTGTTGCTGCGGTTGCTCCTTGTTATCTTTGTTCCTGCTGAAAAACCGCCTCATCGAAGGCGAGCTAGGGATTCGGTAGGATGTAAGGGCACACTTGCTGCAGCAGCGACAGTGTGGAGAGTATCCTCAGAGGATCCGAGTCAGTTCAGCATCAGCATCATCATGAAACAAACCTCGAATGAGCCTGTCTGCTCGCGTGTCGTGCACGTCGCCTCCTTTCCGCGTGAAGGTGATGAGGTCGGTGCATTGCAGATCCAGAATGGCGAAGAAGCTTCATCTTGCAAAAGGCATGGGACAATGTAAGCAATGCGAGTGGTTTCTTCGTCAAGTGAGACGTGCATCAAGCTGATTTGATTCCTGCTGGTGCTCTTCGAAGGTGGGAAAGCAGCTCAGAGATGGTATCTGTCTTCCTCGATCACCCTCGATATGCTCGCCTTGCTTTACAGTATGGAAGCTAGAGACGTCTTTACAGCTCGCCGACTTACAATTTCTATACGACCTTAATCATGCTGATTTACCTACCTCTCTCGCCTGCTCGAACATAATATCTCCCTCAATAGCTTCGAAAGCCGGTAGTGGTGCCTATACCGTCAGACAGAGAAGTGCTGAAAAGCTCCAACATTGGCGTATCGCTGCCGCTTTTACAAGTACAGGTACCACCATCACGCAAGTCTAGCTCACATGCATGACAATTGTCACCACTGCCTTATGTCTTCCGCCTCTGTAAGTCTGCTTCCTTCTCCTGGCAGACTCGGTCAATACGGGCTCGCGATCGATTGTGACGGTGCGCATCAATTTCATTGCGCCAGTTGGCTCAGTATGCACTCATGTAGGCCCACAGCTCCTCTTCTGCAAGAAGGCACTGTCAGGAGAAGTTGCGACGCACCGAGCACTTCCGGACCCTCCTTCGAGCGAAGGAGTTCCAACGACTACCTACAGACAAGCTTTGCAATGTGATCGTCTAGCTTCCAGATGCCCACAGCTTGGCTGCCGATGGTGCATTCCGAAAGCTACAGCTATATGGCTGATGCCTCGGACGGCAGAGGCATCCAACTCACATCATGGCGGCCCATCGTGCGAGTGGATGGCAGGATGCAGCCCGCTGTGAAAGGGAAGTATTTCGGAAAGGCCTTCGGCTTGACAGACTTCCCAGATAACTCGCTTGGCAGCTTCGCTTACTGTAGCTTGAATCCGCCTGTCCACGATATCCCGCTAAGAACACAACGGGACTTCACTCCCAGCTCGCGATGATCAAGTGGCATTTTTGTGAGAACGGACCTCGTTGAGGTATTCTGGAACGGTGGGGATCGAGATGCTCAACGTGAACCGAAATGCTTTGCTATTCTCGCTTGTCCGTCTTGTCTTTGCTTACTTCTCCCACCCAGCTTAGCAGAAGACTCGCAGATAACCTTCTTCTGCATATGGCCGATCTCAGCGTCCTACTGGGGCAGCTGGTAAGTTGCTCTTCCTCGGCATTTGAACTACAATCGAGTGCTAAGTAGTGAACTGACGCCGAACCTTTTCCGCTGCTCCTGTCAGCCTCCCGGAGCGAATGTCTTCGATGCCGTTCAAGACTTTCTAGACCGACAAGTCTACCCGGACCTAGGCAAAGGCTTCTACATCCAATTCTACATTCTTACGGGGATCCTGGGTTTCTCTGGTCTACTCTTCCTCCTCAGTCTCGTCATCAATGCCAAGCGAGGCAATCTCAGCCTCATCCTTTACGATGGAAGTTGCTCCCGCATCGACCTCAAGTTCATCGTACCTATCCTCTGGGCAGCAGATGTCGTTCTCATGATTGCTTTCGCTTCGCAATATAGAGCCGCGCTCAATAATCGCGAATTTACGCGGTTCATGGGTACAATATGGTTCCTCACCTACCTTCCTTCATCCATTTCATATACGCTCCTTTCCTCATCTGTCGCCGTCAGTGCTCCGCCCGTGCGCAGGTACCTTAGTCGCGTCTCATATGGGGTTGTTCGTTACAATGTCGCTGTCGCCCTGGTCGTTTGCGGACTCGTCGTCGGCATGATCATCCCTGCGCTTCACCACGCAGAAGCCATGATCAATATCAACAAGGCACATGGCACCGTCACGTCTGCGATAGATGCTGCTCGGGCACAAAATGATCCTAATGCCTTAATGGCGGTCATGGAATTGCTGCCCTTGCTGGGTGAGTTGCGGTCAGGTCCTGTCTCGGCCTTGGTAATCGTGATTAAAACGGCACTGACTCTTCGACTCACATAACATGCTTGTAGACCAGGCTAGCATTGACTACAGCAAAGCACATCAAACAGCTAGTGGCGTGTACTCAGGCTACTGCGTTCTTTGGCTGGTTACTGGATCTCTCCCTGCCTTTATACTTGGTAGGAGTGTCATGAAGAAAATTGCACGCTTGGAAGCTAAGAAGAATTGTGAGTTTCTGGCGAAGTAAACAGGCCGGCTTCGCTCGGTGTGTACATCTGACTACTCCCCTTATTAATGTCGACCAGCTCCTACCGACCTTTATAACATTTCCTCGGTCATGAGTGACCGGATCGACATGCCTTCACTGGGCCGTAATTCCGAAAGCGAGGAAGAGGAGCTAGCTCATGTCGCGCGAGCTCGACAGCATATTCCTGAGCAGCCGAAAGATCGACCTTTCGCTCAACTGGTGGACATGAAGACAACTACCTTCCCTCATCGCTTCCAAGTAGTGCTGGAAGCCGAAGACATGTCGTCACAGCAGAGAGCTGATAGCTTGAGGCGAATCTTGAAGACGGATTTCATACTGGTATCTATATACTTCCTTATCCTCTTCCTCTTCCTTGGCGGATGCGTCTTCATGGCTGCTGGCGGTCTCAAATACATGGAGACCAAAGATGATTTCATCTTCGGTTACGTTTACTTCGTGAGTGTGACGATCTCCGCGTACTGTCTCTTTCATTCATTCCGCTTGCTGACTCACCGATAATGTGCCTCTCTCGTTGCCTTAGACTTGGAGTTTTGGCCTGCCTGCCTTGGCTTTGTCGGTATGGCTCTTCTGGGATGCCATCCGCCCTCGACAACCGGAAGTGCCATTCTCTAAAAATGGTGCGACAAGACACTCAGCCTCGCGCTTTGTCGCTCCAAGCGCCAACGCTATCCAGTGCAGTCAAGTAGTCAGTGTTTCATACGTAGGAGGGGAAGAAACCGATTCGCCGACGTTCCAGGAGAAGAAGATGCATCCTGCGGATCTCCGCAATATCTAACCGCTTGGCGAGAGGTCCGATAAATAGCACACAGCAGCCCACACGTTAACGTCCGTCCGCACGAGTTTGTATAGCCTTAGGAATACCACATTCGTTACAGTAGCTTTTGCTGTTCTTCTTGTAGTATTGATCGCATGACAGCACGCCGTATACAAAGCAGTCGTTCACGCGAACCAACGTTCAATACGCTCGGACTAAATGACGCTCAAATGCTGAAGTTGGCGTGATATGTAATTGCGTCAGGTTCACAAAGCTCAATGTTCCAAAGCATACAAGTTCAGGGCCCTACGGTGTAATGCAACAATGTTAGTACTACTCAGAGTTTGGCTCATTGTTCTTGACATACTGTAGCGCTGGTTCCGTCAAGTCGTGATGGTCATAGGAAGCGACGCTCACTATTGGAAATGGCACATCATCAATCTGGGCAATCTTCAGCTTCTGAAATGTAGCGTGTCACTCACAACCGCCCGCATCTACGATGAAATGCGTCCCCGTTGCCAAAGGCAGCTGACACCATCTTGCCACGAAACATTTCGAGAAGTGACCGTGTGAGACAATGAGGACATCGCCGCCTTGCGTACCAGGTTTGCACTTTCCATCCTCGACTTGCTTCCAGTATTCAGCATGTATCTGCTTGACCTTCTCAATGATTCCGTCTACTCTCTTTGTCATTTCGTCCACACTTTCACCCTCTGGCCCACAACCATCTTTGAAGACGTTCCAGTCTCTTTGATACTTCTCGTGAATCTCGTGAGATGTCAAGCCTTCGTATTTTCCATAGTCCCACTCCCGAACCAGGTCGGTGGTTTCGGAGGGTATACTGGAGATGTCCCGCTTGCCCCTGTAGGATTGGAAGAGAAGCTCAAAGGTCTTCTGTGCGCGTTGACGCGGTGACTTGAAGACGTGTGATATAGTTGAAGCTGTAAATCTTCGTCAGTCCTGGCTTGTCTGAAGGTGCGTCATACCAAAAGACACTCACGGTCCAGTATTTCTATAGTGCCCCAAATCGCCACCGGAATAGACGAAACATGTCAGAATAGGTTCGTAGAGAAGTAACCGAGATAGTAGAATGCTTGTTCTCATTTGAATTGCAGATGATGGTGCTTACTTCCATCGCCCACTATCTGCTCGCCAAGTTCAGCCAGTACTTTCTCGCCGTTTTTCGTCAAGGGTATGTCGGTGCTACCGGTCTGCGGGACGGGGTCAGCGCGACAAGAAGCTAGCTCTGTAGACAATGAAGTCCTTACATGCTGTCCTGACAATGACCATTCCGTTTCGCCGCTATGCAAGAAAGTAAAAGCACAGTATTCGGTAATTAGCGAAAGAGGATCGTCATAGTTTATAAGTAGACACTTCGCACTGGCGAACGAGGTAGATTCTCGGCATTCGAGGCAGGTGTGGTTGAGATGGCATCTTGAACCAGCTTGTAGGAAGATGGTGATGTCTTCAGTGTTCGTAAGCCGCCAAGGTCCATTGCTACGTAGGTGCTGACAAGTATGAAACTGGCGGACGTGATCGACTTCAGCTGTGTAGAGAGCAGCACTTGCCTAAAGTAGCTGACTATGCTCTGTACTATTTCAACATAGACACATAGTAATAATGGATGACAAGAGATTGAGCAATGGCTCTTCAAACAGTGGAGGAGGACATGACACGTCAAGCTCACCAGCCTGGCCGCAGCCTCCAGGAAGTGGAAGCCCACCTCGAGAATCATTGGACTCTCGGGCTCCGGAATACAGACAGCATATCCGACAAGAATCACTAGCCAGAGAAAGAGCACAGCATGATGCCTTGATGGACGATTACACGCCTGCTTCTCCTGTGCAATACCCTGCAGCGGCCACAGCTTCAAGTCAGCCCGATCACCCTGCCAACGTTCCAGGCCAAGAAGCATCACAGCAACCTCGTGGATTTGGGAAGATCCTGAAGAAGATGGGTCTGAAGAAGTGATGTGCTACAGAACAAGCTTCCTGAATGTATACAAACTGTCGCCTTGTGATCTGTATCAATTCCGACTGGTGAGGCAAGTTCCGCGCGTAAAGTGGCTCGCATGCATGCTGACGCCACTTCCTCAACGCAATAGCCATAGCAGACACTGTCATACTGACAACGGATAATGGACACTGGCACGTAACACTAGCCAACTTTCATCCGTGTAGCTTTAAACATATTCCTCCGCACTCTGCATCCGCATGATGATCGAGCCGCTTCTCCGTCCACAGCAATTTCCAGCAGCCCTCTTTCCGTCTCTTCCCTTCCGTCTTATGTAGCCCAATACGAGTCCTCGTAGCAATGTGGTACCGGTGCACGTCTAAGCAGTATCGTGCTTGCTGTTAGACGACAGCTGAGCCCTTCTAGTATGGGCTCAGACACACTGCCAGCCAACGTTAAATCGGACAATCATGTAGGACACTCGCTAACTCCAGAGCGCGCCAGGGTGGCCTCCAATAGCTATCACATGACTGTCTCAGTCTAGTGAACTTGCGATGCGAATATCCTTAAGATGTCTACCGCATGTCTATCGAGATCCCGGCACGAAGCCTCGCATTTTCGTACACCTTTATCCTTTCATCAGCGGCATCCGATTCATCGGATTAGTCCAAAGACACCAAGAACAGCGGCAAACCGAGAGTCATTAGCGGATCCCCTTGGTCTTCCTTTGTGAAGTGGAAAGCTGCGAGGGAGAGTACGACTGCCCACCAGCTTTCAGTACTCCTCCTTCTCACCTTCCATCCTCTTACTGAACAGGCATTAAAGCAGACCTGAAGATGGCGAGGAGCCTCCCTCCGCAGATGCAAGCTCTCCTGGACGCCATGGTAAGCTGTACTCAGTCTCGTAGGGCATCGAGCAAGCACCAAGCTGATCAAATATGCTTCCTTTTTGCGCCACCACGGCCTTCCCAGCCGCCCGGTGCGAATCTCTTCGACTACATCCAAGCCACCCTAGACGAAGAGGTCTTTCCATCGCTATCTAAAGCGTTCTGGACGCAACTCTGGATAGCTGTAGTACTGCTGGTCCTCATCATCCTGGGCTTTGCCGCCGGCTTCGTCATCCGTGTTCTTCGAAGACGAACCAAGTTCATGATAAGCGACGGTCAATTGACGAGACCGGACCCGAAAGTGTGTGTACCGATACTATGGTCGATTGTTGCCATCTGTAAGTCTTGGCTGCGGGAATTCTACATGTGTCGGATGTTGCTTAAATGCTCCAACCTGGCGTACATTGCAGGCGACATTCTTTTGAACCTGATCTTCAGGAAGAACATGCGTCAGAAGAGCTCCTCGGTAGTACTGGGCCGCTTCTGGCTCCTCCTTCATCTCCCTTTAATCGTATCGTACATACTTGTCGGTTCGAATGTACTCGCCAGCACTCCAAACTTTCGGAGACGTTTCATCAACATGAATCATGGAGCGCTATGGTTCAATCTAGGAACTGCCGGTATCATTTTGGCGATGAGTGCGGGAGTAGTACCTCCCGCCATCGCGCTAGGGGATGCTTTGCACAGCGCTTCAGTAGGCTACAATAATGCTCTGGACATTGTTCAGGAAGCAAGGGCAACTGGAGATATAACCCGCTTGCTCTCGCTACAAGAAAGCTTGGGCCTTCTAGGTATGCAGACCCGTAGGCAGTTGTTTGACTATAGTTGACGTGTTCCATATTCTTCAGAACAAGCTTCAAAGGACAACATCTCCGCTACCAGGGCGGGTAATATAGTCTATGCCGCCTACATAGCTATCTACTTGGTAGCTTGCATAATTCCGGCCATTCTTCTGAGTCGTTACATCAACAACAAGATTTCTCGCTTGGAGCAAGACAAAAGTCAGTACATTGCATTCAGTCTCGACTTCCTGTTCTCTATTGACGACATGCTTGCCTTTTCAGACCCCGATACCTCTCAGAATCTCAGTGACATAGGTGCTTACAAGAGCATGAATCTGCCGCTGCGAGACCTTCAGAAAGACATTTCGTCTAGTTTCACATCATCTGCTCAAGATCTGCCTCGCACACGCCTCAACTTCGTCCCTGAGCAGCCAAAGGATCGACCTTTTGCTCAGCTAGTGGCTGTCGAGACTCCTCTCCTCCCTTCCCGCTTCAACAACATCTTGCAAGACCATACCGCATCCAACGCAGGCAGAGCACTGCGACTGCGCAAAGCACTACGGACCGATATACGTTTCCTGGCTGCTTATGTTCTTCAGCTCTGTGCTTTTGGAGGCATGACCATCTTCCTCACTGCCAAGGATGCAGCCTCGCTTACAACACGTCAAGACATGTCCCTCTCGCTCGCTTTCCCTACTTGGAACTTCATCGTACCTGGTCTCATAGTATCAGCCGCGTTCTTGTACGATGCTCTCACGCATCAAGAGGCCGAAGAACTTGTGGATCACGCTCTTCCTCTGAATGAGTCTTCACGCCAGACCACGACGAAGCTATCGACTATACAATGCAGTCAAGTTGTGGATATAGCTTATACCTCGGATCGTGACGAGAAGAGAATTGAAGATCTGGAAGATGAAGAGCTGAGATCTATCCGAGAGTCCTGGCACGGTAAAGCGTGATGTTCATCGCGTTATGCAGGGTATTATGACCTCGCTTTTCCTGACCCGCGATTGTCCGGACATATCCAAAGATATAATAAGTGTACAAGCTTGTTTGAAGAATCCAGCAAGTAGGGTAGTATTTTAGCCACGTATCGTAACTAGGTGTGACATGCTGTATGAAGAGAAACCAGAGCTAAGGCATCGAGCGTGAATCTGACTTCGTGTTGGTTTGCGCCACTCACTGCACACGCAGCCCGATCACGTGGACTGTGAAGACTATCATAAGCAGGCTGCAGTCTCCACGATTGATTGCAAGCATACTCCGACTACGATGCTCTCAAGACTATTATAGTCTCCTTGCTCTCAAGAACAATTAATGAAGCCCTTCGCTCAGCATCTGCGGCGCTCCATGCGGCTTTGTCGAGTTCGTTATCGTTAGAAGAGGTCCGAACAAAAGCAGGCCCAACACAGAACAGAGCTGCTTCAGGGACACGCATCTGAAGGAGTGTCACCTGGACAGTAGAGCGACCAATCTATCCAGCAAACAACCATTCTCTACGTCCAAGTGTGTCGTACTCTGTGCCGGAAAGCATCCAGCCTGCTTCTTCCCATCGGCCAAAGTCCTTTCAAGCTGTCAAAGGCTGGTTCCCAACTGCCAATCGCCCAAGGCTGATTCGAAGGAGACATGTGCAAGAAGTTCCCATCCGCTGGTACCGGAGTACTTTGTTAGCTTGCGCTAGTCAATGAGTGCCCCTACTGCTCTTCCATGCTGCTTGATTAACGACTGAAAAGACCACGTTTCCATCTAACATGGCAGAGACGCCAGCCACAGCTCTACAGGAGTTACTAAGCTCTCTGGTGAGTACATGTCTGCTCGCATACGATACATTTAGGTGTGGCGCAGATCAGCCTTACTGACCACCGCATATTGCAGCCCGAAGGTGCCGATCCATTTGCTGCCATCGCGAGCCTTTTAACCGAACAAGTCTACCCAACTCTTTCAAAGGCTTTCAACGCTCAAGTATGGGCATCCATCGCTTTCCTGTCTCTCATCACTATCAGCCTATTGGCGAGCTTGGTCATCCGCCTACACCGTCGAAGGTTCAAGCTGGTCATCAAGGATGGCTCCCTTACGAGACTGGATCACAAGATCTGTGTGCCTATACTGTGGACATTAGAAGCTTTCCGTGGGTTAGAAGTCTACTACTCGTCATTCGGGATTTTGAAGACCACTCTCTAATGCCATTTCCTCCAGTCAATCTGGTTCTCAATCCTCTGTATCGACACGAAGCACAGACAAAGTCATTCTCAGCATCCTTAGGGCGGCTTCTGCTTCTCATACACATGCCCCTTGTAGTGTCGTATGCTATGCTCACCGGGAATGTAGTTGCCAGCGCACCTGAATTACGTCGGCAATTCAGCAAACTTCGACATGGCTCTTTGTACTTCAACGCTGGCTTGGCCACCCTCAGCGTCGGAATGTGTGCAAGCATCTTCCCTTCCGCTTTCCAAGTTGGGGACGCCTTGGGACGCGTCTCAGCAAGCTTTACCGACATCACGCACATACTTGATCAAGGCAGTCTGTCAGGAGATCTTGCATTGCTGATGGAGATAGCCAAACCTCTAGCTCTTTTAGGTGAGATTAGGTCGTTCTGTCCGAAGGACTCCGGGAGTTCTGATAATATCCCCTCATTCTCGACCAGACCAAGCGGCTTTGGACAACTCAGATGCAACCTGGCGAGGCAGCATTATTTGCATCACGTACATCTTTTTGTTCTTGGTAGGGGGTGTCTTACCTGGCTGGCTGCTCATACGATACGTTACTAGAAAGATCACAGCTCTTGAACAGAACCTCAGTGAGTGGCAGTTCGACTTGCCTCGCTAAAGCCTCGAGTAAACCCGGCCGCTGACGACCGAATCTCTTTCCAGCGGTAAATGACGGCCACATGGGTTCAAGTCAGCCTGGACTGTCTCCAATGACCTCTCGCACCCCTGACATACCTCAGGTCGACATTCGATTACATGACCTCTCCGCCAGACAAGCTGCAATGCGCAACAAATCCACTTTCAGGCCTGATTTACCTCAAGACCGTCCGTTTGCGCATCTAATTCCAGTAACTACTCCAATCCTTCCGCCTCATTTCAATGACATTCTAGTGGACAAGGAGCAGTCTTCCGCGAATCGGGCGATACGGTTGAAGACTGCACTGCGAACGGAACTTCGGTTCCTCGGCGCCTATGCTCTCCTTCTCTGCGCTCACGGTGGAATGATTGTCTTTATCATCGCGCAGCCAGCAGGTTTCCTGAATATGCGCCAAAATCTTGAGATGGTCCTGGCGTTCCCGACCTGGAACTTCATTGTACCCGGAATAATAGTGTCAAGCGTCTTCTTGTACGACGCATTGACCAAGAGGGAAGGAGACGAAGGCGATGATAGACCTGCTTCTTCGCGGTCCAAACATGCGTCTCGGACAGCAGTCATCCAGTGCAGCCAAGTCGTCGATATCGCATACGCGACTGAGCACAGCGAAAAGCGCCAGGAGTTTGAAACAGACGAAGAGGAATTTGGCTATAGCAAGCGATAGTAGCGTATCTCACATCGTGATTTGTAGAGGCAGTATATATATTGTCGTTGTGGTAATTTGAGCAGCAGCAGCGGAAAGCGTAGTCGAAGTCGGTATGGTCGATGACTGATGGTCATACATTGTCCCTCTTGCTAACTTTCTTCGACACCGGCGTCTTCCAGGTATTATATATCCGGAGTGAGTCGGAGATATGGGGAATCCTTCTGCAGATTTCTAAGAAAAGATGACAATGCGCGGGTAGAACGTTGATGTTCCTTGCTTCGCATTGACACCTTTCTTTTCGTATTTTGTTTAGACTACAGAGTACTACATACCTTACATCAAAAAAGCTCAAAGAGCTTCCACTGTCTCTACCTCCAACCTCTCGAACTCGCGCCTGCTTTTCCGTTCCTGTGTGGAGACTACGGCACGAAAAGGCCGATCGACAAGCAATTATCAGCTCTTTCTCTCTTCATCTGTAGGTCTTCAGCTATCTTACTCTTGCTTTTCCTTGAGTGACCCAGCAACTGGCAGGCAGGCTGACTTGCTCTGTACTGTGTTTCCTGTCATGGCGTCGGTTCGGTCGGGCAGACAAGCATGGCAAACGGTAGCGGTCCCATCACCGACACCAACAGCACAAACGGCATCAATGGACATTCCAAATCACCAGAGCCTGGTCTAGAAGACAAGCTGCACGTCAACAGGTCCACAGAGGCCTTCTCCTCATTCGCCTCTTCCAAAGTTTCGCTGCCAGCTGGGTCTGTCTTCTCACGCATCTCGATCGCGACGCCTGGAAAGAAAGCATACACGAGTGTGCAGACTGGAGAAGATACGCATATCGAGCTCAATTCCGATTTGGTGTTCTGCAATCATTCTTGTGATCCATCTCTGGTGTTCGACATGTCCAAGATGGAGGTTAGAGTGGTTGACGGACGCGATCTCAAAGAGGGCGATGCCTTGACTTTCTTCTACCCTTCGAGCGAATGGCTCATGGATCAGCCATTTGACTGCCTATGCAAGACCTCAAGCTGCTGTGGAAGAATTGCCGGTGCTCGTGATATGGACGAGAAGGTCCTGCGACGATACTGGCTAAACCCCCACATCGAGGAATTGCTATCGAAGAAGAAAGCGTCAAAAGCTTCCGATAAGCAGTAGGTAGACATGCTACCGGTCTGAACAGCATGAGCAGCCTTAGTCTGTTCGGCATTCAAAAAACGTGCAATAAATAGCATGAAACTTCGCTTTTGGTCGTTCGGGGTCTTATCATAGCCGCCGTTCCTTCGTCTCCGCCTGGGTCAACTGAGCCTGTGCAGATGAGATGTGCAGAGTGCAGGTCATTGCTCCGTCAATCTGCTTATTTCGGCGCGAGTACGATGTGCATTTGGGTAAGTCCTGCGCGTCTGGCTTCTCGCACCTACCGGTATCGATTCTACCCCTGTCACACAATGCATGCCTGAGATAACCGTACTCTAAGGGACGAGAATATTGACATGACAGCTTCAACACCTTTGAAACGGTATCAGCGACGGTCGATCCAGTTGCTCAGACTGACACACTGGTCTCGCGGTCAAGCAAGAATGCCTAAGGTCTCCATCCGCGCAACTTTGGCTTCACCATGCGTCACGACGCGCTCGGATTTATTCCGCTATTGGTGCCAAACCTTCGTGATGATTTTTGCGTGGCACTATCAGACTTTTTCGTTCAACCTCACTCTCTTCCCTCGTGGCCGGCACGGGTCAAGTCAAGCCTGTCACTTCTCTGCTCACGCGACTGCTTGCACACCTGGAGACGGGTGCCTGTTTTACAAGTTTATTCTTCACTGTCATTCAGTCTGCTCTCACGTCACTCGTCATTCAGTCTGCTCTCACGTCACTCACTTCACATACACGCAAGAGCAGAGCAAGTGTCAACCATGGCCGACTTGAGCACCCTCCTCGGAAGCCTTGTAAGTCGGCAACTCGGGCTTTATTTTACGATTTCACTGCAAAGGACGGACACGTAGATTGCTGAATCCCCTTTACAATTTCCGTTCTATGTATCGCAGCCACCTGGAGCGAATGTCTTCGACGCGGTGCAGAACTTCCTCGACTTGCAGGTCTACCCAGATATGGGCAAGCTCTTCTGGAGACAAGCATACGCTCTTTCCGCCGTCTTAGGCTTGGCTGGCGTTCTCTTCATCCTTGGTCTCTGCATCAAAGCAAAGCGTGGTCGACTCTCCTTTATCACCTATGATGGTAGCTGCACTCGTATCGACCTCAAGTTTGCCGTTCCGATTCTTTGGACAGGAAGCATCATCCTCGCTCTGAGTCTTACCGCTGTCTTCAAACAAAGCTTGGACAACAAGAAGTACACCTTCTATACGGGCTTTGCGTGGTTCATGACCTATCTTCCATGCTCCATGTCCTACACTCTGCTTTCCGCTTCCGTCGCCGCAAGTGCTCCTCCTCTGCGAAGATACCTCAGCCGAACCTCGTATGGTGTCATCTATTACAATCTCTCGGTCTTCATCTTCGCGCTGGCAGCCGTCGTAGGCTTGATCATACCCGCCGTGAAGCATGCCGATGCAATGGTAGAAATCAATGCTTCTTATAGAATGGTATCGAACGATATTCAACAGGCTCGAGCAAATCAGGATCCAAGTGCTTTGGTAGGAGTAGCGAACCTCCTGCCCACATTCGGTATGTCGCCTGAAGTGTCAAAGGCTGGGCAAATCGTCTGAAAACCTGTTGACCTCTTTCATGTGACTTCCTCCTACAGACGAGACTGTCAAAAGTTACTATCGTGCCAACAGAATGGCGAGTGCAGTGTACAGCGGCTATCTTGCTATGTACATAGCAACTGGCGCTGTTCCGGCCATCATACTGGGACGAACAGTATTGAAAAAGATTGCTCGCTTAGAATCGAAGCAAGGAGGCCGTGAGTCGGGGCGCAAGCCCTCTGCCTGTGCGCTTCATGCCGCACTATCTCTAATATGTGTCTTTCCGATTCGCAGCACACACCGATCTTAACGACAATAATTCCATCCTAAGCGAACGCATTGCAATGCCTGTTGTCGAGCAGTACACTTATATGGATGACGAGACAAGTTCAGCTGCGCGCCCTAATTTGCCGGAACAACCCAAGGACAGACCCTTCGCAGCGCTCATCGAGATGAAGACGACTACATTCCCGCAACGCTTTCACGATGTCATGCAAGACGAAGATCAAACATCGCAACAGCGAGCAGACTCCTTGCGAGCCATTTTGAAGATGGATCTCATCCTCGTCTTGTTATACCTCGGTCTTCTCGTCCTCTTCATCACTGGAACACTCTTTGTGTCGCTGGGCGGCCTGAATCTACTGCCTACTAAAGGCGACTTTGCCTTTGGCTATTCCTTCTTCGCTTGGAGCATGGCTATTCCTTCTTTGGGCCTGGCTAGCATGCTAATGTGGGACGCTTTGCGTACCCCGCGCCCTGTGTCACCTCGACCCAAGCACGGCGATACCAAGAGCAAGAAGGCCAATGCCTCACATCTTCGAAGCTTCAATGCTCCGACAGCCAGTGCAATCGTATCCAATCAAGTTGTGAATGTCTCGTATGTCGGTGGGGATGAGACAGCAGATATTCGAGAGGAGAAGAAACATATCTATGCAGCCGACCTACGTGGTATCTGAGTGGGCTTTTGAACCCATCCTTAATGAATCAGCGTCCTTTACTTTCGTCTTGGGCAAAGCCATCCTTATCCATGTATCCATTCATCGTTGTGTTTATCACTGGCATAGTGAAGTCCAGATTGTTACGTTCGGCAATGCAAAGAATAATGTTTGAGATACCGATGGCAATCAGGTCTGCGACTGGTTGCAGCCTGTCAATTGCTTTTGACCGCATGCATCAAGACTACGACCAAGAGTCGCAAATACCANNTGGTATTTGCGACTCTTGGTCGTAGTCTTGATCAATTCGAATTCGGTCGCACGCAAACTGCATCTGCGACGCCACGCAGACACGAGCTCCAGGGGTGCGACAAGCATGGCTCTCAGCCAGTCCCTCCTAGTCGAAGACAGAGCGTGCTATCTTCAAGTGGCTATGAGCTGCAATGACGTTCGTTACTGTTGCTGTTCTGGATTCTCGCACCTGAGTACAAGGCTTCGCGGTGAAAAAGCAATCGAGATGCTTCGACCATTGTCTCTTTTACTCCGACATCTATGACGGTACACGGGAGCAAAGGACCAGGGAAACGAAGAAAGTCAAGATTCCATGACTATGGTGTATGCATTCTATGGCTACTCTGCCATTGGAGCTCCCCATTGCTGCCTTCTTGTCCGGTACACGGGTGGCGCGGCATGGACAAGCGAACAGTTGGAGGATGAGCGGTCAACTTCGTGCAGACTCCTGCCGCACCGACGCGGAGAGCAATACCAGGGCCTCATGAGAAGGTCTGGAAGGGCTGGCAGACAGTGGCTGTCCCGTTCAAGAAAGGAGGCGACAGTTCCCTGTTGTCGAAGTGTCCGGTCCTCATCCGCTTCACGGGCTCAGAGCTATCGATAGACTTCGGACAGAATGGTCTTGGACTTGAGGAGCTCTGGCAGGCATCTGAATGAACTTTGAGATTGTCCAATCGCTTGTTGTTCCACCTTGCCAGCTAATCCTTTTAGGTGCCGCTTCGAACTTACTCAACTGCTATGGCTACCGATCTCGACGCCTTGCTGAGCCAACTGGTAAGTGGTGATCTTCGAGCTGAGTCGTTCTCAGTGTTGTACCACGTTATTGACTCCTTTGCCTCGTCTCAGCCCGATGGTGCAGACATTTTCGTCAGCGTACAGCAGTTTCTCGATGAACAAGTGTATCCGGATCTAGGTGCTTCTTTCTGGGCGCAAGTGCACGTTTTGACAGCCTTGCACGTTCTGGCTGGCATTCTGTTTCTAGTCGGACTCGCCGTTAAAATAAAGCAAGGTCGGCTCAACTTTATCCTCCGCGATGGGAGCTGTTCGCACATCGATCTCAAGTTCGCGATGCCAGTCCTCTGGTTCGTCGCTGTGATACTTGAGATAGCCTTCGCAGTCTGCTTTCAGGATTCCTTCAAGAAGCAGTACTTTTCCAACTTTATTGGGGCTGCTTGGTACCTCGTCTATGTCCCACCAGCAGTCTCTTATACTCTACTTTCTGCCTCGGTAGTGGCTAGTGCACCGCCGGTGCGACGATACTTGGGACGCGTCTCGTATGGTGTCGTTCGGTACAACTTCGGCGTAGGCTTTGTTATGGCTGCAAGCCTGGTCGGCATCATAACTCCAGCCATGATGCATGCAGATGGCATGACGGACATTTCGAAAGCACATACGACTATATCCCAAGCAATCACAGAGGCCCGCGCAAAGCAGGATATGGTTGCTCTGCTAGGAGTGATGGATCTCCTTCCGATACTCGGTGTGGTTTCATTCTTTTTAGTAAGCGAGACTACTGGCTGATATGGCATATGTACGCGATCAATGTCACTACCCAGAGAAAGCAAACGTCGACTATCGTCACGTCAGTCAGCTCGCGAGTGCTGTATATGCTTGTTTTATGTTCTTGTACCTCGTGTCCGGGGCGATCCCAGCTATCATTCTAGCAAGATCAGTCCTCCACAAGATCGCTCGCTTGGAAGCGAACAAGAATGGTGAGTTTCATCTGTCGGCCTTTCGCACCTTGACTGACCAATTCTTTTCCGGGATGCAGTTGCTAGCGATAGCTACAATGCAGAGTCGATCATGACAGAACATATCGCCTTATCTCATCTTACAAACGACTGCAATGACATTGACATCACTTCTAGCACCCGTCATATCCCAGAACAGCCAAAAGACAGGCCTTTTGCACAGCTCATCGAATTGAAGACGACAACATACCCTCATCGATTTCATTTAGTTCTTCAAGCCGAGGATCAGAGCTCCTCACAACGAGCGAAGAACCTGAAGGCTGTGCTGAGGACGGAGCTTCTCCTACTCTCTCTGTACTTTACTGTAATCCTTGTCTTTCTCGCGGGAACCCTCTTTCTAGCTGGCGGTGGCACGAAGCACTTCTCTGCCGAGAGAGAATTCATATGGTCATATTCGTACTTTGTCAGTTTCTCTTCGCTTTTCATTCTGTAGTGAAAGTGTCACGCACGCTGACATGGTCGGGAACCATTCGCAGACGTGGAGTTTCGCCTTCGCCAGTCTGATATTGGGAGGCCTGCTCCTGTGGGACGCTCTGCGCCCATCGCAACCTCACGAGCCTAGCACCAGACAAGGTAACACCGTCACGAAGAAGTACTTTGCGCCTACCGCATCTGTCATCAAGTGTGAGCAGGTTGTCAACGTCACCTACGTTGCCGAAGACGACACTTTGCCAAGCACACAGGAGAAGAAGCAATTCTACGCTAGCAAACTGAGGGATGTGTAAGATACGGTCCAAGCTGTAGCAAGTGACCCAAAGGCGTCAATGGACCAAAGGTACGGACAGGTGGGACTGCTGTCGAGTAGATCGGACTTCATGAGGTGAGAGGAAGCTGCCAAGGCCCCAATGAGAGGATGCTGATGGGTATCATCAGGATCATTCCGAAGGCTCCGACAGTTTGGTGAGAGAGAATGTCGTAGTTTTCTTGCGCTGTTGACAAACACCTGGTTGGCGGACATACGCGGGGCAAATGATATGGCGATGCGCGCGATTCACAGATACAGATGAGATAGAATCAAGGTAACCCTCAAAGCGGAAAAGCTTTCTGTATGGTGTAGCAATTACATGTGTTTCATTGTAGGATATAGGAATGGAAATGGAAATCTCCCTAGACTTGTCTTTCTTATCTTCAAGCGCGTCCTACAGCAGGTCGACGAGCTGGGAATGCTCTCCTCATGGCTTCGCCCTTCCATTGCAGAAGCGGGACGATTGCAAGGAAAAGTCCCGCAACACAAGCAGCCTCCACGCCGAAGACAACGTGGGGACCTGACTTCTCAGCCCTGAAGAAAGAAGCAGGGACCTGGTCAGATATGATTCTTATACAAGAAAGTACGAGATGTGATGACTTACCATTCAATCTGGAAGAAGGGCACGGCAAATCCACCAAGCACTCTGAACAAGTTGACGAGCGCACTGACTTCACCTTGCAAATAGGGCTCGACATTGTTGAGATAGGCATACACGCATACTGTGGTCATCAGGATGGCCATTTCAGCAATCACCCATCCTATAGCGGTACCGGCGAAGTTCAATTTCTCTGAGAGGGACCTTGTCGTCAGGAAAAGGCCGGTGTAAGCAGATCTTATTCCAAGCTCACCTTCGAAGCAGTAGCCAAGCAGTACGAAGCCGGCAATATAGAAAGGTAAAGCGAAGTATAGTGTCCAGAGACGCATTTCAGGTTCGAAGACACCATGATTGCTGTAGAGATGCGGTGTTCAGTCATGTGATTTACGCCGACCAACTGATAAACAATACACTCACCGATGAGTGCCTCTTCTTGCGATCCAGTCGTTCATATAGCGACCGATGAACTCTCCAATCAGGCAGCCAACGATCGGCGAGAAGTAAGAGCCAGCTTGCTGGTTGGCTAAGTATCAAGAAACACATTAGTTTCGGCGACAAGTAGCACAAATGGTGCACGTACGTGTGAGACCATAGCCGACGGGAGGTGGGGATCCGACGAAGACAGCATTTGTTACGTTGATACCGATACCGAATCCGAAGACGACCAAGACGTAGATCAACGGTAGAAGAACGGCAGGCTTGTACAGGATCATGAAAGTCTCCGCAACGCAGATAAACCATGACGGCCTGTGCTTTCGCATCTTCCAGCCAGTAATGCCAATGAGGGTTTCAATGCGGTATCTCAGGCCGCCTGTCGGTCTTTGCGGAACAGGGTAGAGATGTCTGTCATATTGGGTCTCTTCCATGAAGAAGACGATGGCGACGAGGACGATGCCGATAAAAATACAAGCGACGCCGTAGACCCATCTCCAGGTGATGCCAGCTCCGACTAATGAGAAGCTCAGTGTCAGTGAATTACATTTAGCATTAGTTTGGTTAGGTATCGGTGACCTACTAATGAACCCTAGGAAGCTGGGTCCAATGAACGGCGAGCAGACGAAAGCCAGAGTCCACCTATAGCCTGGTTTTAGCATAGCTCTTGCGCGCAGACGACAGACTTGTATGCTTACAAGTTGACCATACGAGCCTGCAGGTGGAATGGGTACATGTCCGTGACTGTGAATCTGAGATGGTGCGGCAGTGGTCAGCACTCATGCAAGACTTCCTAGGCCCTGAAAAGCACAACGTTCATCCACTAACAGTCCTGATACTTGGGGTGCAGTTTGGAACGTAGCAGCCAGGATTCTGAAAGCTGCGAAAGAGCCCAGGTTCGGTGCTACAGCTTGTCCGATGGTCCACCCAAGTCCGAATAATTGGGACCAGAAAAGGATGGGTAGACGACCGAGCTTCTTGATAAGGAAGATGGCAATGAGACCACCCCATCCGAGCATGAAGATGGACCAACTACATCCCGAAAAAGCATTAGCGCTCTTCCTGTGAAATCATAATTGTGACAAAACCTACTTCGAGGTGAGATTGTTGATCTTATCCGTAGTGGTGTCAAACTGAGCGGCCAGAGGGAATAAACTTGCGATACCACAGGAAGAAACGAAGTCGGGTATGAACGCAGCAGCGCTGTGTGCAAGTATATGATTGTAAGCTTTGAGAAAAAGGCAATATGCCATACTTGGTCGTGAAAAGGAAAGTACATACGAAACGATGGCTAGCATGAGAGCTTTCTTTCCGCTGGACCACTGTGCATGACGACGTGTCAGTGACTTGTCTCTTACACTTTTACAGCTGATGCCATAAAGGTTATATGCTTACGTTTTGCGGGTCATTTGGGTCATCAAATGGCTGAGGGTAGAGAACCACGGTTCCATGCTGATTAAGCTTAAGGTTGCTTGCTACTTCTTTGCCGAAGACGCGTTCAGCTTCTTGAGGTTCGACTACTAGACCTGAATGGTCTGTAAATCCTCTAGAGTCTGCAATAGCAATCTGATTATTGGTCCGTGGCGAAAGGGTCGGATTGATGCGCGGTGGTGGGCGGGTCGAGCCGAATCAGCGAACCATACCAAAAACACGGCGACGATCTTTCCATAGAATGGAGAACTCACAAGCTCTTCATCTGAATATGGCTTGTAGTCTGGTCTTCCGGGTGTTCTTTCGTAGATATGGTGGGAGACCACAGCTTTCTCCCCGTTACTGTGGTGCTGCTGACTAGCTTTCACAGAGCCCATGATGATGATCGCGTGCAAGCAACTCTCGTGACAATGTTCTTGTCGTTGCTGATGTCCAGGAACAGAAAGAATCAAAGAAAGCGAAGTAAAGAGGAACGACAAGCAACAGTCAGAGGAGTCAAGTCAAATCAGGGAGGCCCGCAGCACAGCAGCTCCCTCCTCATTTCTCTCCATACAACCTTCTGGGCTCCGGCTGTATTATTTTGTGAAGCTTCTCCGTGGTCTTTTTTTTCGGAGCACCCGCTCATAACTGGTAAATTGTTGTACCGACGTTCCTACCCAACCACAGGCGGGTTCTTACGCTTTTTCTGGGTCTATGTAGATCTATTCTTGAAGCATGTGATTAATTTGGAACCTCTGCAATTTAAATTTAGTCTCGATTGAGTCCTTAACTTGTTCATAAAGTTGCCGGCTTCTTCACCGAGCCGATGCAAGTGTCATCAGAATTGGTAACAGGATTAGTTGTGACTTCTTTATACTTGGATACGATACCGGGACCCAGGCTGTACATATGTACCGAGCAGCTCTACACGAGAACACTCTCGTACAGCTTTCAGCCGGGTGGGCAAGATCCACGATACTTCCAATCAGCTGTGAAGAGGGTGATCGGTGCCATCTTCCTAGCTATCGTCGAGATTGCTCGCGTAGGTACAATGCAGTACAGCAGCAAGAGCATGATCTTGACCACGACATAAGGAAACGATGGTCTGTCTTCACGCTGGTCTCTTCTCGTCATTCTCGCACAAGTTCCCTGGGCTTTCTTTCAGGGCGAACTGTGCAGCACAATTTGAACGTTAACATGCACATCAGTGAAATCGGAAGAAACGCACACCTCACACTGCATTGACGCCAGAGGTTGGAATCTTCGTAAGCGAAACCATGCTGCTGTAGCGATGTGACACCTGCGCGTGCTGTCGCGTGGACCTTCGGCTGCCAGTGAGGCGGTCTGTGAGCCTGTGTTTGCGCATGAAATTTTCGTTATGCTTCGGATAAAGAAGAGTGCCTTCCTTGCTGCTGAACCAGCTGTTCAAGGTGGTACTCTCAGACTTCTGTATCTATCCAAGCACTTGTCTTGCTTCAGATGCCTGCTTCCTCCAGCGCGACTCGAGCACGTGCTCGGCACGTCTGGATTTACGATCCTGATCAAGGGCTCTTGGTGGACTTTCTCGACGGCACAGAAGGCTTCGTCAGGACGAATCCGAAGGACCTCAAGCAGCTTGTCCACTCAGTTGACTAGCGCACTGTCCCACAAGGCGATCCTGAGCAGTACTATGCTGCACAGCTGCTCCACTATGGCCTGCCTCCTGCGCATGGAGTCGACAACGCTGTTCACACCCTCAAGGACGCTTTCGCGAAGCTGAAAGATGGCGAAAGACTCAATGTACCGCAACCACTTACCAAGTTGAAGTCTGCCCTCAAGATCGAATATCAAAGAGAAGTTCTTGCTCAAGATGACCGTATTGAACAGATCCAGAAACAGCTAGACGAGATAGAAGAGAAGAAGCGTATTGAGGCACGCAGAGAAGCACAATTGAGAGATGAGCTGGAGGCCTTACGACCGACTCATACAGCAAGGGAAGTAGATGCTGTCGTTGATGAAGCAGTGGGAGATTACCTGGGCGGAGAGGAAGGTCTATTGGACGAAGAGGAAGATCATTTGGACGAAGAGGAGGATCAATTGGACCAAGAGGAAAGCGACACTGAAGATGTACCTTATCGTCAGCAGTCTTCAGACCGTACGGCATCTCCTGGTACGGAAGACGAGGTAAATCCGAATGACGAGGATAGCTCCTCAAAGGATGATGATGATGAACCAGCTCAGAAAGTAGTCAAGGGAAACACCGCGGAGGAAAGGACGCCAGAGATTGCTTCTTCTTCAGGAGAACATGTCGACGCCTCGCCCAAAGGTGTTGCTACACCACGGACCAAGGCTACTTCTGCGACTAGTACTCACGCACCGTCCATTGGAGCGGTCATACCGAAGAAGAGAGCCTTATTTCAAGACCCCTCACCAAGCGACACGAGCTCTTCGGATGACGAAGATTCCTCAAGTGATCCCGACTCGACCAGCTCGGATACCTCTTCAAGCGACGATTCAGCCTTGGATGAAAGCGACATTGACTTGCCAAGCAAGAAAAAACGTCAGAAACTAGGTAAAGATACCCGACAGCAAGACCTTGAAAATGTACGCGTGGCTGCTGCTGTCTCGTTATGGTGCAATGCGCTTCGCTGACTTAGCTGCTTGGCACCCAGACCTCCAATAGGACGACACAGGAGATTCTGTCGCAGCAACTATGCGGCCTGTGGGACCTACAGACTATCCCGAATGAGGAGGCGGGTCAAATCTCAGCATGCGGTTGGCTCAAGATAGCGGAACGACATAGTCGCAACGCTGACAGCACGCCAAGTGGCTCGAAGGCTTTAGTCGGGAAACTCAATCTAGAAGGTCTTTTCGTTGCTCACATCATTGTGAGGCTATCACCGATATATCAATCGATGACAAGAGAATACTTATGGACGAGCTTCCTATGGTCGAGTCTGCGGGAAGACGCTTCGTCCGCTCCGCTAAAAGGTAAACTGCAGATATTATTCGACGGCAGACGTCTCATCGGTACCGTCTTTGGTCTAAAGAAGGCAAAACCTTTCACCTTTAATGGGATTCGGGCTGAAGAGGACCCGAGTCAGCCTGTCCTGCTGGAACAAGATACCAGGGAGTGGTGGGACAACTACTACAAGGGCACGTACAGGCGGGCTCACAAGAAACAGGACAACGGATCATGACCTGTCGGCCGGCCAGCTCTGCAGCTTCTGCCGTCATCAACAATGCCACGCCAAATTGCTCTTGTGCCCTCAACCTAGATCTGTTAAAAGTTTCCTGTGGCTGCATCTTTCTCGAATATTGGGATGTGAAGCGCGGTACCGCGCACATGCAAGTAGTAGTTTGTGAAACATCATGGCAGTGATGACCTTGCTCTTCTATTGCTTGCCAGAAGGGATCTGAATTTATCAGTCACACAAAGGTTTGCCCATTTGCTTTTCAGATGACGGTAAGCTAGTCATCTCGTATAGTCTTAAAGATCGCATCAACAGTTGCTTTGCACACTACGGGTTTTTAAATTGTCTGCTTCTCTGTCGACATGGCAGTATGAGAGTGTCGTTGGATAAAGTGCTATAAGTCACGCTGGATGGAATGCTAGGAATGACGCAAAGCATACCGGCAACACCTATGTTAGATGGGATGGAATCTCTCAACGCGTAAAGATCTGAGTACATGGACTCCGAATGAGTCAGTCTACGTGCTTTACGCAGTGCATGGTATATCCGCATGCTTTGATCGGAAGGAGACTCGCAGTAATGTAGCGGACCTTGATAGAGACGAGTTCTACATACCGGGTGGCACTGTCAGACAAGACTCCGGTTGCAATTCATAGTTCTGAAGCTGTCGGGTCTCTCTTCTAAGGACAAGACTCAGCTTTTCTTCGCGCAAGATTCAGATATCATCAGTGATTCGTTGTAGACGATACGTCTTTATCGTGCCTCTCAATTGCCTGCCGCGCAGTAATGAGACAGTTCTTCCAACCGTAGACTAGCTTGCGTAATCATGGACGTTTCGAAGGGAAAGCTTGTAGTCGACTGCAGATTCTAATGTACACTTCCTTTGCAAGGCACACCTCACTATGCTGTATTTCTCAGAACTGTAAGAGGGGTGAGACAGCAGGTCAGCATAAGACAAGAGAGACATGGTTTGAAGTCTTGGTACTCACCTAAGACAACACTGTCACCTCTCAAGAAAAGCTTTGAGATAAATCTATCCTTGTTCACAGGCTTCTTGCCTTTTCCTTTTGGCAGTTCGGTCCACATCTCTGCAGCGTGATCAAGGGTGAGAAAGCAACACCGTTCAACGAGTCAGCTATACGACAGCAACAATAGCAGAGAGAGAGAGAGGATCAGATGCATGGGCGTACCCTTGACATTCTCCAACACTAGATTGCAATGACGGTCGAATGCCTTGCACCGCGCGAGTAGCTTTCGTCCATTTCGTAGGGCAATGAGGATCTGGGAGTGGTTCTTGACTGCTTGCTGGAGGACGGAGAGTGGGCCGTTATTGAGTTCTGTGATATACAAGCATATCAGTTGATACTCCTTCACCTCCATCACGCTCTCATGCTGCCCTCCACCCACCAAACTCTTGCATCTGACGGATCTTCTCCTCGTCCAGCTCTGAATTGGGAACACTCAGGTATTGACTGGGAGACACGGAACAGCGGCAGTATCAGCACGAGAGCTCCTCTATCACCCTATGTGCTACTACTCACCTCATGATGATTGTGGTCTGCCTGGTTGCAAGTTGTCTTCCAGCTGAACCGTGTCGCCGCAAGTCTGCCGTCGTTTGCTGCTTCTCTCTCTTCCCCTCGCCTCCAACTTTTTTCGCGCTTCTCTCTTTCGTGAATCTTGCATCAGGGCAAGCAGATCTTCCTCTAGATTCACTCTACAAATCTATCCTAGAACACACCTTCAACATGCTTCGCACAGTCTCTTCTGCTCGTTCCGCAGTCGCTTCTGCTGCCCGACCTTCATCGGTCGCGGCCACCAAGGCTTCGCAAGGTGAGTTGTGTAGGAGGTGTGTTCCTCATGCAGGGACATCAGTCCAGCTAGAGAAGAAATGCTATGTCTGGAATGTAATACTGATTCAACGCTCATCCATCACAGTCTGCGCTTCAAGACAGCTTTCAACTCTCCGAATCAGCCAGAGAGTCGAGCCTGCACTAAAAATTAACGGTGTCCGAAGAGCTGCCGTTCCAGGTAAGCTTTTGCTTTTTACATCGCACAGTTGCTCCAAGAGGACATTGTGGTATAAGCTCGGTACCTGGGAGTCCATCTTGCTAATTTCCACCTACCTTCCAATCATTTTCACAGCTTCGCGAAAATGGATGATCTCAAGATCGTATGCTGCCGAAGCTGGTTCCAAGTTCAAGAGAACCAAGCCTGTTAGTATATCTCATCTTAGACAGTGTAAAAGCTATGCTGACGTCCTCTGGCTTCACTATCGGCCATGCTTCGTCCTCTAGCACATGAACATTGGTACCATCGGTGCGCTCCCTTTACTGTTTCAGCAATGGCAATGGATGGACAACAGCTGACAATGCTTTGTTATATCCATGCAGGCCACGTTGATCACGGAAAGACCACCCTCACTGCCGCCATCACCAAGACCATGGCTGAAATGAACGGCGCCAACAAGTTCTTCGACTATGCTATGATTGACAAGGCACCTGAAGAGAGAGCTCGTGGTATCACCATCGCCGCCGCTCACGTCGAGTACGAGACCGAGAACCGTCACTACGCCCACGTCGACTGCCCGGGACACAGAGATTTCATCAAGAATATGTGAGTATTCTTGACTTTTTCCGCCACCGATTTCGCCCGGCATCAGAAACATCTGGGTCAGAAACACGTGTTTTTCGGAGAAAGGCAAAGCTAACTGCAATTTTATCGGTATTCAGGGTCGTAGGTGCTTCCCAGATGGACGGTGCTATCATCGTCGTCGCTGCTACTGATGGATGCATGCCTCAAACACGAGAGCATCTTCTACTAGCCCGTCAAGTCGGTATTCAAAAGCTAGTCATCTTCATCAACAAGGTCGACCAGGTTGATGACCCGGAGATGTTGGAGCTCGTCGAGATGGAGATCCGTGATCTACTCGAGACATACGGTTTCGATGGCGAGAACACGCCTATCATCAAGGGATCCGCTTTGAACGCTCTTAACGGAACCAGACCTGAAATTGGAACTGAAAAGATCAAGGAACTCATGAACTCCATCGATACCTGGTTAGATCAACCCCAACGTGCTTTGGACAAGCCTTTCCTCATGCCCGTTGAAGATGTCTTCTCCATTCCAGGAAGAGGAACAGTAGTCACCGGACGTGTAGAGCGAGGTGTCATCACCAAAGGCGCTGAAATCGAAATCATCGGTCTAGGAGCCAACATGAAGACTACCCTGACTGGTATCGAGATGTTCCACAAGGAATTGGACCGTGGAGAGGCCGGTGATAACATGGGTGCTCTGCTCAGAGGTGTCAAGCGTGAACAGCTTAAGCGTGGTATGATCCTTGCTCAGCCAGGTACCATCAAGCCCGCAAAGAAGTTCTTGGCCAGTATCTACGTTCTGACCAAGGATGAGGGTGGCCGATACACTCCGTGAGCGATATCACCACATGTTTTTCCATACACGATTGAATACTGATCTGACATCCCGCCTTGTGTGATGTAGATTCATGAACAACTACCGACCACAGCTCTTCATCCGAACAACCGATGTCACAGTCGCTTTGACATTCCCAGACTCCGTCGAGAACAGAGATGAGAAGACCGTCATGCCAGGTGACAACATCGAACTTGTCGGAGAGCTAGTACACGAGATTGCTCTCGAGCAAGGAAGTCGATTCACACTACGTGAGGGAGGCAAGACCGTCGGTACTGGTATCGTTACACAGATCTTCTAAATGAGGTCACGAGAACACCAAAAAAATGGAATAGCATGCATGCAAGTGCTTCTACCCTCACACACCTACACCACCTTGTCGTTACACCTCCTGTCCTTGTCATTACCTTAGAGAAAATAGCATACACAAAGCAGTCATATCCTTTTTTTACGCTCTCTTGTTCTTTCTGGTGTCTGTTGTGTAGCAGTCTTGTGATCCGAACTAGCAACGAAACCACAACCCAACTCAATGAGCTACAGTAAGCGGCAGTGGACGTACGTTGCAGACTCCAGTCGACCTGCTGTGTACACATGATATCGCTTTGTCGCCACCGCTGTTCGGCAGCCAATATAATTGAGGCTCACTACAATGAGGCAGTCGCTCTCGGTCGCTCTCGCATGACGACTGCTACTATACAGCAAAGAGCAAGCAAGTGCATTCAAGCCTCGTCAAGCGGTCTATATCAACATGTGTCGCTGTGTGTCGGCGTCGAGCGCTGGCTGCCTTGCGGCCATCAGACCCCAGGCCTCCAAGTCGTTCAACTTGAATCCACTGCTGCGCTATGCGGCTCTTTGCTCGACACGGAGGATCATGTAACGGGAAGACATACGTACAATACTCATGCTACTGACAGGTAGAAGAGGAAAGTACAAGTTTGTATGCAGATCAACAGCTTATGCGCGAAAAAGAAGGCCACCTTCTCCGAAGGGTCAGCAGCCAGCCGGGCCTTTTCGAAATCCATCCCATATATCGAAGGAGGAGAGTATACTGAACGAATATGCTGAATACATTTATACTACTTGGATATATAGTGTCGGTCATTTCATGCACATACACCTCGTCTTGCCTGGTGCGAAAGCTGGTTCTTTCGCTTGAAGGCTTGACGTCTATCGTGCTCCTTTTGGTCCGGCACTGGCTTGCTCGATACGGTAGTACAAGCATACAGAGACTGCAACACGAAATAAAAGGCGGTAGGTATAAGAAGGATAGGCTCTGAAGACTCCTCCTTCTGTCTTCCTATCCCTCCACCTGCTTACTACCTGCGAAGACTACGAGAACAGTCAGACTATCCTGGTGATACGAAGCTAGTAAGTCGCGCTCCGTGAACAACATCGAGTACTCCCGCTGACCTTCTGAATACGTACTACAGGCAACATGAGCATCTCCCTACTATCAGTCTTGTCACCATGCCCAAATCCTGCAGAGCAGCCTCCTTCATCGCCATCTTACATCAAGCGTGGACACATGGAAGCTTGCAGCAAAGTATCGTTGAAGCCCAAGAAGCGACAGTCAAGACGTTCAGCTCCCAAGTATACGCGACGTGCATCGAGAGAGCAAGTGCAGCATCGTAAAGCTAAGAAGAAGGCTATAGCTCTCTCGAGATGTGCTAGCACTTCCGCAGGAAGTGACGAGGAGGAAGACCAGAGGGGTATCGTGAACAAGGATGACGAAGAATCTATGCCCCTCAAGATACCTAGAATCGATATTGTACAAGCCTCACCTACAATCGGCAGCAAGTCACCCACTCCGAACAGCCATAACATTCTAGAGCGATCACCGAGCATGCCAGCCGTCCTGCCGGAGCAGACACCGGAGTATATGACAAGCTCGAGACAAACTTTCAAGCCAACCCTCACCCGCCCTCTCACTTCCCCATCCATGCAAACTGGCGAGACTGGTTCCGCCACTTCAAATGGATGGGCCATCCATGGTTCAGGCACAGGTGGTCGAATCCCAATGTTACCGCTTCCCGGGACTCCAATCAGTGAGCTACCAGGTCACAACTTCAGTGCTCCTCAAGAAGAGCGAGGCGCTCCTTTGCATACCTGTGCCACCGATACCACTCAATCAGTTCCTACGACTTTCCACTTTCAAGATACCATTACCAGCCGGTCCACAAGTTTCCCGGGGAAGCAACCGGAGAATGCAAGATACACACCAAGTCGGTCGGATGGCCAAGCGCTGTCTTCCAATGGATCCAAGACATCTTCGCGCAGTACCTCCCTATCGTCATCCGTCAGCAGAGTCACGAATGAAGTCCGAGTTCTACGAATCACCAATCCTGATCCTCCTTCACCTGTCAGATCAGCAGCTCCGTTACGTACACCAAGTATGACGATAGCACAGAAGCGATTTGTATCCTGCCCTCCGGCGCGTCTGCAAGTCGAGCGTGCGAATGAATACAAAACCCTTGGCAATAAGCTTCCCTCTTTTGACTCGCCTGTCAGTCGTTCTACAGAAACACCCACTTCCAGCTCGAAGTCTGCTTCTACTCCCTCTTTCCGGTTCTCAGACGGTGGGAGATCTCCAGCTTCTGTAGCTACGCCTACAAGTGCAGCTTCCAGCTTGCCTGCTACTCCTACCAAGCTACCGACTGGCGCAGTGCGTCCTGCTGATTTGGAGTACGATCACAAGAACTTGTATAGCTCCGCTAGAGCAGCTGCAGAAGTCGCCAAGACAACAGCTGTCTGTACCATCGCTCCTCCTATCACCCGTACTTTGGAATGTAAGGCTTCAGGTGACATTAAGGCTGCAAGCCCCACGCAATCCAAGAGTAGAATCAAGACGGACAAGAAAAGACGTATGAAAGTAAAAAGAAGCAAATCCAATAGTTCACGAGACGCGGATAACAGCGAAGGCGTCGAATCATGCTTTGAGTCGATTGGAGCACCAAGCGAGTGGGAATACATTGTACCGAGGAAGAAGCGAAGTGAATGCCAAGGCAATTCCAAATCTGCACAAAAGAAGACAAAGACTACACGGAAGAAGCCTCAAACACCGTCCAAATCGCCAACTGTTTCTGAAGCTGCAGAGAAGGTCGTAGAACAGACAAAGCCTGAAGACGAAGCACAATTGAAAGCGAGACTTTTCTTCCAGCCACCGAAATCACCTTTGGTATTGAGCAAACCCCAAGTTGCTGCAGCTCTCGATATTGGTAATGGCAGAAACTTGGAGAACCTTACTACGTTCTGGACACCTATCGGCAGGGTCATCGTTGCACCTATACCGTCTGCCTGTGCCTCTGGTCTCAAGTTGCCTTCTTCTTCAGCGGTGGCTCAAGCGGAGTGCGGCCCGCAAGATAACGAGAAAACACCAGAGCGGAAGCAGATTACTCCTACGCGCGCTTTTCTGGTACCACCTCGCTCCCCTCGCCCACCTAACACACGTAGATTAGGGCACAACCACCGTGATCCATTATCTAGATCCGAGCTTCACCCGCCTCAATACACGAAACAAGACTCACTTCTAGCACCTCCGTCGGCTCACAATGTCCAGAATCCAGCCTTGAGCTTATCGCTACCACTCCCATCACCCATGCGGTTAGATGCTTTTACTAGCGATCTATTAGCTAGATGCGGAGGAGTAGGAGTAGGCCACGAGCCTGATGCGATACTTGCTGATTTGATAGCTGTACCACCTAGGAGAAGAAGTGTCGATGAAGGAATCAAGGAAGGTGCGAAGACTATCAATGAACAGATGCAAGTCAGGAAGTTGCTGCCGTCTCCTGGTGATCCCTTCATAGCTAGCCCTCCTCAAATGGAGACATACAAGTTCCCGAATGGCAAGTCGACAAGAGAAGGTCAAGAGGCTAGTCTGTCACGTTCCCGCGGTGGTAGACCGTCACTTATACACACGCATCCTGCAACTCTGCGACCCTCTACACCGACTCGGGTGGATACACATGTTCCACCCACCCCCAGTACAGGGAGGTATTTCTCCCAAACACCTCCCACGCCTCTAAGAGAGTCGACGAGTCACAAGAGATACGTCAGTCTGCCTGTACCTCCTCCTCTTCCACCTCGTCGTCGTAATGCGCTCCCTGATGTTTCAGTGCTTCGAGAGCAACTGGTAGCCAATGGAGCGCTGGTGAGCGGTGATGAAGGTCGGCAAGCCCACGAACGAAGAAACGAAAGCATGAAATACGATCATGACGAGACATATGCAAGGAAAGAGCACCGCTCACATCGCCACAAAACAGCGACGAAACATGATATGATCATTCCTATACAAAAAGCTTTCCCCGATGGAGTTGGTATGATGGAATATGAACGGGCTAGATCACTTAGGGATATACACTTGAAGGCTCAGATGGACCATATGGCATCTCTGACTTCACAAGCGGTACCTGCTACATCGCATAATCGTATTCAGGATACTCATCATCAAACAGTTCGTTCTTCACCTTGTGCTAAACTTGAAGAACGGTTGGATAGACACACCAATACTACCTCGAAAGGTATACAAGGCTATTACTGTGAAGAAAAAGGAAGGAGTGGCTTTGAGATGCTCCAGCGACAAAGCGAAGAGAATGGATATGTTCGGGAGAGAGGACAAGAAAGAGGAAGGGAGAGAAATCGACGCTTACTACCTCCTCTTCCTATTCGTGAACAGCATCACCACCAGCATCAGCATCAGGTGCAGGAAAAGGCAATGATGCAGCCTGAAATTGAAGAAGCAGAAGAGGATGGAGATCACAATGGAGCTATCAGATTGGGAGAACATAAACGTGGCTTTGATACGGGTGAAATCGAACGCTGGCTTGAGGGGTTGAAGCAGGCTAGTTTGATGAAGGAGGAGGAAGATGAAGAGGACAGACGGTCTTTCTTCTGAGAGAAGAGAACAGCAGTAGAGAGGGAGTGCGCCATGCTTCATAAGGCCTGTACCAGTCAGTACCTTTCATGGAAGCTGCTTTATCCGAATGAGAGCATGACCGGACGCTCAATCGCGTCGTCGCGCGTCTGCAGAGTTTATGGCAGTATGCTACAAGTAGCAGGCTCTGTGAATTACGACTTGTCCCCGTGTGCTGTGAAAAACGCAATGCAACATCGAACTTCCCAATATCGCCACGCAGATAAAAGCACACGCCCGGGGACTCGGCAGACTGTGTGTGTCACTTTTGCCACCATCATCCGAATAACAGCATCGGCAGGGGGGAGATCCGAGGTGATGAGCGTGACAGGGAGGGGGTGTGTGTGAGTATTCGAAGACAGTAACGTCGAGTATACAGTATCTAGTTCAGTTGAATCACGTAGGTATCATATCCCGTTATGGCGAAGTTGCCCATTGAATCTAATGAGGAAAGTGAAAACTCTGTTCATCATCGGCATCTGGCGCATATCATACGTATATTGAGGGAAGGCCGAGGGCGGGTGAACGAGCGGATTCGCAAAGTATCGCAGGGATAGGGTGTGAAAGGTGGATGGAGTGTACATGAAGTGTGGTAGGTGTGCTATGTAGGTATGCTCAGGTCTATGCTATACTGTGACTATTGCTTGATGAGTATGCATGCATGTTTTGATGCGAGACGGTGCGAAAATGGCACGCTGTGATTGGCCAGATGCTCCATCCTTCCTACCATCTCAGTGTGTATGCGAGTATAGAACATCGCTGGAATGACATAGAAAGCAAGCACTGACCAGGACTAGCCATATCTACACCTACTACTGTACACTGCTACTCTATATCCATTGTATCTTATCCCCCATATCCCCCCTGCATGCCTCTCTGTAACTCACCACGGCTGAACTTCAATAACAACAAAACTCGATCACTTTCCCTCACCCTTTGCGCTTATCCCCTTTCTCAGCTTGCCTTTATAAAGCGAGATTTCAAATTGCAAAAATTCCCCCTCTTCTCTTTCGCTTTTTTTTTATTTCATCTTTCATCGTACTTTCTTTTTGATCTCTCCGGGGGCAAGGTTTATAATTACTAGGGGCGGGATTGTGGCAAAGGGAAAATATTCATAATAACTTTCAAATACTGGAGTTATTATTCTTATAGATTACACACTCCTCTATATCCCCCATCCCTCTCTCTCTCTTACAGTCCATGTCAAACCCCTTGGACACTCTCGCCTCCGAGGCAGTCGTCCATCAGAACGGAGAAGGAGATCAGGAACCACAGCAGGAAGCAGCAACTGCTATCGTCAACAATAATAAGCTGGAGTCCACATCACAGCAGCCAGTTGTTGAAGGTCAAGACGATGACAACACCCCTCTGAGCGTCGAAGAGTCGGCTGGCGGTCCTCCCATGCCTCCTGCAGGACAGCAAGCTGCAGCTCTCAAAGAAGCAATTGGTGCTGTCCCTCCTGCAGATGACCATATCCATCTTCAATCACCGCCTACAGAGCCCACGATACTTTCACTCGGTCACGGAGACGCAGCTATGGCAGCCATCGATACCCGTCTGGACGAAGACGCTCCAGTGCCACACACCAACGGTTACCTCGAGCAAGGCTTGCCGCTCAACGGACTTGAAGCTGAACAAGCACAACCCAACGAGCTAGACTATCAACGAGTCGTCGAGGTTGCCAATTCTACATCGCAAGACGTCCAAGAAGGTCAATCTGGTCAAGTCGAGCACATCCCTCCCATGAGCATGGATGTAGATCACCCTCAAGGTCTTGAAGAGCCTGAACTTCCTTTACCCATCGCTGAGAGCGTGGACAGCGCGAATGAAGCAAGATTGGCGGTAGATAGCTTATCAAGGGAACCTTCATCATCGGAGACTTTGGGAGAAGCGACTCTACCAGCGCCTGGAGCCGACAATGCCCAACCGCTAGAGAGTGTTGAACCTGAGCAACCTCAAGCGCCAATTGTTTCAGCAACAGCAGCAGCAAGTAGTTTGGAAGCAGTCCTGCCTTCAGAACAGGAACAAGCTCAAGCGGGAGAGTCCTCACTTGCTTCACTGCCAGACGAGCCTACTCCTTTGCCTTCACAGCTCGTCGATGCCACAGCTCCTACAACCGATGCAACCCAATCACTCCCACCACTCCCTTCAACAGAACAATCAACTTCTTCCTCGGAGCAACCAGCACAACCCTCAATAATAGCATCGAGTGATGCACAACAACAACCCCAAATCCTTGAGAATGGCTCAACACTGCCTTCTTCTGCCTCAGAAGAACAGTCGAGAGCACCAAACGCACCACCTTCTTCCCTTTCGAATTTATTAGATTCATCAGCTCCTACAGCTGAACCTCCTACACCTTCTTCATTCGCTCCTATTCCATCACCTTCACTAGCAAAGAGACCATTTGAAGACGTTACAACTCCTTCTTCTGCTCAAGCTACTGCTGAAGCCAACTACTTTGGTACTGCTACAGCTACTGGAAGCGGCGAAGGGGAATCTTCGGAACCTTCGAGTAAACGACAGCGTGTTTCCCCTGAAGCCATGTCACAGCCTGGCACTGGTGCAGCTTCACCTGCCATGCAAGTCGATGATGTCAAGCCTGTCATTCAGCAGCAACAACCACAGGAGGGTCAGACTACATCTGCAGCTGCTAGTGCTGTTGATGCGGACGGAGAAGCGGATGCGGAAGGAGACTCGGATCAAGCGAACAAGACGGAACCTTCAGCTGATGCTTCTATGATTGACCAGAGTTTGGATTTGTCAATGGTGAGTTGTCGCGATTTCCCCTGGCTAGAGGGGTGCTTCTGGGTTCATAAGCTGAGGATTCTTTCCATTCCTCATTTTTCGTCTCAGGCCGACCAGTCTACCTCGCAAGATCAGCAAGCATCACAAGGTCTTCCTCCTATCCCTCCTTCTCACGATTCACAGCAACCCTCCACTTCGGGAGTTCCCTCACAAGCAGGAGGTGAAGAGTTCAAACCTCCTCTAGCGTCTTCATCTTCTTCGTCTTTCCCACCACCACCTCCACCACAGCCAGCTACAATGCCAAAAGAGCAAGTCAAATACGGATTGGCAATTCTACGGCAATTGAAGAAGAAGAACGAAGCTGGTCCTTTCCTTCAACCTGTTGATCCAGTTGCTTTAGGTATTCCACACTACCCTCAGATCGTCACCAAGCCAATGGACCTTTTCACCGTCGAGAAGAAGCTTACCGATGGAGTCTATAAAGACGTCGAAGAGTTCAGTACCGACATGAGACAGATCTGGCAGAATTGCTACCTTTTCAATGGTTCAGATGCTCCATTGTCGAAATGGGCCAATACGCTATCTACGCTTTTCGAGAAGCAACTGCTCAAGATGCCTACTTTGGCTAGTATTCAAGCTGCTGCCATTGCTAAGCGAGCGGAGTCACCATCTCACGGAGCACAAAAGGGTAAAGCTGCTGCTGGTCCAGCAGGCGCCAACAAAGCAAGACGCACCTCAACAGCTCAAGGTAGCGGTCCTAAACCACAAGTCAAGAAGGAACAGCAACAGCATGGAAGCCAACAACACCAAGCTATTGCACCAGGAGCTGAGAAGCCCAAAAAAGGAAAGAAGAATCAACAACAGCAACAACAGATGCAGGAGGGCATGTATCCTCACCAACAAGGAATGGGAATGGGAGGCATGATGGGACCTACTCCTGCTCAGCAACAGGCACATCAACAGCAGGTCCAGCAGTTACTCAATCAGGAACAGCTGAAGTTCTGCAAGGAGGTCATGACGGAGTTGTGGAAGAAGCAGTATTCTTCGTTCGTATACCCCTTCTATGAGCCTGTCGGTAAGTCCTGTTTCACGCTCGCTGAGGTATATCATACCATATATGACGAGCGGCTTTGCTAACTGGATTATCATTCTTGCAGACTGGCAAGCGCTTGGATTACTAGACTATCCCAAGGTCATCAAGCGACCTATGGATCTGAGAACAATGCGTGAAAAGCTAGACAATCGCCAATACAGCAATGCCCGAGCCTTTGAAAACGACTTCAAGCTTCTCATTCAGAACTGCATGACATACAATCCTCCCAACACGCCTGTCCACGAGATGGGATTGCATTTGCAATCTCTCTTCTACGAGAAATGGCAGAACATGCCACAGGAACTGCCTGCTCATCTCATGCCTCAAGCGCCTCAACCTCAGCAGCAGCAAGGATGGGGTGGTGGCGGATTCTACGGCGGTGATGGAGGAAACTCGTACGAAAGCGAACAGATCATGCTCATGCAGCGTCAACTCGAGTTGCTCACTGGCAATTTGGAGATGCTGAAGAGCAAAGCAATGATGAAGTGTGGTGGTGGATTTGGTGGTGGAATGCCTTCACCGATGATGGCTGGCATGGGAATGGGAATGGGCATGCCTATGGGTGGAGCACCTCAGCTCTCACCCGGTATGGACAATACGCCTTATGGTGCACCTCCCCCGCCACCTCCCAAGCCTCGTCCAGCACCTGCTGCTCGTGCACCTCCCAAGCCAGCTCCAGCACCCGCACCAACAAAGAGACGCTCTTCTGGTTCTTCTTTCGCCGCTGCTTCTACTTCCCTCACTACTCCTACCGTTCCCAAGCCAAGAACAACGAAGCGATCTTCGATGGCTGGAAAAGACTTTGACTATTCTCCTCCAGCTCGCGGCTTCGGACGTGGCGGATCAGATCATGATTCAGACTATGAAGAAGAACCCGAAGCTACAGTTACTTTCGACATGAAGAAGGAACTAGCGGACAAGATCCAAGAATTCGATGGACCCAAATTGGACAAGGTTGTTGAGATCATACGAAGTAACGCTCCTGAACTTCTCGGCGACGATAATAAGGAAATCGAGCTTGACATTGATATGCTAGATCAACGTACACTACTCAAGCTTTACGAATATGTTGTCAAACCCGTTGGAAAGGGTAGACAATTGAAGCCAAAGAAGAAGAAGGTCAAGGGACGAAACAGAGGTGTCGACGAGGTTGCTGAAGAAGAACGCATCAACGCTCTGCAGGCCCAGCTTGATGCTATGCAGAATAACGTAGCTGTCGCTCAAGCTGGCGGACCTGCTGTCATGCCCAACTTGAACGAAATCGCTCAACAGGCCAACGCTAGACCGGATGTCGCAAGTTCGTCTAGCGAGGATGAAGACGAAGACGATGGATCAGATTCTGAGTCTGAGTAAGTTATCTTCCTACTTGCACAGGATTTCGTGTCTAATATGCATTCATCTATCAGTGCATTCGATCCTGGTGCCTAAAGCTACTGTTCGGTTCCGATCCTATCACCTTCTTTCAGATCAGTCCATAGTTCGTGACCTTGTCGTTCATTGTACCACTTCGCTTTCATACACTAGCAGTCTATAACAAGACCCTTCTTTGCTATACAACTGGAGACGCGCGCAAGTCGGCACCACCTCACTCAGGAGACATCACTGCTTCATCACTGCCGGCTTACATACCGCTATACTCTACATGCTGCGATCGCCTGTATAGTTGTACTCTTAATAATCGATACAAAATAATCAATAGAAAATGGGGAATCCTCTAAATGTGCAAAATACTCGTGCCATCACTGTGCCATCACTCTACATACATCTCTTATAGAGACTGGTTGACTTGCTTCAATCCCATGCGTGTCTGAAGTACATGGCATTCGAGGAATCGTCGGTCCGTTTACCGCTAACAACTTTGACGCTGCTGCCTTCAGCTACCGAGCAGAGCAAATGACGAAATGATACAAGATGCGCTATAGCGCATCAAACAAAGACTTAAACGAACAAACCAGCTAAGCAATACAGAAATGTGCTTCCTTCAACAGTCATCCACCAGCCTGTTCTTTGGGAAAGTGTATCCCGCTTCTTTCCAAGTCGTGAGATTTGGGTTGCTGTAAGCGTTGAGATGGCTAAGATGAAGATGAGGCACAGAGCTATTAGCTTACTTGTCAGGGTTGCTGATGCTCAAGGACTTACTCGTTGATGTACTCCGCCGTGGGATGCTCTTTCGGACTACAGGACAAGTTGACCTCGCCCTCGCGCTGGTACACTCGCACATAGTCTATTCGTAGCTTCGAAGGGAAAGGCAAGTTCGCCAAATCGACGCGTTGGAAACTATCTGACATGTGGAAGTTGAATATTATCGACATTGGCTCTTCAGAGACCAACCGCTGAGAGACTTGTGTTACTGGATCTGGCGGGAACTGCAGTGGACCGAGTGAAGGTAAGCTTTTAAATGCGGAAGTTAGGCCGCGAAGACACTACTTACCGTTGCTGCTGTGACTTTCCAAGTTGGCTTGTCATTCTACCGACGCGGATGTCTCAGTTTGATCAAAGTAATGCATCTGCTGAACTCAAGCCGATACTTACATACATCCAGGTGATGAACGCATCCTCATCACCTCCTGGCTTGTATTCGAAGCCGTACTATTACAGTATACGGTCAGCCTCTGCTGACGCCTCTCTCAAATGCCAAGACTTACAGTCCTAAATCCGCCATTCAATTCATAGCCTTGATCCTCCAGCTCAGTCAAGCCGGAAACGGCTTCCTGGAAAGTTTGATTTGCCTGGTCAGCAACTAGTCTCTATGTCTAGTAGACAAGTGTCGCACCTGAAGCGGTCCTCCTATATACGAGTCTGCACGAATTACAAAAAGTGTTGTCAGCAAGAGCACGTGTTTGCGAATGCGTAAGAATGCCTCCAACATACTATACTGAGTCAAATCCGAATTGTAGATGGTCGTCGCCGGGCTCGCTTGCTTCCAGTGATAGCCATCATCTGAAAATTGGCCAAGTCAGCAAGGGGGAACATCTCCCGTCATTTCTGAACGTACCGTATGGTGCTATTTGTGCAGATTGAGAGACCTCCCCCTGCATTCTACCTCTCGCATTGCTATTCTGCGCTTCAATGATATCGATTTCAGGAGCGCCTCGCCCTACACGTGGATTTGGACCTGGATGATCTTCGCCTTTACAGGTACATGCTGAAACCTTTTGCCCGGGCTGGTAGGAGAATCCAGCCGGCACAGCTGGCTGACCATTGATGGTCTGATTTTTCACAGTCCCGACGTCGCAAGAATCATATGAGCTGGAAAAATTACCGGGTCAAAAGTTGGTCTTCAATTAGAACGCTTGGGCAGGCTTACTATGGCCATACTCCTTCTGTCGTTGCTCCATATCCCGCTCGAGCGAGATTACCCATCGTCCACACGCCTGAAAGCACGCATTTTCAGCTTTTTAGACTCATACCTGAGCTCTGAGCTAACGGAAGGTTCACGCACCTGGCCAGAAACCAGAAATTTGAGGTGAGCCAGGTAGAGACACGGAAACCTCGATATACCCTCCGGTGAAGCATAGCTTGTTCCAGGATTGTAACATGCCTCCTTGGTAGTCTAGTCCATGGGTAGGTTGCTTAGACATCGTAATCTCCAGATGACCGCCTTTCGTCGTGACTATTGGAAAGCACAAGAGATGTCAGCACGGCCCGAAGTGGAGAAGTGCTTTGCAGGACATCGCTTACTAGCTTCAGGATCATTCCATTCGTAATCTCCAGTTCCCCAGTAATGCAAGTCTACAGCTTCCCAGTATGGATCATCGCCAGGGTAGAACGTCCGTCCGTCGACCTCGAACTCGTCGGAAAAGACCAAATTGTACGAATGACCATCGAAACCAGTTCGCTTATACGCGGCCTCTGGCGTATGAGAGTCCACTAACCCAGGTAGATTAGGTATCTCAGGTACTTGTCCAGAAGAGTTCGTACCTGTGGTTTGTAGAACGTCAGCAACGGCGTATAAGAGTGCATGACAGGTATGTGTGACTTACCTCCTAAACCGAAGCTTCCCATGTAGCTCATTTGCCTAATGTACGCTTCTTGAATGACAGGATAAGCTCCAAACAATCCAATAAGTGCAAGCATGATCAATACCAAAGCAATAACATTACAAAAGCCTCTAATAGAGACCATAGAGCAACTCCTTCTCTCCATAATAGCATCATGTTGAGTCGGGTTATGCATATAATCATCTTGTTCAGGATTTTTAGCGTCGTATAGGAAATGTGTTTCTAATGCATGATTTGCTGTATAGTTCGGTTGTGTAATGACCTGTATGGAATCGTGTCCTACGCTACTGCTTGGTTGTCTTGTATGGTGCCCACTTGAGAGACCTGTTCGAGGAGTATAGGAGTATTGACCTTGAGGTGTCCCAAATGATCCGAAACTACTTGTGCTACTGCTGCCTTGTTGATGCATCATAGGTGCCCCAGCCCCTCTGGGCATATTCTGATAGCCACCTTGTTGAGAAGCTGCCTGATTCAGGTAATAGTGATGATGGCCATGAGAGCTACCAGACCCAGATCCATCAATGCTTCCACCACCTCCACGTTGCATCTTGAGTGATTCTTGTGAGTATTGTCTTTCACGAGCTCTATTCTGTGGATAATTCAGGTATTCATATGGACCATACTCGAATCCAGCAATGATAGGTTGTGATTGTTGCGTTCCATCTTTATAGTTTATAAATTCACTTTCTGAAGTCACACTCCCACCTTCACCTTCACTTGATGTTGTAGTGTTCGTCCTTGTACGTTGCTGATACGGTATGGAGGTGTTACGTGAGTGACTACGCCAAGAGGGAGGGTCGCTGTGTCCTTGACTGCTTCGACTATTTGCCCGACTGCGATTAGAAGGGTGGACAATTCGAGCAGAGGGTGGCTGCTGTTTGGCGTATTGTACTGTATCAGGTTGCGCGGTGGGGACTGCATATGGTTGAGGAGTGTGACCTTGCTGGACGTGGTATAGTGGAGCTTGCATCTGAGCTTGCCCTTGCCCTTGATGAGGTATGGGGACAGTCTCAAACTGGTGAAGTTGACCATCCGAGTCGCTCCTTACTACCATGTATCGTCCATCGCTCTGCTGTCTCCCATCTGTCATTGCTTTCTTTCGAAGCGCCCGCTAGACCGGGATCGACAGCTCGTAAGGTAGTGTAGTGAAGGTCGTTCGGCAAGGGTTATCTCTCTTGAATATCTACCTCAATCCTGTAGCCTTTACCTTATGAGGGTAATGAAAGGCGGGATGATGCCCGGTCTGATGTGGCTATGTGGGAGAGTTGCGATGTGAGGGTACCAAACAAATACTGCAGGTGGAAGGGTAGTAGCCTGTTTGATTAAAGGTCGCCCGAATGCGTAAGCTGCAGAGTTCAGTAGTTGTACGTTAGATGAAAGTGACTCTTCACTTTAATGGACCTTTGCTCTCATGGAGAAGAGTACTGGTACCTCGTGTGAGCGCTCACTCGCTCGCCTCGTCATACTGGGTGGAATCGAAATTTAAGAGGCTGGCAGGCGGAGCTTGGAGAGGAGGGGTTGTAAGCTGTGAGCTAGAGACTATTAGCAGTAGTGGTTACTCATCAGTCTGCCTTGAGCACTCAAGAGCATTCGGTCGTCGTGTACTGTCTCCCAGCGTCATTCATCCATGAGAATTCGGCGGCAGGCTTGGATAGAGTGCATAATTCGCCGGATCACAGACGGGCGCGCTTCGAGAGAAACACCACAGCGTATCTTGAAGCATAGTCGGTGATGGACGGTGTGTGTAGCAGCATGGTCATGATGTTGTGATACTCGATGATGCTCGCGTTATCTGATGCCAAGTGCATGTCTTTCTCCACCACATGCATGCAAAGGTCAGCCCTGGGTGGAATAGCAGTAGCTGATCGAGTCGGCTTCCACGATAGCAGAGCAGTGATGCGACAGTAGAATAGGATGGAGAGCTGCAATGTGGATACTTGTGTAGTATTCAAGCACACTCCAGCATGCCCTGCCAGTCTTCCCTGTGACTTATGATACACATGTTAAATTTCCAGGATGATCGGGATATCCGGCAAAGAGACACTCCGAGGCGAGGTGGTCATGTGGAGCTCCACCTTTGAAGTTCGAAGGGAGCTCTTTCTTCCCTCTGCCTTTTCCCTTCACTTGGCTTGACTTCCTGCTCACCAGATATACGATACACACTCGCACCCTAGCCTGATTCAGCTACTGTCCATCTATTCCTCACACAACCAATACCACAACATGTCAGGCCCGGCAGCCCGGCTCAAGCAGATAGCGAATGCCCTCGTTGAAGGTGTATCCAATCTCACGCATGGCGAAGCGAATGAAGGTGCAAATCCAGACTTCAAGAACGAGCATAGACACAGATTCCAACCTGCTCTGCCTGCTGGACTGAAAGTCAATCACACCCCTTTGAATCCTGTCTCTTTCCTTCTCCGCTCGGCTACTATACGCCCTGATAGGACTGCTGTCATTCATCCTGCTCGGAATGTATCATGGACTTATTCAGAGTGGTAGGTCGATCCCCATTCGTTGAGTGATTCCCCAGTGACCTCCTCGCCATGCTGACTCTGGGGCGTCCTTTCATCCAGGGCCATGCGTATATGCGCACTTGCTTATGGACTCAAGAAGCACGGCATAGGACGAGGCGACAAAGTATGCGTCATCTGTCCCAACGTACCTATGATTCTCGACTGCATTCAAGCGCTTCCAGCAATTCACGCCGTCATAGTCGCCATGAATATTCGCCTAACAAAGCCCGAAGTAGACTATATCCTAGAGCATTCGGGCAGCAAGATGATCATCGTAGATTCCGAATTCAAGCATTTAGCAGAAGGTTTCAAAGGAGAAGTGATAATATGCAATGACAGTGCAGGTAAAGATCCCAATGATCCATATGAGAAACTCATTGAAGAAGGTCAACAAGAAGCACAGACTGTGGGATGGAAAGGATTACCTCTTATAGATGATGAGAATGGTGATTTAGCTATCTGCTATACTTCTGGGACTACGGGAAGGCCTAAAGGTGTTCTGACTACTTTCAGAGGTTCTTACCTAGCTGGTCTGGCAAATGTCTTCGAGGCGGAAATGACTAGCAACTCGGTTTATCTTTGGATTCTACCCGCTTTCCACGCTGTGGGATGGACATACCCTTTCGCTATCACTGCCGCTTCAGCTGGTCAAGTCTGCTTGAGAAGTGTAGGCGACTACACACCTATCTGGGAGTCGTTCCTGCGTGACGGAGTTACCGTAAGCTTCTTCATGCTGGTTTTCCAAAGATATGTGTGCCCCAGCTGAGTAACCCCGCTCGTTCCCCGCTACTTGTTTAGACATACTGCGCTGCACCAACCGTTCAAATCGCTATCTGCAACCATTCCAAAGCCAAGAAGCTAGATCAAAAGATTCGAACAATGATAGCCGGAGCAGCACCATCAGCAACTTTAATCGAAGGACTAGAAAAGTTGAACATTCACGTAAATCACGTATATGGTCTGACAGAGACATATGGACCAGTAACTGCCTGCGTCACATTACCAGAATGGGATCAATTGGATAGAACGGAATTTTATAGACGCAAAGCCATGCAAGGTCATGCTTATATCGTCTCTGATGAAACTAGAATTATTAGAATTGACTCATCGGCAGCTGATGGATTCGAAGATGTAGCTCCTGATGGAAAAGAAGTCGGAGAAATTGTAGTCAGAGGTAATATGGTAATGAAGGGTGAGGACTGTTTTCCCAATCTTTTGTCGAAAGCGGGAAAAGAGTCGTTTTGCTAATGATGCGGTTTTCTTTCGTTTGGTGTGCATCTAGAGTACCTGAATGACCCCGAAGCTACGGCCAAGGCTTTCGATGGCGGATGGTTCCACACTGGTGATCTGGCAGTTCGAGAGCCACATGGAGCTATCAGCATCCAAGATAGAAGCAAGGACATCATCATCTCAGGTACGCTCTATAATTTCAGTCCCATGCACATTGTGCCAAACTGACAGACTTCGGCCTTGTAGGAGGAGAGAACGCATCTTCTCTGGCAATCGAGAGTGCCCTCTTTGAGCATCCTGACATCCTTGAAGTGGCCGTGGTCGCAAGACCACACGATGAATACGGTGAACGTGCGATGGCATATGTTATCCTCCGTGATAACTGCAAGGATAAATGGGAGGGAAAGAATGAAGAGTTCGAGAAGGAATTGAAGGAGTTCAGCAGGAGCAGATTGCCAGGTGAGTGATTGTACACGCTATGCGCTGATGCTGGCTCAACGCAGCGGGGCTGATCAGCTATTCGTGTGATGTTTGCAGGCTTCGCGAGACCGCACTGGGTTGAGGTTGTCGTGACTTTGCCGAAGACGTCTACCGGAAAGATCCAAAAGCACGGTGAGTCGACAATTTTTTGTGCTACAAGGGAAAGAATGACTAATGAATCTTGCTTCCTGATAGAGCTGAGAAAGCGTTTCAAGAATGCCATCACCGGAAAGTAAAGGAAACAAATTCTGCGAATACGTACATCAGTTTATATAGCTCGTGGCATAAAGACATTATTGTAGCTAGTTGACGCGACTGCACGCGACTGTTCGGTTCGTAGTGCAATATGTGATGATTCGTCACCGGATGCGAAGGGCAACGACACCCGTCCTTTCGAATCAAGATAATTGCGAAAGTTTGTTTGAAACGATGAATCATAAATGTTGCGACGAAACGTGAAAACAGATGTAAGTTGAAGCTAAAAGGAAAATAACGAAAATGAAAGCTAGGGTATCTATCACCAGGATGGATTTGTACACATGGACATCGAAGTCTTACAGGACTAGCCTGATAAGACCACAATAGCCATGTTGACTTGTGTTACCCTGTTTTTGCGGCTGTTCCCCTTTTTATCTATGTTTCCCCGATGAAGACCAAAAATGAGAAGAAAGAGTTGTGGAAGTTGTCGTCAAGAAGATCTATACTGTTCCGCATGTTTATCTAAACAAGTAGACAGCACGATCCTCCGGTTATGCTAATAAGCCGCCTGTGAAATCGAATAAACAATTGATTTGTGTTGTTTTTTGGAGATACATCGCTGCTTGGTTGAAAGCTGAAAGCTGAAAGCTTGAAGAAAGAAGAAACAGAAGATGGAAAGAATGTGTTGCCTGTGATGGAAAGGTATGGAGAATAGCCTCCATATTTTCTACATTCCGTCACGCAGCGACCAGGCTACGCAAGGGAAAGAAGTTTCAGGGCATCTTTGTTGACCTCTGGATGATCTAGCTTAATCGGTGAAGTACCATTCGATGTTTCGGACTCCGTGTGTTTGGTATTGAGGGTCGATAGCCTCGAAAGCACCAACGGAGAGATCAATGTCTTCGGGTCCACCACAGCTTGGGCACATGTCTGCGAAAAGCAGGTTCTAAATCAGTCTGAAGTCTCGAGAAACTCGGTGAAACGATGTGAAGACGTACCAGCAACAGTGGCAGTGGTCTGAGTACCGTCATCTAAGTTCTTGATGACAACGGATCGTCCACAGTTGTCACCGTTGCCGTAGGCGGAGGTGTAAAGAGCAATGATTCTCGCAGAGTCTGGGTTAACGGTTCCACAAGCTCCGGCATTGCCATTCTGGGTGTACCTGCGAGAAGCGGATGGGTACGTGTTCAGCTATGAACTCCTTCACTGCCAGAGAGATGCTGTGACCTACCAAGTGGCAGTACCAGTGTAGCTTTGACCATCAGCGGAAGAGGAAGACTCGGTAGCCTCGCTCTTTGCGGACGATGAAGTCTTGGACGCAGCGGCGGAAGACGACCAGGTTCGAGTCTGTCCTCCATTCTGGTTGCTGTTCTTGCTCGACGATGAGGATGAAGAAGATCCACCGTTGTTGTTGTTATTGTTGTTGCCGTTGCCGTTGCCGTTAGTGTTAGTGTTGCTCTGCTTCAAGTTGACGTTGACATTGGCAGTGGCGGCAGCGGTGCTGGCGTCCGATGAGCTGGAGGATGAGGTAGAGTCTGGAAGAAGCAAACGACGAAGTCAGGACCACTCGGAAGCTAATCAAATCAAGGTCATCATCTGTGACGCACCGTCATCGTCCTCCTCAGTGCAGTCTTCCTCATCATCGCCATCATCCTCTGTGCGCACACGTATTGCAAGAATGTCAGTCGCGTCTTTCTGGCACGTGCGCTATAATACACGGGGCCACAACTCACCTTCATCGCAGTCTTCGGCATCTGCGTCGTCGGAGTCATCCTCCTCGCAGTCTTCGTCATCATCACCATCGTCCTCCTCCTCGCAGTCTTCAGCATCGTCGTCCTCGTTGTCGTCCTCTTCACACTCCTCGGCATCGGCGTCATCGCTGTCGCTGCTGCTTGAGGTAGTGGTGGAAGAAGAGCTTCCGCTGCTTCCATTGTTCGAGCTTTTGACTGAGTTCTGGGAGACGACAGCACTTCCTTGCTTGCCGTTGTGCTCACCATAAGAGTGTTGACGCTTGCTGACTATGAGTTCAAACATACGATGGATATGCAACATCAGTTTCGGTACTCAATGTCACGCGCCACGATCAACACCTTCTGACAAGAAAAGGGGGACTGGCGAAATGCTCATGCAAACGAGAAAATTGAAGAAGAACACTCACGACCAACGATAGGCATATTGCCATCATTCATGGATGGAATGAATCCGAATCCAGCAGCTTCTGCAACTGGAGCTGCATTTGCCAGAGGCTGTCTTTTGATCTTCTGCATGTTGGTGGCCTTCATTTGATCGAGGGAAACGCGCTTGACAAGGTTGGCGGAAGAACCAGAAGCGACATTGCTGTTGGTATTGAGTTGAACGGATCGTCGTCCTCCTGAGAGCGCTTCTGTGCCAGACGTGGAAGCCAAAGCTGAGAGGACGAGAGCGGAAACGGTTGCTGAGAGCTTCATTGCTGCGAAAAGAGGGCTGCGCGTGGATTTCTAAGTAGGGAAGGGCTAAGTTGCTGTTTACTTCGAAAAGCTGTTGGTTCAATGAAGAAGAATGGGAAAGTCCGGCTTTCCTAGTTCTTTGGTTGCGTTGTTGTATATCGAGGCTCCTTGGGGTGCCTAAATTTCAGGTGTTCTTTAAGTGAAAGTGTGGTTTATGCGTGCTTGCTTTGCTAGATAGTGACAGTAGTGAAGGTGAGGTAGGAACGAGTAGAGAGAAGATAGATATCAGAAAGAGAAGGAGGTTAGTGTTTTGACAGAAAGAGAAGAGATTGACAGGCTGCTGCGAAAAGAGAGTAATAAGGGCAGAGGGCGGGAAGATGCTCTCATATCATTAGTTCTCAGGCGTGAGCTTTTCGAGGGCGCATTAATTCCAGAGGTCCCTCCCTCCGCGTCTTGAAAGCTGCGCTGCGCCCTCGGTCGAAATTAGGGGGCAAACAGCTACCTGTGACGGAACACGCCTGCGCCGCAGGAACAGCGCGACAATGTGAACATCTCAGAGACAGCAGCAAGCCATCTCGTAGGATTTCGCTAGATATAGCATCACGGATTCGCCCTCCTGGAGTTCTCTTGCAGTGTCACAGCTTCGCGTAGAGGATGGACAGCTGGTATACACGATGATGGTATACGCGACTGAGGGTGATCGAGCATGCCTTGCTCGAATGGGCGAAATCTGTGCAGTACCAGATGTAAATATGATATACAGCGTGACTGGCTTGTTGTTGCTTGCTTCTCTGCTATCTTGGCTTTCAACAGACTCTCTAATGCCCTATGCCGAGAGGTGGCCACGCGCCATAACGCAGCCTGGATGATATTGGAAGGACATGCTCATACTTCCGAGCAGGAAGGCAGGTCAGAACAGAACGCCATCGTCAGTGTCCACTTGGAAAGGCTCATCTGGACGTGGAAGCCGGGTATGATAGAACCGGACATATCATTTGCGCTGTGTCAAGACAGGGCCATACAAGCAACCTTCCACCGTACGCGGGTCGTGTGCTGCTTGAAAGGGCCACAAATGCAGCTCACATTCCCTCCTTCGAGAATGAACACTCCGAGTGCGGGAATACTCATTGCAACAACGATAAGGGTATCAATGACGTCTGCATACATGCATCACAAGTACACATGCGTGAATTTTGGACATTTCCTTGAGCAGTCATAAATACTGCGAAACGAGACAAAAGGATACTCGTTAACACGGCTACATACGCTCATCGCCCCAAGAATTGTTATCAGGACTCACTGGCACACTTCCAAAGTCAATGTCAGGGAGATCGTCTTCCTCCAATGTGTTGTCGTTCCCGTCGTCGTCTTCGTCACTTCCTTCGTCCTCGTCGCCTTCACCACGCTCGCTGTCGTCCGCTCGCTGTGAGCTCCGGATAGATTGACTATCTGCGTTCAACTCCTGGCTGTCCCGCATGCCATTGAGATATGACTCCTCTTCAAAGCTACCAGGCATAGATTCTGTCCGTTCGCGTCGACGCCGGCTGTTATTGGTCGCTGTACTTGCGAGGTCAAGCTCGTCTTGATTGTAAACAGTGTGCAGCGGGCTGGGAGAAGTGCTTCTTGGACTGGTTGACAGGGGCGACTTCGTCCCACTATTTGCCTCATCTGAATGCTTGAGCTGCGCTCGGCTGTTACGCTTGGATAGAGCACCCGCAAGCGAGCTTACCCGGAAGACTGACATTCTAGATGAGTCGGAGCGAGCTGACAGAGCAGGAGAAGCAGGTTGAGGTGTAAGATCAGGGAGCTCGATATCTGGCAGAGCAGGTCTCCAATAGTTGAAGTCATTGAAGGCAGGTTGACTGCTTCGATTGACAGGAGGGAAAGTCTCGTCGACTAGATTCGCCATTGCGATGTATGTTGATGTGTAGCCTGCCAGTTCTAATAACTCCAGCTTTACATTTCCGTAAGAGTCGATGGTGAAAATACGACTTGATGGTATCTCGACGTGTCGGTATGAGAGCCCGTCCGTCAGGCGGTTGCCGAAACCGGCGTAGAAAGGGTTGCGGTCGACGAAGAGTCGCTTGATGTCTCGCAGACAAGCCATCTTGAACGCTTCAGGTTTTCGAAGAACGACCTCGCTAGTAGACAGGGTTTAGCCCATTGCAGATGATTGTCACTGACTGGATAGACTCGACTTACCGGTGAAGAGAGGTGAAGAGCCGGTCGGGACTCATGATGACCGGTCCTTCTGGTAATGTGAAGCCATTCTGTTGTACTCCACGCAAATACTCCCGCGTAATGTCTGCTTGACCTACAGCTCGACTCGTTAGGTAGAGCATCTTGTATCCATTTCTTGCGATATCCGTGTATAGGTTCGCTACACCCGGATGTGTCCAATCGCGACCGATCATAGTGAAGACGTGGCCAAGCGCATCGGACCTAAGACGTAAAATTTCGTTAGCAGGGCTTCCGGAGAAAGCGAGGGAAAGGGAGTGTCATACTTGGTGATTGTGCCGTCGATGTCGCTGATGACGACCTGGTAATCTGACTGCCATAAGAAGATGCGGGCTGTGATGATGGCTACTCCGGAGAAGGAGGATTGAACAGTGAAAGACACGCTATTTGCGCCTTTCTTCAAGTTGAGGGCCTTCAACTGATCTGAAGTTAGACGAAGTGTCTTTGCGTAGTGCTTCTGCTGAGGCAAGGTGGAGATGGTAGTATCGCCTTCAGTGAGAGAGGTCTCGCCTGACTGCGTTGTCGAGTTGTTGGGCATTTCGGAAGTGGTTTGTGACGACAATGGCGGACGCGTCGTCTGATTTTTGCCAGAGCTGCCTTGTTCCTCATGTTGAGCCTTGCTGATAACGCTTGCAGCTTGCTCTGCCTGCGAACTAGGCGACTCGTTACTGTCCCCAGTAGTTGCGGGTACACTGTCGCCCGTAGTCGTCCGGGTACGGTTCTGTCCACGCCCCCACCATCTTGACCAAGTACCTCGAGACGCAGTCGCAGGCTTCGGCTGTGCTTCCAAAAGAGCACGTCGATACAGGTCTAGGGTAGCAAGAACTGTATGTCCGTTCTCCCAGCCAAAACAGCGGTCGCGGAAGCGCACATACAAATGCTGGTTTTGTAGAAGGTCTGCATCTTTCATGAATTGCTCGTTTGTTATGCGGTTAGCATTGAAGTCTTCGGTCGAGGGTAGCGCTCCAGATTTTTTGACTGGCACATCGGGGCAAATTGCTATTTCGAAGACGTACTGCTCGCCTTCGGAAACCAGCAAAAACATATGGGGATCGGCGGCGATTCTGTTGACGTCTGGGAAAGTCGCGGAAGGATCGGTGGAGGTTGCATACACTGGAGAGGTATCCGACAAGATGTCAGCTGGTGGAATCAATAGAAGCTACAGGTACCTCTTCCTCACAAGGTTGTCTCTGATGACCTTTGTTCTGTGCATCTTTCGACTCCGAGTACCGTAGGAGTGCTCGCGTCAGGGCAAACACATCAGGATCTCGTTCGTGTAGCTCCTCAGCTTTTCCTTGCGCTATGCGCTCCTGTAGCTCAACTTGGGCATTTGACAACTCTGGCGGTGTCTTCAATCCGTCACCCTCTCTATCATCATGATCTTGTGTTTTGTAGCCGGCCATGTCAAGCATGAGCTCATGTTGCACGTTTGAGTCTGTTGCGGGTGGAGTGTAACTTCCAGTGGAATAATAGCTGGACTTGGTAGGTTCTTGATGATGGCCAGCAGAATGCGACCTTTCGACATGGCTTGATGCTGGGCCTGGTCCAGCAGGTGACCCAATAATATCATCATCAGGGCCCGCTACTCCTTCTCCGAACGGTTTAGGCGATTCAGAACCGCTTTGCGGACTGTGTTTCCCCGCATACTCGCTGGCCACAAATGCCTCCTCAGTCACAGCAGTCTTCTTCTGCATGGCGGCTAAATCAGGTTCCCCGGCAGGTCTATCATCCTCTTCGGAGGTATGATGGGGAATATGAGAAGCTAACTGTCCTGATACCTTGCCCAGCTTGTCGGTAAGAATGGCTGAATCGATTAAACCTTTCCCAGTATCCTGCAGGCGAGCGGCAGCGCCTTCTAACAGCCTGGATGTCTTCGACACATGCATGTGTTCTATATCTTGCTTTTCGGCCTCGTCTACCTTCTTCGAATCGTTCTCGGGAGGTCGCAATGGTTCATGTTGTAGTGGTAAGCCAGTCATAGACTCGCCAAGCTCGAGATTCTCCGGCTGCACATCAGTAAAGATTGCTTGTCAGTGAAGAACATAAATCTACCGCACTAAAGCCGCCGACTCACCTCTTCTCCTGTATCCTCGTCTTGTACTGGCCCCGTTATAGGCGACGTCTGCATGTCGGCTGGAACATCCTGATCGGTCTCGAAGACGAAGAAAGCTTCTCCAGTATCACCGACTTTCATCTGATAGGGCGCATCTGTATCGTTTATCTTGACATATACCTGTTAAAGCGGCAGCGCTGGTCAATAACGCTGCTGCTGTTGCTGATTCATGCCGAATACTATCTCCGCTTACTGTTCGGTCTACTGGCCGCAGGACAGACAGCTTGCCAAAGCGGACGTGGAAGGGCGAGCATGCCAAGGTCTTCGTACCATCTTTGACATCTTCATGCTCCACTACAATGACATCTACTGCTCCGGAAAGGGTTGCTGGGTTGATTTCCTGATGTTGCAAGTGGGCATCGTCATACAACTGAGCTTGAAGCGCCATGTATATCGATGCCATCTGAACTCACCTTGTCTGCGAATGGATCACAATTAGATACAGCTATCATACACACAGCTGCCTATACAAATGTACTCACAATACTGACTGACCGAGCTCAACGCCCGGCCGACCCATTGCATTTTAGTTGATCAGGCTATGCTACGGCTACGAAGCCAGTGGCCGCCTGCAGCCTTCTGTTCAAGCGGCGAGCGGTGATAGCGTTCTTGCTGTACAAGTACTGGTTGCGTGTATGAGCCATCAAGTCAAGCCAAGACCGGCATGCTTGAAGAGAAAGGGCAAAGTGAGACGAGCGCAAGCTGACCTCGTGATCCCGGTATTCGGCACCGTGTAATACGAAGTTCACAAGCTAAACCCGTATTCAAGGCAAGCATCTCACATGAGATTAAGCTTAATTTCAATGGCTACATTTGCAGTGAGGAAGCTGGTCGATAATTCTCCTAAAAATATCCACCTTTATAGTGAGGATTGCCACCTCGTCTACTACTACTGTTGCTATTGCTACTATTATTAATTTCGGGATGTGGAGTATACCCATTAGCTCGCTTTCGAGGCTCCGGACCAGATGATTGTGCCTCCCAATGACGAGTCTCCCTCTGAGCTTGAGTATCATAATTACGAGGATCTCGAGATGCTGGTGCGCGAGAGGTGCTGCCACTACCGGCATTCGTGCCACGGTCAATCCTGTCTAGCAGACTTCCGGAAGCGAAGCCACCGCGACCACCGCCTCTAGTTGGTTGTCGTCCGCCCCGACTGCGATCTTGCAGACCTCTGCCTCTCTTCCATTGTTCGGCCGATCTGGCTTGCGCCGGCGAGTCCATAGCTATCGGCGAGGGTTGTCTGCCTTCTCTCCTTCTCGCAGGAGGCGGACTTCGCGAAAGTGATCTGGGCCGGTTGAGCGAGTTGCCGTTCACTCCAGGAGGCTCAGTAAAGTGTTTGAATGGCTGAAAGCTTTTCTTCGGTTCTGCGTCTCCATTAACTGATGAATCGGTATTTGTCTTCGAGCCACCTTCTCGTGCTCGACGGCGATCTCTTGCGCCAGGACGAGGGCCTTTAGGCTGCTGCGGTGCGTTCTTGTTCTTGTCGAGCCGCTTGACGAAAGCATCCTCGTCCTCATCAATCTCGCCGGCTTCGAGATCACCTAAATCACCGAATTCACCATGACGCCGTCTGTCTTCCTCAATTTCTCGGAGTTCCTCCTCTAACGATGGTCTAGCCATTTCCATACGCCTTCTTTCCTTTCTGTTTGGTCGTTTGGCCGCAGCTGGACCTCTTGGTCCTTTCGGTGCATGAGAAGGCGGTGGGCTGACTTCTTTCTGCAGCTGTGTCGTGCCATTGACTATATTCGGACGAGACATCGAGCTACCATTCGCAGGTGCGGAGTCAAACCTGATGTGGGACTTCCGATTGTTGTCTGGATCCATCGTGAATGCTGTTCGCTCAGAATTTGGTATCGGGTGTCCTCGAGGATACTTGCAATCATCGCCGAAATGGTCGGCTGATGCGCAATTGTAGCATGCAAAGTGGATCTTAGGCGGCTTTGCAGGCGCGTCTGCCGCACGAATGTACACTCTCCAGATGTACGGACATGTCTATGCAAAGTGGTTCATCTTAGCCTGCGGAAGTGGGATTGATTTAGGCGAAATTTTCAAACTTACCGATGATTTATGCGTGTGTGAGCTGCATCGCTCGCAGAACTGATTGACACCGTTTCTTGCCTGTTCAGGGGTCAATGGACAATCCTAAAAAGACGGCATACTTAGCATGGAACCAGTATGAAGGTCATTGCGGAGCGCACCTTAATATGATGGCCCCGTGAGTTACACCGGAAGCAGGTCATAGTCAAAGGACATGATCTAGTGCCATGATCATCCAGTTTGCCGCAAGTGAGGCACTGAACATGATGTCAGGAAAATTTCCAGCAATAAGAAGCATGCAGCGACGGACCTGTACATGAGCGCAATCTCGAACGGTATGACCGGTCTCACCACATCTAGCACATAGCTTGAGTGGATCATCCTCCTTGAAGTACCGCGAGCGATCCGCTTGATATTCGTCGTCTTCAACACCTTCAGGTGCAACTATATCTTCGCCCATATCCTCGACTGTAGAGCCCTCTTGGCGGCTACTCGGCGCCGTCACGAAGACATCCTTTGGTGACTCGCTCTCCATGTCAATTGATGCTACTGGCACAGAATGCTCTTCCGGTACGGCTGACCCGGTCAGATCAACTTCCATAGCCAGTGGAGGTTCCGCTGTTCCCGTTCCGGCTCCCGCTCCCACAACGTCAATCTCCATATTGAGAGCAAGGTCATCAGGTCCTGCATCCCCTTGAGCGCTACTATCGCCATCACTCTCGCTCGCAGCATGATCCTGCTCTTTGGAATTGTCCTGCTTCTCTTCTTCGCTACTGCTGGAATCCTCCTCTGATAGCAGATCGCCGAGCAGCGTCGAGCGTTTCCGCGATTCTGCATCTATAAGAGGCTCCTCGTCTCGTTTTCTCTTGGTGCCGCTTGGGCTTGCGATGTCCGAAGATTGCTGGGTCACTGGTGTCGACCTGTCTACGCTCGGAAGGTTTGCTGACTCTGTCGCGTCCTGCGCAGAGACTGTAGGACCTTGTAGCGCATGGACAGATTTCTTATCAGAAGTACCAGCCTCATGGACGTCTATCGGCTGTTCCTCAGTCTGTTGAGCTTTGGGCTTCTCTGTCGGCGTTGAATACTTGATGACTGCATCCAGTAGATCCTTGCTCGAGCCTTCAACAGGGTAGATGCCATCATCCTTCACGACATCCGCCTCTGTGATCTCGTTACTCGTTCCTACATAGTCCGGCACTATCTTCTCTTCAACAAGTAATTGTGGCGCTGGTGACGGCGTTGGCGATTTGCTCATGGCCGGTGGTGGGGTTGCACTCTTCATTCGACCTAGCACAGGCTTCTCTACCTTCTTCAGATCTTTAGGGAGTTTCGCAGGTGTAGTATCGACGAAGAATAGCCCAGCGAGAGGATCAACTTCGCCTTCTTCCAAATTCACATCATTTGGTTCCACTGCTTTCTCCTTGCCCTTTGTACTGGCTTTATGTACTCTAGGCGAAGGCGGCACAGGTAGCTCCTCTCCATACATTTCTTGCGCCGCTCTGACTTGCATTGGCTTTCTAAAGGGTGTTCTCTGACGCGGCTTTCGAGGACTTGCACTTTCGAGCTTTGCAGGCGTGCCAGCTGTCGATTGCGTAGAATTGCTAGTCGAAGCTGCCGAAGACGGTGGTGTTTTCTTAGAAGCTTCAGCTGCCTTCTTTTGTCTCTTCTTGTTCTTCTTGTCTTTGGGAGGTGGTGCGGTTGTAGCGTGTTGCTGCTGCTGCTGAGCCATGCTCTGTGGTGATTGTCGTACAGATCTGCTAGCGTTTTACGCGGTCTCTTGAGTCCGTTATGCGGGCTGTCCAGACCAGGCCGGAGGTCCCTATACGGAGCTGACTGAGAGCCGAATCAAAAGAATGAGCGTGGTACGGTCTCGAGGCTTCCTTCCTCTTGCTTGCGTCTTGTATTGAGAGCCGTGCTATGTATGATTGCTCTCTGTTGGAATTCCGATCTCGTTCAAAATCCTACGCAAGGTCTTGCAGCTTGCCGATCCGCCATGCAGGGGCAATGTCGAGCCAGTTTGTTGAGACACTGTCTCTTCGGAGTGGTCGAGGCGCTGGCTTGAACCTGTATATTCTATTGATAAAAGCTTCAGAGCGAGAAGTCGGGAAAGCCGTGCATAGAGTGCAAAAAGGCGACGTGATCGGAGACAACTGTAACAAGCCCGTGTTGACAAGAGCACAGCGCTCCTTGCGTTTACTGCCATACACTGACATCGAGGGATCAAGTGAGCCCTGCTCACCCGCTTGAGAGCCCAGTCCTTCTGTTTTGGCATGCAGGATTCGCCACCTCTACGCCTACGAGACGGCCTTGCAGCCTCGTCAAACGCAGTGAATGTCGAGAAAGACCATGATAAATTGCAAGCTGCAGTGATGATTAGCTGACATAAATATGCAGACCTCTACTTCAATGCGATATTCTACAGATTTGGTTTTATAACTAACTCAAGATTAGCATTGAATGTTTCTACTTTCCTTCCTTTTTGCAGAAAGAGCGCTTCTTCTTGACCGAGCATGCATAGAATGCAAAATAGAAGGATGGAGCTAGCCAAACATGTCCTCTCCGTAGGGTTCATCAGCAAAGTAGCCATCTTCCATTTCTTGACGTTTACAATCTTCGCATTCCGCCCCAGCGTCGCATTTTATACTTTCTTCGTCGGTTTTGATAATACTAGCTGTACTTTGAGCCATATTACCATCACCTTCTTCATCTCCATCATTGTGTTGATGTTCATTTTTCAACTTGGACTTTTTCTGTGAGCTTTTAGGATGTGAATGAGAGCTGCGTCCGACGCGAGCACCTCTACGCAACGGTAAGGGAGTAGAAGGAGGCGTAGCAGGAGCGACCAACATATGGCCCATACGTTCAATTTTAGTCTTGAGATATTTTTCCAGCTCTTTAGAATGTGTTACTCCTGCTCCTATCATTCCTACTCCTGTTCTGTTCATTGAGATCAAGTAATCTTCCAGAGCTTCCTCTCTTTCTGCTGAATCTTCACTGTCATCCTCATCTTCCTCGCCCTCTTCCTCGTCTTCGTCATCGTCGTCTTCAGCAGCTGAGTTCAACGCTTCGTTACTGTCTCGCTCATCCGCTGAGCCTGGCATTGAAGGCATCTCGTAGGAATCAGCAGTAGCAGCATCGTCTTCTTCAGTTTCTTCAGCGCCAGTTTCAGCTTCAGAAGCACTAGCCTCAATGGATCGAATTCCATCAGCGTCCAACTTTGAGGAGAGAGGTTTCAAAGCTTCCAATTTCTTATTCTTAGGTTTGAAAGCAGCAGCAGCAGCAGAAGTGGATGATAACGCAGGTGAGAGAAGAGGTGGTGTATCGGCAGCTGCTATTGATCGTATAGAAGTGACTGAATCTTGCATGTTCAACTTTGGTCTTCTCTTTTTCTTTGATTTAGATAAATCTGCATTTATTGACTTCTTCTTCTTCTTTTTCGATGATAGCTTTTTACTGTGCGTGCCGTTGCTTGTGATGTGTGGCATTTGAACAGTCCATCCTCTAGGTACCATAGGAACTCTTTCTTCAACTTTAATACCTTCTTTTTCAATACTATCAATTTTATCCGGATTATTAGTGAGCAATCTAACATTTCTTCCCGTATTTCCAGCGACACCTAAATCTCTCAACATTTCACCAGCAAGCGCATAATCACGTTGATCTGCTCCGTGACCTAATAATAGATTAGCAGTAACTGTATCATGACCTAAATCTTGTAGATTGTAAGCTTTGATTTTCTCTAGTAATCCAATACCTCTTCCTTCTTGTCTTAGATAGATTATAATACCTAAACCAGATGATGACGTCCCTATTAAACGGAATGCTTCGTCTAGTTGTTCTCCACAATCACATCTCTGTGATCCTATTGTTTCGCCTGTGAAACATTCGCTGTGTATACGCACTAAGACTGCGTCATCTTTAGCACCTTCGCTTGCACTTGCGCTTCCTGTTTCTTGGCTTGCCCGTGCTACCTCCGCACTCGTAGGCGACAATCGACCGACATAAGCACCTCTGACTATTCTTTCAACATCCGTCTCTCCCTTTCTCCACGTAGAATCCAAAGTTCTACTTCTGAGCGTACCGTATCTTTGATCTTTCTTGATGGATCCATCTTCATCGACTTGAGTCCCACTCCTCGTATTTGAGTCAAGCAATTGATCTCTATCAAATACGAATGCGAGATGCTCTTTATCATCCCAGTTATTCTTATATATATGCAAGAATACTTCTCCATGTGGAGTGGGTACTCGTGTACGTGCATAACAGACAACTTGTAATGGAGGTTTGGATAATGTAGGTATGCTTGATGTTTGTAATGAAGGTGCTATAACCGAAGAAGAGGAGGAAGACGGTGAAAATGGATGAAAGAAAGAAGGTTGTGAGATCTTGAGTAATTGAGGGAGATGTACTGGATCGGGATGAAATATGGAGGCTTTCGAATCAGGTTCCTGTTGTTGTTGTGGTAGTGAATTATCCAATTTCACTTCCGGATCTACGTCTTTGAGATTTGGATGTATAGCTCCTTCTTTATTGTCCGGCCCCTGTTCTGCTGAAGCATTCAGCTCGCCATTCACACGCGGTAAGGAGCTTGAAGTTCCCCCTTGATTTTGTTGTTGCTCTAGCGCTGACTCTATCTCTTGTTGCTCTTTCTGTTCTCTTTCCAGACGCAGCTTCCTGGGTGCTTGCCTTGAGCGGTACATACCGTGTGGATGTGCAAGTTCATCGTCTGCGTCGGCGTCTACATCCACATCTTCCACTGCTCTAGGTAGCTTTGCAGTATTGACATCAGGCACTGCACCATTGGAAGTAGAAGAAGAAGAAGATTGGCCATTAGCCTTGCTGCTTGAAGAAGCTGCTAAGGAAGTTGATGATGATGCATTATGCGGCAATTCACGCTGCTCGATGGCTCCTTGTATATGCGAATTAGAGGGTAGTGTATCTTCTTCTTCTGGTCCGACATCACAACTTGCATACGCAGGTTTTCTTGGTGATTTATAATAGGACGTCGAAGAGGATGAAGTACCGTAATGTCCATGATGTCCTGCTCCTGCTAATGTATGCCATGAGAAAGCACTGGATGGATCCTCTGGATGAGGGTAGAATTCATGAAGGAAGTGATTGCGAGTGATGCTGGAGAGAAGGAGGAAGAGCAACAAAGAAGAAAGTGCATCAGTCTAGCTATTGTACCCAGCCTCCAAGTGAGTGAGGGAAAGCTATTGCTCACTGTGGGCCCGATGAAGCTGCAGTTTCCAAGATGAGTGGATCCAATTGTGGTCTTCTTTGGGACGAGGAGGACGACGAAGCTTGCTGCTGCTGCTGCCGCAGCAATGCCTTCTTTGCAGTATTCTTGCCAGCACTACCAGATGTCAATGCCTTCAAGAGATCAAAGTCTGATGGAGTGTATGAATAGCTTGTCGTCGATGGATGTCCTTCTCCGGCGGCCGAATGCTGATGCGAGTGATGCGAGTGGCCATGACCGTGAGGGTTCGACGAAGAAGAAGCAGGCGATGAGGATCCAGGATGATGTTGATGGACCATGGATGATGCCATGCTTCCCACTTGGAACTATCGATAATGGTAGAAGCCCAAGGTGATGGGAAAGTTGTAGTAGCCGGCGGCGGCAAGAAGAGCGAGACTTCCACTTTCCACTTTCCATGCAGACTCACGGCGGACTTCGGACCCGGCATGGCAGAAAGATGTGGCGACATTTATCATCAGCAGCCCACGCATCGTAGACGGAGAGAGCGAGAATGACGTAGTGGTGTTATTACATACAAGTAGAGTGATAACATGTGATGGTACAGCAGCATCTCTCTGTATCGCCGCTGTTGTGTCGTGGTGGACATCACTCATGCATTGACGGTACACAGAGGAGGATGATCGAGGAGTGCGAGGTGCAGACATGCGCAAGAGTTGGGAGTCAGCTGAATGATACAGGTGGAAGAGCAAGAGCAAGAGAGCGCTTATCGAGGATGGCGTAGTCTTCTTCAGATGATGAATTGATGATCTCTGTAGTGTGCTCTGCTCATCTCCCAACTCCCCAAGTCACGCTTCTCATTTCCATGCATGCCTTCATTCAGCCTTGCCTTGTTGATGGGATGGGATGCGCGATCTCGTCTCTATCATATACCACTTATATCACATCACATCACACACTGACAACGATGCAGCAGCAAAGCTTCACTGACAACGAGAAAGCTCTATGCTATCATGGTCCTCTCATCTACGAAGCTGTCAGTTGGTTACATATGAATGAATGATCTGTTTACGCCTGCTTCTGCTGGGCTCAGAGCAAGATAGCTCGTGAAGAATGGATCAAGGAAACGATAATACTACGCGACTATAAGAATCGCGTGTATATAGTACACTATACTGACTCACTCTGTGTTCGTTCATCATCCTGTCACTACTACTACTACTGCTGCTGCTCTTCCTTCCGGCTTCACGTCGGTCTATTCAGAAAGTGAGTAACAGGAGAATTAGTAGTAAAGGATAAACAACCTTTTGACTGACCATGTATACACACATCTTACATTGCACTATCATCCTTTCATGTCATCATCACGCAGATCATGAAAGCGGAAACGTGGACAGATCCAAAGAAACATCAAGGCCAGACTGGTCCTCATTACTTTGTTCACTATAAAGGCTGGAAGCAGACGTGAGTTGTTGCGAACGACATGGGCGTCAACGCAGGACAAGTAGCCCAGGAGCAGCAGCAGAGGACAAGAGCTGATTACATGTCTTCTTGTCTTCCTTCTCCTTATTCCCCTTGCTCCTCCCCTACTCCTCTTCATCATGTATCGCTCATGTCGCTCAAACCCCTGGGCATCGCTATCTGTAACAATTTCCCCAGCTGGGACGAATGGGTACCCGAGACACGTCTTTTAAAATGGGAAGATTCGAATATAAAGCTACAAAAGTCATTGATAGAAGCACAACGAGCCAAAGACCGAGCTGAGAAAGAAGCAGCTAAACAAGCCGCCGCTGCAGCGTCAGCAGCTGCAGCTGCTTCTGCATCCTACGATGGATCATCATCATTACCTAAGTCACTTTCTGGTGGAAGAGCATCAAGTAGTAATAGTCATGCTGCTGCTGCTAAAGATGCCGCGTTGGGCAGCGCTGGTGGTGCTGCGAGAGGCACAAAGAGAGGAAGAGATAGTCTGTTGATCGATGAAGAGGAATACAAGAGTAAACCCGAGATCAAGATTGTTATTCCGGATCTGTTGAAGGTTAAACTGGTAGATGATTGGGAGGCCATTACCAAGAATTATCAAGTGCGTATTCCTTTCGCCCCTTTCCTTTCACGATTACTGGCTCGGGTTTGCTCGTCTGCGGCATTTACATCGCTGTTTCACTGGACCTGATTGCTAACCATTCAATTAACGTTCCACTCTGCAACAGCTCGTCCCATTACCTCGTACACCAAGTGTCAAAGATATCCTAACAGATTATGAAACCGCTCAAACTTCTTCAACCTCAAATGGTGGTTCATCAAGACATACAAGTCGATCAGCCTCATTAACGCACGAAATCATCTCTGGATTAAAACTATACTTTGAGAAGAGTATAGGAAATAATTTACTGTATAGATTTGAAAGAGGTCAATATGGTGATGTTAAGAAGAAATATCAAGGTCCCAATACTCCGGAAAATGAGAGGAAGGAAATGATTGAAGTTTATGGTGTTGAACATTTATTGAGGTTGTTTGGTGCGTTTTTTTCTTTTTCTCCTTTTTCTACTACCACTTCTTGATCATGGCCTCCTTTATTCTTGTCCACATCTTCTTCTCCCTTGCCTTTTTTCCGTTGAGAATAAATGAGGACTTGCTGACTCTTCTAGCATTCTTCAGTGAACCTGCCGGAACTCGTCGCACACACAGCCATGGACACAGACACAATTGCAGTCCTACGTGATTCACTGCAAGACATTATGAAGTACGCCTTTGGCTGTTAGAGTCAGGTCAGCTTTTGACCTCGCAGACGGACCACTGCTGACTCTTCCGTCCCGTCTCTATCGTCCCTCTGTTGCAAATCACAGGTTCATCGTACAAGAACAGGATCGCTACTTTAATGTGAAGTACGAAGAGACGAGCTCAGCCTATCAGAATCTGAGCAGGATATAGTATGGCTATCCCTCATATTAGTGATGGCTTTGCTTGGATGCATTCTTCCTTGAAAGACCTAGCGATTCCACTATGAAGGATTTACCTCTGACCTGGCGTGCCTGCAATTTCATCTATTTCTTTACTCTTATGGTGTCTCCTTTGAAGTTAGTAGAGGTTCTACCTACTGTATTACCGTAGCCTTATTCCGTTTCACTGTCACCAATGCTCTTGGCAGTCTTTATCGTCGACATCACATGAAGTCATCGGAGGCAGTCTGGACACGAGAGCGTGGACCTTCAAAATATCAACAGCTTGGTAGTATCTCATCGTGTTCACCTATAGCATAGCTGTTGACCATCCAAGGTTCGCGCCATGCTGTCGTATGCTTTTAATCTTATCTGACAAGAGTGGCTGATCGAGAAATCTTGACATGCACGCGGAGGAGCGGCAAGCGAAGTGCAGCATGCACACTTTGCTCTCTCAAATCAGCACCGCGTTCACAATCAGACAGTCATGTCACCTACACATACGCTGTCGCCTACTGCAGCCTCGACGTCCAAGGATGGGATAGAGCTCACTTCTCTGCCGGTGCAGGCGAGCGTGAGCCATGCAGGAACTGTGAATACCATGGCGAGCAGCTTCAACGACGACAGAGCGGAAAGAGCAGTGGCTTCAGGATCTAGCATTACAGATTTTCCTGATCCATTGGGTTTACGAGCTAGGATATTCACTCCTAAAGACGATGAGGATGATAAAGGTTCATAGTCAGTCCAATTTCCTCGGACTATCTTCACTTTCTCAGATAATGCTGAGCATATATACTGTATAACGTTTACAGCTTCGTCCTCGGCTCAGAACAGAGAAAGAAGAAGCTCAACAGTAGAGAAGTACGCAAGTTCTACGAAGAGCAGAATGCTCAAATAGCAGCATACCTCAAGGTGCGTATCAAGCCCTGTAATCATGTCGGTTTCATCGATCATAGTACTGAGAACTGTCCATGTGCACGCTCAGCCGACAGAGAAGCACGCAGACGATGCAGATGAAGATGCTGAAAAGGCTAAATTCAGAGTCAAAGTCGCTGTCTATGCCTCCCTTATTGCAAATCTGTGCTTGGCTGGTCTACAGCTATACGCTGCTACTTCCTCGCTGTCGCTTTCTTTCTTCGCCACTGCGGCAGATAGCGGTGAGTGCAGCATTCTATCATTGCTGGGAAAAGGAATATAGATTACTGATGCAGCTTGGCTTTCTAATGTGTGATTATAGTCTTCGACCCTTGTGAGTGAAACCCTTTAATCTCCGATGGCAACGGATTGTACTGACCTTGTCGCTGCCTTTCCACAGTTGCCAGTTTCATGCTTGCATACGTTCATCGGAAGTCACAAAAGCTAGACCCTGCAAAATGGCCAGTCGTGAGTCTTCACCTACTTCCGATAAGTACTTACCCACAGTCGCTAATCTGTCTTCTTTCTTCTGCACATAAGGGCGGCGCTCGTCTCGGATCCATAGCCAACATCTGCTATTCCTTCCTCATGATTACAGTCAACGTAATTCTAATAGTAGAATCAATCCGCTCACTTGTAGAAGGGTCACCTAACGAAACGAACGATCTACATGTTCCTTCGTTGGTAGCAGTCGCAGTAGCACTGTTGACTAAATTCTCACTCTTCTTGTTCTGTTGGACTATCAAGAATTCAAGCTCGCAAGTTCAGATTCTCTGGGAAGATCACAGAAACGACCTACCGGTCAATACTTTTGGTATACTTACAAATGCCGGTGGTGCAAAGCTACGATGGTGGATCGGTAAGCTTCGAAGCCTCATAGTTTACGTATACGCAACAAACTGATCATCATTTTCGTCTGCTTCATCTAATGACAGATCCCATGGGAGCTATGATCATAGCTGTCGGAGTGATCACTTCATGGAGCATTACAGGCTGGCAAGAGTTCAGCACTTTAATAGGAAAGAATGCCTCGCTGGACTTCCAGAGATTTATCGTATATAAAGCTATGACATTCAGCGAGTATTTCATCGCTATAGAGTAAGTCACCTTATACGCTACCTGTGAAGCATCTTCTGGTTGCAGGAACTTGAGACAGTCGCTGATTGTGTTTCGTTCTGCTAGTAATATCAAAGCTTATACTATGGGACCGGAGATGTATGTCGAAGTAGATGTAGTCATGAAGCCAGATACGCCATTATGGCAATCGCACGATGTAAGCTACTTCCCTTCCTCACTCGGACATACTGCTGCTGATTATGTACGTTCGTTTGCAGCTGTCACAAAAATTCCAGGACGACCTCGAAACATTACCTGGTGTTGGGAGAGCATTCGTACACGTCGACCATGAAGTGACGCATTCAGCCGAGCATAACAAACGAAAATAGATGATCATGCTTTGACTACGCTGGCGATGCATCTGACAAGGTATCGCGACCGGATGAAGGATATAGCTGAAAGCATTGACGGAACGACCCATTACGACCTAGAATCGAGGAAGAAGCAGAAAAAGGCTACATTTGTACAATATACTGTCATTACACTACACTGCCCTCTTCACTTATAGATGTTCGTAATACACGAAATCGCATAGCTCTATCTGCTTCATATCGCTTGATTTTGGCCCTTTTTGCTCATCCATTACGAGCCCATATTTTTTCCGTACGAAACTAGTATCATTTCGAGTCGACCGCAAGCTTCTCACTGGCTACGATTGAGCTTGTTGTCGACAGGGTACTCAAGTCTACCTCGTCATTCCCAAGCCAGCGTGCACCTATGTCTTCCAGATGCCCATCGAAATCATCGACTTTCATGTGTTGTCCTGCTTCTATAAGTGCTGGCAATGCCGCTGGCGTGGCTTTTGGGTCTGCATACGTTATTGAGGGTTTTGATGCGCTTGATGAAGATAGCTGCAAGGGGCACGTAATTATTTAGCGGTCCGACATATTGAACGGCACGTGTATAAATGGGCAGCTTACAGGAACGAAAGCTTTCGAGGGAGAGGCAAGATTACGATTATCGAGCTGCAGCAGAGTAAAATGCTGTTAGTTGAAGGAGATATGCAGTAACTAGAATTAAGGAGCTTACAGCGAAGAAAGCGACTTCAGAAGCAGCCTGTGCTATCAGTCTCTTGATGAGTATCGGTACATTTGCCTTCGCGGGGTCATTGGGTGTTTCGCCCAGACCTTCGTTTGCAAAGTAGAAGCCTCGTACAGTCCATTCATTTAGGGCAGCATGCTCTTCGACCTGTAGAGAACAGCATGGATCAGACTTGTTCGCTTTCGCGCTATTGCTGTGCACTTGCGCCGATGTCGCAATAGCAGGCTTAGGGGAAACAGCAAGACTACTCACGAGCAGCATAGCCATCTCTATTGCAGCTGATAATCCAGTCCAATGATGCAGTAACGGTATAGCATGTTCGTATCGAATCTCATGCTCGCTATCTTCGGCTGATGGTGCAGGGCCTAAGAGGCACCCGATGACGGTCTCGTGAGGGTATCGCGCGGCATGAAGTAAAGGCATCAGAGCAGCGTGAGCTGAGAATGTATGTTGAGTCGCCATAATGGGGTTATTGCGTTTACAGAGGATAACAAAGCTGCACATGCTGGCGTCAACTTGACGTGATCGAGGCTGGGTCCCCCGTTGTGGACGATGCAGCGACTGCTTTCTGTATCTTACTTCTCCACGACGAAATGCCAATATCGAAGTCACAGTGCCACGTTGACTCCACTGCTTCTGGCCTTCCCATACTACAGGATGGCTGCTTCAAATCTGAATATTCTGGCAATATCCGGCTATCGAAATAGCTGGGTGACAAGAACATCGTTCGCCAGAACCCACACCCGACCACGATGCTCCCCTATAACTATGGCGGCTTTCTGACGGTTCTTTTACAGCGATACACCAGACTCCAGAGTGTCTTCTATGCGGCTATCGTAGCTGACTCGCGAGATAAGCTTTAAATTTGATCCGAATAGCCGTTTCTTCCGACAAAGGCAAGAGTCGGCAAAATGTCTACACAGCTACCCTATCCAGACAGCCTGTCAGACATTGTTAGAAAGCCTTTCTCGCCATCACAAGCGCATCTGCAGACATTCGTGTCGTCCCGGGGCTCGACACCGGACTTAGGCTGTCTGCCATCCTGCACGAAGAGACCCTTTTCTTCGAGTATATATCATGCTGCCAAGCTTGTTCGCCCCATGCCAATGGAATAAATCGCATGTTCTGTGCATGACATGCTACCAGAACGTAGCATGGTATGTCTGGGTACGCTTCTGTGTAAGCGAGCAAAAAGCTCACTGTTTGGTACCCGTGAAGCTCCAGAATGCTCAGAAGCGGTTCAACTCCGCGACTACATCGGGCATGGACGTCTACCGCACAAACCAAGTTTACCTGTCGGACATGTGTGCTTACAAAGGTAACATGACTGTCCTCCGTACCGCCTTGCAGGAAACATGATTTAGCTACGACGCCGCCATCTTTTCTTCGCTTTCCAACTTCAGCACTGTGCAGATACCTGGGTATTACTTAAGCGTCTCACTTTCTGGAACTTCGGCTCATTGTCGAGAAGAATACCTTCGGTCATGCTCTCAGTCCAGCAAGCAGTCGACTTTGGAGCAGGTTTTGCTCCGCATGCAGGGTGGTTGATCTTGACTGCACTAGTGGGCTACATCTGCATATCCTCAATTTTCGATTACCGAAAATGGATTGTATTCTGTGAGTCTCCCAGCATGAGTGTCCGGGACGTGTCATTTCTGCTGACCTGAAGGAGTCTTTGCTAGGCAATGGGGCACCTCCCGAATGTGATAACATTACAGGCTACTGTATCTTCAGCTTGCAAGCCTTGTATCTCCGTCTAATTAGAGACAACGGCCCGCATGACACAAGCGCTCTTCGCAAGTATCATCAGCCGAGCACCTTTATCTCCCTCAAGGAGTCCCGCAAGGGTGAAAGACCCGCGATGGTCCCATGGTGAGCTGATGGAAGTAGACCCCGACCGTTTCGACAAGCTGACATGCAGTTCTCTTAGGCTGTTGCCTCAGCGACAGGCTGGACCTTACAAAGTCGCACCAGAGTGGAGGGCCAAAATCAAAGGTTTACTCGTGGAGGCAGTTGAAGAAGTGAATGCGCAATATCCCAGAACGTCGCCAGTTGTTCAGCATGGACATTCTAGAATAGAAGGTTCTGGGTTTGCCGTACTTATGGCGGACGGTGATCTGCCAGTCTGCCAGGTGTCGGAGGATGTTCGCCGTGAAGTAGCACATATACATGCTGTGAGCAATCCATTATGACGGAGTCGTCGATGAGCCATTACTGAGATCGTCTGGGCCTCTATAGCAAGACGCATCCTTGCATGTTATCTTGTCGCCCGCTGATGCCGCTACTGTTATCGAAAAGGGATGGGGTGAACGATTCGGTTGGGCTGGACAGTACTGCTTCAACGGTAGACTAAAAGGCAAAGTGATACCACCCGGTATGATGTTGCTTTACTCGCCCAGGGACGAAGAGGAGTTGGCAGTGGTCAAGAAGGTTATAAAAGCTGGAGTAGCTTATGCTCTGAAAGTGTGATGTGATATCAACAACGTGGGAGCGTACTCGAGCACGTCACAGCGACCCGATTACAATAGCAGTAGACAATTTATCCTTATTCTTGTTCTGGTTTGACGCAGTAGAACGCCTTAGGCGTCACCTTATCCGCAATGATAGCAGTAACCTTACTTGCCCGTCGAGATGCTGGTTGCGACTGGAATCTAGCAGGCTGGGAGCCTTGAAAAGCGCATTTATTTGCTCGCGTAAGGGTTTTCGCCTGTGCAGGTGCTCGTGTTCATGGTCGTTTCCACAGTCGTGCCAGGAGCGCGCGTACGTTATACGGCTATTTTGATGAGCTGAAGTGCAAGCGGCCCGGGGATCGATGGCCTGTAGGTAGGTCTAGTCGATATGTATCGGGTCCTGAGTACCCCAAGCCGACACTCGCTTTCTTCGACCGCTCTCGTAATTCGGATTGGTCTTGTCTGTTGGTCTGACTGAGGATATCCTTCACCGATGCTGTTGAACTGTCTGTTTCAGCCTCTCACTTTCCTGCTTGGCACGTTGTATAGCGCGCTCCTTTTCCATCTCCGTGGCTCTCTTCATCCACGCCTCTCCCTCTTCTTTCCATCTTGATCTCTCATGCTCAGCATATTCTTCTGGATAGTCCACGTATCTCTCTTGTATATCGGCAGGCGTTGGGAATGCCGTAGCAGGAAGGGAGTGGAGTAGATCATTTGGCGTCTTTGATTCGTTGTGATTGTGTGCATGGGACTGCTCGCCGCCTTGAGAATGATTTTCATCATGCGAATGCCCGACTTTCGGCACACATCCTAGCATTTGGTCAACTTGTCTCACCAGCGCAGCCATAGACATCTTATCCTGAGGGACACAAGCGTCATCGAAGTATAAGTCAGAAAGCAAGTGATGATCCAGGTTATCATTGAATACTCACCTCGACACATAATGTCTGGAAGCCAACTAAGCCAAACTCCTCGACTATCTCGCAAATCGCTTTGTTCAGTGCCCCGTGCTTGGCGCTTCGCGTGTCTTTATCCAGTTCATACTGCAAGTACTCCAAGTCTTGCACTTCCGTATAGTAGTCTAGATTAAATGGCAAATCTCCATACTTCGTGATGAGGTCGATCTTCGATAGTACATTCAGGTGAGGCAGTTCAAGTTGAAGCATAGTCCGTAGCGAGAGAAGAAGGATAGCAATGTATTTGGAAGCATCCGTCACGTGGAAAGAGTCGACCAAGTTGATAGCTGCTAGCCTGTACCCTAACTTTTCCAGCTTCCTGACTATGTTTCGTAGGCTGTCGTGGTTCGTAGATAGCTCGACCTGTCCTGGCATGTCGAATACGATATAGTCTGCATCTTTAAGCTTCTCTAGACCTTCTTGAAGCCAGTCAAAGTTCTGTTCAAGGTACTCAAGGCAGTAGATCATGCCTCCATTTGGGCCGAGTCCATATTCTTGCATCACGTCTTGTAAGCTTATTAATTCGGTGATGTTCAGAGCACATTCATACGGAAGCATGTCGTTGGCAGGGTCCAAGTTGACGATATGCACACTTCTCTCGAGAGCTTTGAAGAACTGCTGCAGTCCATGGCAATAGGTAGATTTGCCTGACCCAGGAGGACCGATTACCTGTTGATTGTGTCAGGGTGGCTGAAGGAAGCGGTCAACGATGGCGCTCGAGCAGCACTTACGACTTGACCGAAAGGCATGGCTCTCAATGAGTGATGCGTGAAGTAAGGCAAGTTTGCTGGAATGGGAGAAGAAAGAGCTGCACAGTCAAGAGAAAGCTTCGGCTTGGGCTTCGTTGCTGTATGGACGTGATCGAGCAGCATAATGATGAATGCAGCTCTGCAAGCTACCAAGTTGCTCGACCAGAGCGTCTATGTATCAGAATGGCCTCTTCTACTACACCATCAGAGGTCGAGAACACTCTCCAGCGCCTGTCCCATCATCGCGGCGTTCGAGGTGTGATGATCCTGAGCAACGATACTGGAAGGGTCATCAAGCATACTGGTTCCATGCTCGAAGGTCCTCCATCTGCATCTGAAGAGGCAGACTCTTCAAGTATCAAACATAGTTCTATAGCTGATGCTACTGAAGGCACTGAGGTAGTCGCTGCTGGGTCCAATGGCCACAATACCGCGCCAATGGTCAACGCTACAGTACGCAAGTATGCAGACGCCGTTAGGCGGATTGTCACAGCGAGCAAAGAAGCTGTACAAGGATTGGATGACAAGGTAAAATTTCTCAGACTAGTAATTGCTTATAATTAAGTTGATTTGATGTCTTTCTATTTGTTAGGACGCGCTGCGCTTTCTGCGGATGCGAACAGGACAGTACGAAATGATGATTACGCCAGGTCAGTTTTCCATACAAGAACAGTATCATTAGCCACAACTGAGGCAATCCTTCATTAGAGGAGAAATATACGCTGGTCGTGTTCCACGATCCCAATGTCAATTAAGTGGAGAATGCATGCAAGTCCACACCCTCTCGTTACATACCCTCTGAAGTGCAGTCTACAATGTTGTGCTGCATACTCCGCCATCTGAAGTCGTGTATAATAAGCCTCTTCCCTCCATTGATACTACGCGATGCACATCCCATGTGTACCGGCATCTTTACTACCACTCTTGCTTCTGTTCCGACTGAGAGGCGATACCACGTGAGTTCGAAGCATTTCCGATATCGATGCCTTGCGTGCCATTGGAGTTGCACTTGGTACGCTCAACTCTAGTCCAGCTAGAGTACGGCTTGCTATTAATAAATCGTCCGTTGCTGATAGCTCGCTCGAATTTCCGTCACCTTCAGGCGGTGTATGGAAAGAGGCGTCTATAGTCGTAGTTGTCGCAACACTGTTCGACCGCGACATTGCGGGAGGTTGAGGAAAATGGCGAGCTAAAACATCATCCTTATCATCTATGTCGAACTTTGAAGAAGCAATACTGTCTAACGATTCTCTCCATAGTGAGTTTTTCCGTTCCATGACGGGCGCATCGGTCATGTTTGCCCTTTGCCGATGCTCATCTTCTTCGTCAAAAGACAGCCAGCTGAATGCGGCCGAATTGGTCTTCTTTACCTCTTCAGTCAGGTCTGGTAGCCCACCAACTGGAGCGGTAATAATAACCACATCATCGTCGTTGTCGTAGACCTTTTGAGGAGTATGTCTCGAGGTGGAGGTTGATTTAGCGCTACCATCACTCCAGCGTAATGACGGATTGTTTGACCTCGAGGAAATGCTGGAACGCGGTGAATTGTCTACACTTTCTGGTTTCTTGCTTCCAAAGGATGCAAAGAAGGGATTGGCATCGCGACTGGCGTATAAGCTTCCTGGTCCTGCATTTGCGGTGCTTGACTGCGTAAAGCGTGACGGCACAGAAGATACAGGTGGCGTGGATAGTGGACTCCTTGTATTCGTTGGGCGTGAGTAATTAGATGTGCTGGCTCGGCCGATAGACCCGGATACATAGGCAGACGAGCTCGATTTGTTGCTCCCAGAACCACTCGAAGGAACTCGACTGCGACTATATGATGTCGTTGCCGAAGACTGCGAAGCGGTACGTTGCATGGTAGGAATACTCGCTCTCGCGTGCATCATGTCACCGAAGTCTTCTGTTGCGAGCTCTCCTGATAGGAAGCTCGTCTTGCTGCGAGATAATGAAGTTGAAGCATGGTTGCTTCCGCTTGCCACAGGTTGAACGACAGGTGCTGATGCCGAACGTGCGATGAAGTAGCTTTGTAACGGATTGCTGGTCGCTGAAGGCAATTGCAGACCTAGTGAAGATCCTGATCTTGAAGAGTGTGTGGAGCGAGCACGGGTTTTGGAGTATCCATCGTCACTGCCGTTTAAAGCCAGGCGCGTCTCTCGTTCCCGTCTCGACGCCTCGATCACGGAATATTGGTCTTCAAGACTTTCACGAACACTCGGATGCAGCATTGGCCTGTAAGATGATATGAGAGCCTCGATATCGACATCGTCTAATGTCGGTGGTTGTTGTCTGTCTGCGCGTTTTTCAGGTTGCTCACTGCAAGGGTGCAGCAAAGTCAGGTTTGAGAGCTGGTCAAAGATGCTTCACACTGCTAGTCGGCTTCTTGAGATGCGACTCACACATAAGCGTCATGTCTATCCTGTACACTGCGTTTGTCTGAAAGCTTTGGTGCAGGTATGCGAGGTATTGGTCCTTTTTTCGTCATGTTGCCACAGGCGTTCCATTCGGTATCGAGATGTCGCCCAGAAGAATTGTAGGTATCGATACCATGTAGACCACAAGAATGCTTGACGTCCGCTCTGACACTCGAGCTTGAGGTAGCTTGTGGGTCAATCAGAGATTCCCGGCAGATGTGACTAGCTTCTTGCGGTTCACTTTTGACAGATCTTAGCCTGCTCATCTCGATAAAGGTTCCGGTATCTTCGAGATGACGATTTGAAAGAGAGTAGCTATACAGGAAAGAAAAGCTTATTCTGTATAGACATTTACTGTGTAGGATTGATTGTATGTTGAATGAGCAGTCGGTGACAACTGCACAATTCCTCTACCATGTACCTGATGAATCTGGTAAATCAGATTTCTTCTTTCCCGACTTGTCGTTGCAAGGCACCCACAAGTGCCCTGTCAACCAGTGCTGACAAGGCTAGACACACGCACAATTATATCTCTTTATAGTGGGCCCGCATGGTGTACCTGTGAAATGCTCAGATTACAGCTAGCTCTGAACTTTCGTCGTCTAGAAGCTGACCAAATACAGAACTTTTTCACCCCGTTACCGTAAGTAGTGCTTTTTCTGAATAGGCTCCGAGACATACTCATACTGTACGCGTCTTTTGAAGCGTTTTTCCCGTGTAGCTTCTAGGCTGCGGGCCTCGGGTAAAAGGCTCACACGCGACGCGTAAAGCTGTGTAGCATTGCACATGTATAATGCGGAAGCCGTTCTTGTTAGTGAACCACGATGTGGTTGGCCAGCAAGTCAGCTACACCTTCATGACCAGGCAATACTGTTAGTCTACCTGGGTAACCGCCAACTACTCCTGGGACTGATCCCAGCATGAGGTTGATCGACGAAGGCGAGGTGATTCTCGAGGCGTACCAACTGTCCTGAGACTTGCTTGTTGACAAGACGGCAGTATTGTAGAGGCCGCTGTTCGTCAAGAGGCCGGGACGCTGGCGTAGTGCATCAGCTGCTGGCCAGAATCATAGTCTTCTCAGCTTGCTGGAACGAGAACGTAGGAGATGGAGTGAGCGCCAGCAGATAAGGACGGCCAGTCAGTGAGAACTGCTACAGAAGCCAGTTCATGAGTCGGTCCAGAGCAGCGCAAAGCATTGGCATACATCCTAGCCACATCAAGCACCGGACTGCTTACGTCGTCTGACAAGGGTCCCCGTGCTTTTTGCAAAGTACCTTCACGAATTCGACGGCGGCGACCTGCAGGTCATTGATTCTGTACCAACACTATGAAGATGGACGTGGACGGCTGGCTTAACAGAGCATCATTAATACCCAATGCTCAAGGCTCGCATTCAGCAGCTCAACGTGTAGCTCTCACTCCCGAACTGGCGACTTTGATCTTTCTTCACCTCGACAAGCCGGCGAACTTCAGCGCAGCTTGCCACTTATTTCATGGCATCGCTACGACCGCCGCAACAGTGTACACCTGGTTCAATAGAAGATATTGGAAATGCGAGATCTTCTATGCATTGCTGCTCTGGAGAGGCCTCAGCAAGCCAATGTACATCGATGTGTGTCTTCAATAGCCAACGCATTACGATGTGGTGTGCGGGCGGCTGATCTTGCTTCATCGACAATGGCCTACCAGTTCTTCCTGGACGCCAGACAAGTCCCTATTTCAAGGCAGCTTCTGCATTACCTGCATACTCGGAGCTCGTTCATGATGGTGGTAAGGGGTTATCCAAGCTGGACATGTCCTCCTCGCTGACGTCGAGCAACCAGATGGGAGGTCGCAGCGTAACAAAGTTTGATTCCCGGATAATCAATATGTTGCTCCACGAACGCTTTCCGCACTACCTGAGCGGTACCAGCCTGTCGGGAACGCTTCCTGGTCACGATGCAAACGATGTTGCATTGTAAGTCTCGACAGCCCCGGAGATGCATGATGAACCAGCTACGGATGGCTTTCTAACATCAAGTCGCGCAGATCAATATTTCATATCAATAATGGCATCAGATTGCAAGTATTGACTGACCAAAACCGGGAATTGCCAGACCGTATCTTTTTGGAAAACATCTTTTCTCAGTCAGTCAAGTGCGAATTCAGCCAAGCAGCGCTGCGAGCTTGCAATGACGCGAGAGTACCTTTCCTTTCACAGGTATCACCTGCCTGCTTATGACCGGAATTTATTGTGCCAACTACTGTCCGCAATCCTGCTCGTAGGCCGCGACCTCGATTGGTGGGCGTTCGTACTGCAGCGTTACGCCGGCTTCCCTCAACTCGTACCCGATGACCTCTTGGATGGCGTACTAGGATACATCATCCTCACAAATCCAATGTACGACACGTGGAAGAATTTCCTGGCTCCAGTCAGTATGAGCGTATTACACGTAAGTCCAGGCTCCGCATTGATCAATGGCGTGCTCTATTGACAAGCCTCGTCACGGTGCATGGATCTGCAGACATCTGAACAGCCTTTACCTGCTGCATCTGTGAGATTGCTCGAGAAGTCCGGTGGGTCAGCATTTTGGAAACATATCTGCAAGGTTCCCAGAGGTTCGTGTCTCCGATCGCAATTATTACCGACGATATGATCTAATGCTGATTGGGGTACCTCTTTACCGCAGCGCTGGTCGTGAATGCCGCCCTCAAGACCTGCTTTGCCTTACCACCTGGCCGCATCCAGTTTAGCCATGAGGACGTGGCCTTGGGAAAGCTGCAAGCTACCCTTTCACTTTTGGAACGAGGGGATGCATTCAAGCAAGTCTGGTGAAGTCAATCTATGGCAATAATTGACACTGACTCGCTAGGCAAGCACAGATTCTTCCTGGCTCGATATCTAGTCATCGCTGCTCGCATAGTGTCTGGCAGCCCGCAGGTCTACCGCAGCACATTACTGCTGTATACCTTCAGCGTCAAAGACACGGTGCAAACACTACCCGAGCCGTTGCGCCTCGAGATATATTCGCTAGTCCTCACAGCTGTCGCCTGTTCCGATCCAAGCGACATCGGAAAGCCTAATCAGTATAGCAAGATACTGGTTCTTCACCAATGCTGGTCTCCAGCATCAATGGCTCTAGCCTTAGCAAATCCCGTTCTCAACTCGCAGGAAGCCTTGTGCCTGAAGAGCTTCTTCGCTCGCCGCGCGCCCAAGAGTTTCCATCTTGACAAGATCTTGCGAGATGCCTGCGGCATGCTCCTCAGGAACGCCGACAGCGTGAGCTTCTCCAATACGTTTTGACTTTGGCTCAAGCTAATATTGTGGTATGTGCAGGGAGGACTCCTTCTAGAATATTGTCAAGACTCGCCTTGGTTATGCGACTTCCTAGAGACCACTTTATGCAAAGAGGGAATTTCCGGAATCTTCAAGCCGTATGAGCCAGTACAGGTGGACACGTCAGATCCTATACAAGTCGGCATATACGCTCACATGATGGAGCACCCTCTCAAAAGGAGTAAGAGTTCGATCACTGCAAAAGATGCTCGTAGCTGATCTGACGCTTGCTTTTTACCAGCATCTGGTTCGCTGTTTGTTCCACCGTGCACTCTCCCTACGGCCATCGGCCTTCTTTCCATTCTCAATCGCCAGAAAAGCAAAGCATTGCCTCAAATTTTCAAGGCTGCCAAAGAGCGTGGAGAGACTAGAGTCGTGGAGATGTACAGGCAGGCAGGCATAATCGCCGATTGATTCACAGAGATTCGCTGTCCAGCTAGACTACAGCGCGGTAGACTGCACATCTTCAGAGGGTCCTGCCTGAAATAACGCTACCGGGCCTACTTTTCTTCAAAGCAAGCAAGGCGCCTCCTGTGGCAAAGATGAGGACCGGCTTGCCTGCAGAACCATCTGTCGCCCCCGTCACGTGAAAGCCGACGGCACGGCAGCATGTGATGTTTTACACGCGCCTCCAGATAACTGGTCGAGCTCCGGTATCTCACATTCAGCCGCTCAGACCAGAAGTGTTCGGCAAGTACTTTGCTTGGCTTTTCTCTCGGCTCACCCGCAACTCGTCCGATCAGTTAATCTTTTGATCAGTTCTTCTCGTTGAAAAGGCTAAAACACCTGACAAGCGCTATTTGCGGTCAACATTGGTACCCACAGAGCCTCTCCACTCTCTTGTCTCGTCCTTCCGAGACGGTGATTCGGCTACCGCTGCCAAGTTAGGCGCAAACATCCAAAGCCTAAGCCTGTGAAGAACGGAAAAGACGAGGTTGAAGAAAGGTAAAGTGAGCTCTCCAGCGAAACGGGCGCTACGGAGGATCATGTCGGCGTACAAGCTTTGTGATCAGATAAGATGAGAATTTGCTCTTCTCCCTTCGAGCGAAGGCCGCTTCTGCTAGGATCTGCTATCTGCTCTTCTCTTTCCTCTTCTTCTTCAGACTTATCCGTCCAGCACTTGTTCTCCCCTTCATATTCAACTGAGGACAGTCTAGTACCTTCCAGATACCTTCCCCTTCCTTCTCGACATGCTCTCCATTACCTCCGCCTTTTTGGCATTGGCGCCACTGGCCGCTTTCGCTGCTCCATATGAACATGCTGTCCAGACGAGCGACCTAATGAACAGCGCAGGTGAGAAATGTCACGTCCATCGATATACTTGCGGAATACTGACCTCCTGCTGTTCTAGTCAAAATGCATACTCCTGCTCCCCGTCTTTGGGCCGACAACACCGACAGCTGGCAGCCATGTGGCGGAATTGCCTTCAACGGCACCCGTACTCCATTCCCTCTGTGTAAGCGTGGATCTACTTTGTATCTTTTATCGCTACAAAGCTGAGGATTTCCATTGTACTTGCTATTCCTCCTCTACCTCGAACGTGATCCTTTGTGTCTATGCTTCCTTTGCTCGCATTGTGGCTTCCCCTTGGGGGTCCTGCTTCATTGTGGCTTGGTACCTTCCCCTCATGCAGCTGGTGGAAACTTCAGCTTCGTCGTGTCACGCGATGCTGATCAGCTAGCCTTCAACTACGCCACTGTCGAAGGTCAGTACTATCCTTCCTTGCTCCCGGGGCATTGGCCTCAGGTACTGACAATCGTCCTTCTTATGTGCAGACCCTAAGAGCAACTCCGATTTCAATCTTCTCACTCACGAACTTGCACCTACCGTCTTCAGAGGACATCACTGCGAGAGCGCACCTGACTTTGGCGCGCTCGGCATGCAGATTGGACAGAAGATCACTATCCAAGCCAAATGGAAAGCGGGCATTGCCGACACTGTTCTGTATCAGTGCGCCGACGTCGAGCTTGTCGATCCTGCTACCTACTTGCCCACTGGCATGTGCTTCAACGGCGCATTCGATGTTGCTACCGCCGACAACGAAGACTACAGTGACCCAGGCCCAAAGTCAGGTCTTTCCGGAGTGAGCAAACATGGTTTTCCGCGCCATGTCCAATTTTGAATCATGAGCTTACTGTCCTTTCAACTATTTCTCAGGGTGCTAAAGCTGGCATTGCCGTTGGTGTTATCGTCGCTGCTCTCCTTCTTATCGGTGGAGGAGCCTTTTTCTTCGTCAAGAAACGCAAAGCTGCAAAGCAGGCAGCTTCCAACGCTCACCTACCCAACTACAATGAAGCACATGGTGTACCAGCTGGTGCCAGCCCAGCTCAAGTAGCTTCCATGGAGGAGAAGCCTCGCATCTAATCAGCCCCTGTCACAAGATTCTGCGTTCAGCTGCACTTTTTTCCGGTTCAGGAGAACCTTCCTTATCTTTTAACCATTCTTCTTGTATTAGATAATAGTTACAAAATGGATTAGAATGTGTTCCGGTTACTGTCACCTCGAGTTTGTTGGGTCTTTACGAGGAAAGAATTCTAGTAATACAGCTTAAACGAGAATGAACACTCTATTTACTGGCTCCTTTCTCGTTATCGACCGACAGCCCCTATTGCTACACCTTGCAGTTGATGAAAGATGACTGCTCTTCTCCCGAACTTACTGTCTTGCGTTCTCTACTTCTCTACTGAAGCACTGAAGTTAATGTCGATGCTGACCGTGGTAATGCTGTACTTCCGTAGTCTTGCGTATCCTTCCACTACCATCAAGCTTCGCAGATGCAGATTCATACCAAGCTGCCATATTGTGCGACAAAGCTTTAGTAATCTGCTTTAGATCAAGCTTCATCGTTTTGGCGATGAAGTCTCCAATCTGTAAGGGGTGACGAAATGTGCATCAGCGCTCAAACTTGGGGGAATGCAAAGAGTACTGCTCACCTCTGTATTCTCGCGATTCCCTCCGAGATACGGGCTTGTCAAGATCCTCGGGTAGCCATATAGGTTGACATCAACGCCCGAATGACCTTCCGTGCTCCAGCCGATTTGTGCTCGTCTACTCGGTAGTTTACTCAAAGTATGCGAAAGTATCCATAGTTCAGGCGTAGTATCGACGTCTTTATCGCGCAGAATGCCAGCAATCTCATCCTCATCAGGGTCCGAGACACCCAGATTATCCTTCAATATTCGCTTCAGGGAGTTATTGTCCAGTGTCTCTGTTTCTTGTCTAATACGTCTAGCTACGTCGAATGCGGTTGATGTACCATTGATGAGAGCATCGGGATACCATGCGTAGTCTGGGTATGTGCCGGTGAGTTGATAAGCCAAAGCTAGTCCACCCGTTTCATGATCTGAGACACTAATAATAATGGTTGGCGTTCCTGCTTTGTTGAGGTCATCGACCTTCTTCATGACACGCTTGACGGTTGACTGATACGATAAGATCTCGTGAACATGTCCGACTATGTGAGAGGGAAACGTGATCAGCAAGGTATTCACTTGACAGGCTTCACCCTACTCTTCGGCAAATATGTCAACTGTGGACTCACCTGGATCATTGCCATGCCCCGCCATGTCAATTCTTGAGCCTTCTATCATCAAGAAGAAACCATGTGCAGAAGAAGCCTGCGCTGAACTCTGCAGAATATCAATAGCTTTAACAGCCATGTCTTCCAAAGGAGGTTGTCTATCTTCTTCTTTATCCGCCATGGACCATCTATCAATTTCATATTCCAAATGATCCGAACCAAATAAACCAATAGTACCCAAAGCACTTTCATCATTTTTCAAATCGTCGAAATCTTTCCTGGACGTAATGATATTATAAGGACGTTTCTTGTTCTTTTTATCTTTTGATGCTTTGATTAAATCGATAGCGTCGGTTCGACAGGATGATGCGCTTGTGTTCGGTAGGAAGAAACATAATCCACCACCAAAAGCGAGATCGACTTGTGAACCTAGCGGATGTGTTGAGATCATTTGTTCCGCTATGGTGGATTCCATATCGCGATCTGGGACATGGGCATAGAATGCAGCTGGTGTAGCGTGAGTTATGCGCTGATGGTATAGAGAGTTCGCGCGAAGGAAAAAAGAGATCAGCAGATGGCCACCGAAAGTAAGTAATCATTCTTATATGCAGCTTACACTAGTGACCACTAGTCCAGTACAATACCCTTGATGTTTAGCAGCTTCCAGGACTGTTCCACATGGATCTCGATTCTCAGGTTCTACAGCGATAGCGCCATTATAGCTCTTCATACCACAGCTAAAAGCAGTAGCGCCAGCAGCTGAGTCTGTGACTAGACTATCTGACGATCTAGTACGTGATTGTCCGATGAGCATTGAATCCAATGGTAATGTAATACCATAGTAGGCAGTCTTGCCGTTTGCGTCTGTTGGTGTGGTAGCGTCTGGATCGTTTGCTGGGTTGAGAGAGGCCCAGCGACCTGATGGACGGATTAAAGGGTCGTCGACTTGGATGAGATGCTGCAGGTAGGAACGGGCGAATGTCTCGCTAGCCGGTCCATAACCGTCGCTGATCATAAGGATGACATTGACCTGTAGGGGAAAAGTATAGATGTCAGCTGTCGCTTATGAGAACATCAATACATTTAGAGCTATGAAGGATGTACTCACCTTTGTAACATGCGAGTAGCGTGTTATCTGCGAAAAAGGACAACGGTGCATGCTCACTCGTCAGTCAAGCCGTTCGAGTGGGTAGATAATCGGTGGCAAGCATAGACGTGCGAACTCACCGAGGTACACAGGTACGCAATAAGGTATCCCAAGCCAGCAAGTAGTACCAGTCCACCACCAATAGCTCTGAAGCCAGGTGAGCGTTTCTTCGCATCGTACAGCTTCGTATGATCCGGCAGTTCCTTGTAGTACTTGAATGACTTCTCATCGTCGATATCACCATCTTCGTCTTGAACGTGATGTCCATTCTCGCCCCTGTCGCCATTACGGTCTACTCCATTGCTTGTGCGAGGGTAGTGAGACTGACCGTTGTCACCGTTATGATTACCTCTATTCAGCTCGCTGTTCTCGTCGACATCGTATTCATCGTCTTCGGCACTCCATAATTGATTGTGTTCCGCTGCTCTTGGACTGGCGGTATCCAAAGGTGAGGACATGCTGCTGAGATGCAGTAGATAGTCTTCTTATTCTTATGAGACTATACTTTACTGTCCATTCAGCATGTATGGCTGCGTTGCGTGATGTATGAACGTTGGCTTGATTTGTGTGCCGGAGGGCACGACTACCAGTCACTCGCTATGAGCAGCACTTGATGACGACTGAAGCCAGAACGGCAGGATTGCCGGCACGATGGACAAGCAGGCCTCTTGTAGACCGTTGGACTGCTATGTTGAGGTGATGTGCTGTAGTGCTATGATGTGAAGATCGAAAGCAAGACGCCGGTCAAGAAAGGCAATCGGCATTCACGGTGAACAATATCTCTTCCATAGGCATCACGCTTGATTCTAGAGCTAACAGGCCATGTAGCACGAGGCAAGGACGTGCTGGCTATGCCTCCTACAGTGCCTGCGGTGTTCCGTTACAGTACATGTTGTGAAGTGCAATGTATTAGTGGCGTCAACCAGCTACCGTATCTAAATGGACACGAGGGAGTTGTGTACAGATCTCTTCTCCTTCCGCTTTCCACTCGAGCATTTCAGCATGAAAGAACGTCAAGCTAGCTATATACTACTTTAGCCAATCAGGAACAATGACTTCACTTATACCTCTGAAGCTATCTGCGCATGCTGTCATTTTGCGTCAAATCGGGCGTCTCGCGATTGCTCGATAAACGCGGGCTGGCTGGTCTCTTTCCATGGCAATGGCAATTGGATCAGCGGGATCTGCAGTATGATATGATGGCAGACGTCTGCAATCTATTGATTACCCTTATGACAACTAACGTGTCTTAGGGTCGAATGAGCTTGAAGATAATTGGAAGAAGACGAATATGACGAGCAATCTGAGCGATGCTGTGGCTGCTGTAGCTGATACCGCTAAAGGAATGGTATACGATAAACCTAGAGAGCCTGAAGATTGGCTCAATTACCAACAAGTAGAACAACCAGTCGATGACGAAGAAGAGAAGATGTAAGTTGCTTCCGCTTGGTCATTTACGAAAGTATGGTACTCAAAACATACTGACAAGTCTAGGTATCGTCTTCTAACAGTGAGCAGATATGCAAGGTTGTCAGGAAGGTCATTGATAGGAATGTAGAAGAACACATGCATGGTCATCGTGCTACTCATGTATGCATTGACCACCATGTTAGCTCTCGATGGGCCCAAGCTGATGCTGGTGTGTTATCGATACAGGTCAAAGGTCTCGGTTATGTTAGAGGTACCTTTACAGTCAAGGATGACCTACCTGAACATCTAAGACATGGTCTGTTCAAGGAGTAAGACTTTTTACCAACTCCTTCGAGGGATCCTTGCGTTTGCTAAAGCTCAACTTAATTCAGACCCGGCAAGGTATACCCCGTCATAGCACGATACGCCAACGAGCCATCACATCTGAAATCCGACACAGAAGCAATGCCACGCGGTCTATCCATGAAGCTCTTCAACGTCAGCGGTACACCTATCGATACAACAACATACGGCAACACAAACACTCAAGATATAATGATGAACAACGCACCAATGTTGGAATTAACTGATTTAAATACTACTCTGGAAATCTTTAATTTGAGAGAGAAATATTGGAGAGATCCGGAGGGACTTAAGAAGGAATTAGCTAAGAGAAACGATACGAGCAAACAATTGGCTCCTGGGATGTTGCCTTGTAAACCAATTCTTGGGATGGATATGTTCTCACAATGTAAGTTGCGGCATTCTTTGAAAGTGACCACCTCAGATGTCTTCGTTAGCTGACACGAAGCCAATAATGTCGCTGTTACCTTAACTTATAGCCGCCTTTAGATATGGTCCATACGTAGCTCGTTTCTCCCTCGTTCCCATCGCCGAAGAACAGGAGCCCTTCAAGACAGCCTCTGAATATTCTTCTTCCTCCACCGATTCATCGTATACAATTCTCAAAGACCACATTTCTTCCTATTATTCTCAGCATGGTACCAAGTACATGTTCAGGGCACAATTTGCATCTGATCTTTCACGTCAGCCAGTAGAAGATGCATCTACAGTATGGGATGATTATTTCTCACCGTGGCATGATTTAGCTATTGTTGAATTCCAATCACAGGATACTTTTTCAGATGCCAGGAGGACATGGTGGGATGATAGGATTGCTCTAAGTCCTTTTAATGGACTAATCGAGCATATGCCCCTTGGAAGCGTTAATAGATTGAGGAAGAAAGTATATCAAACTAGTAGAATGTATAGAGCGCTGAAAAATGGTTATCATGACAAGGAACCGTATTTTCCTCAATTCATTGATGAAATGCCTGAGTAAGGGATTGGAACCTTGTGAAAGATTCATTAGTTGTAGATCATAGAAGTGCTGCACTCAGTATGTTAGCAAGCAGACATGTTCATCGCCCTTTTGAAGCAGAATTTTTCCCTTGAATGTTGGACGGGCACATAGCCTGAGGACAATGATGCGCCCTAATGAGAGGCCACAGTGCACTGACACTTGGAAGGTTGAGAAAGATGAATGAGGTATGAGTTAGTGGTGTAATAAGGAATGCAAAGTTGATGCCGTCATTATGGGTCACATTCCAGAGCTCGAGCATGGGTACCGTAAGAATAGTTGGCCGACTGAAAAGCCTGCGCAATGCCAGAGAGAGACGAGAGAGCAGAAGCTGCATGATGGCATCACAGGACAGTATAGACAAGCGAGAGATGGACAGGAAGCTGGAGTAGGATACAGCAGGTCTACTGAGCTTGCTTGAAGTGCATGCACCTATCATACATTCCTCACCTCGCCCATTACCTACCTCAAGACTCCCTCATAGATGGCCGCTTTGCTCTCCATGCTCCTCTTTCTTCCGCCAACGGATTCCCATCCCATTGATAGGAATCGGGGGAAATCATCACATCTCATCACATCTCATCCAAGAGGCAGTGGTTATTCTTCATCATTAGATAGGATACTCAGTACATCCCGTCTATTCCCTCCCCTCTCTCCTCTCCTTCGAAGAACGCAACTTGCAATCTTTGAAAGAAAGAAGCCAACAAAAAAGCAGCAGCATTCTCGCATAGAAGCTGCTCAACTTATAGAACAAGGACTTCAACATCCTACTTCTAGTCCTTCAACAGTCGCGTATCCACTCGTTCGTCTGTTACTCCCCCCCTCTCTCTCTTCCGGTCAACTCTAACCAGCTGGTCTGCATAGAATACTCAGCGATCTCAGCCAGCCTGCAAGAGTTAAGAAGCAATTAGGATTGGAAGGACTTGCATATCACACAGCAAGTCTAGATCTCTATCACTCTCGCGAACCTTGTAGGTCTCTCTCCTTCTACAGTCCCACATTCCTCGTACCTTTGCGAATGTCGCATCTTGTCGTCTTTGCTTTCATTCCTGCTGACGTCTTCCCACTGTCTCTTCTCTTTCATCTGCAAATCTCTCTCTCTCGAACAATTGCAAATGATTTAGCAGTATACATCTAACGAAGGCGCAACAACCGTTATATCCTCTACCATCGCATCCTCTACGCTCCTCAGTCCCTTCAAACGCCGTTATATCACAACGCCGTTGCCCCCCTACAATCTCTTTATCTTAAATGAGCAAGACATCATCAGCATCGTCAAACTCAAACTCTGCCGCAGCCGCTTCGAACAATAGCAAGTCTGGAAAGCCTTCTCAACAACAGCAACAAGGCAAATCTGATTCCATTGGCAACGCAAACCAGCAGAAGAACGCTTCTTCTTCTTCTGCTGCTGCTGTTGTCAACGGATCATCGAATCCAAACTCTACAAATCTGAGCTCTTCAAATAATGTCTCCTCCGGGGGAGGTGGTGCGCCTGTAAAAGCCACACCTGCTGCTGCTGGTAGTGGTTTTAACTGGGCAAAAGTTGCTGCTGCTGGTAACAATAGAAGTGCTGCTTCAAGTGCAGTCCCGAGTCCTGCTCAGACTCCAGGTGCTACTACTCCAAATGTAGGTGGTCCTGGCAGCAGCAGGAATAGCTCGACTTCTGGTCAATCTAGACAGCAACAACAACAGCAACAACAACAACAGGCTTCTACTGCCAATGCCAATGCTGCTGGAGCGGTAAATGCGCAACAACAGCAGCAATCACAGCCTCCTCAGTCTAAGAAACCATCAGCTGCTGCTGAGCCTTTCTCGATGGCTGCAGGTAGCAAGGCTGTCCCCATAAAAGCATGTGAGTTGGACTTTCATCTATCTTTGTCGATACGTTCAAAAGTTGTAACGTGTGTACCCGATACTGATCCTTCCGTTTTCGTGTGCTGTCACAGCTGGAGAAGCTCCTGGTATTGCATTTGGAAGCTTGGCAGACTCAAACGCCACGCTTTCGTCATCGCCTGCTCAGCGACCTCCTATGGCCGAGACTCGTCCTGCTCAATTTGGTTCAGTTCCAGCTAGTTCAAACGCAGGCGGCAATGCTGGCGTAGCTGCAACTAAGCCTGTTCCTGCTGCCGCTGCTGCTACATCTGCCGCCACAAGCGCAGTACCGAAGGTCAACCTGGCTAGCTTGGACTTCAACAAGTTCTTCCAGTCAGGAGGCGATGGCGATGCTTCACCTGAAGCTTCGCCTGCTGCTAAGCCAGTCGCAAACAATGCTACTCAACAAATGCCCCAGCAACAGCAACAACAGCAGAATGCGCTCCACGCTTCGACAGCCTCAAACGCTCCTGGCGGTCATGCTGCTCCTCGTCGACCTTCGACATATGAGAACGCGAATGCTATGTCACCTAGAATGATGGCTGCTGGACTTCCTCCCTCTGGAACACCAGGCATGCCTCATCATATCAATGCGAGACCTTTCTCACCTGCAAATATGAACAAGGCTATTCCAAATCCTCAAGCTGCTTATTACCAAGGAGGCGGTGGAATGGGTATGCCGGGCTCTCCATCTACTTTCGTACCTGGTCAATTACCACCGGGAGCATATGCGAATGCACCTCAAGGTGCTGGAGGATATTCAGGCGCACCACCGCCGGGAACACCAGGACCTGCTGGAAACAAAATGAACGGTGTACCGGGAGGACCACCATCTGCCGCTGGTGCTGGACCGAGACAACAACAGCAACAGACTACTCCATACTTGCAGAATAGACAGGCTCCTCCTAATGCTGCCCAGCATCAGATTCACCATCAGCATAATAGATCGATTGGATCGGGATCACCTAGACCTCTGCATGCATCGACCCCTGGTCAGCCTACTGCTCAGCCTTTCTATCCAGGCCAAAATTACGGTGGTCAGCAATGGGTGAGTCGCCTTTTACTCATGTACTCCCTGTGCGAGCTCGTCACTTACACTTTGCCTTTCTTACCTCTAGGTTCAGGGTTATCCCAACTATAACCCATATAGCTATAATCAATATGGACAGCCTAACTTCTACGCTCAGGGTCAACAACCAGGTCAGCCAGGTCGACCACCTCTACAACCCCAACATTCTTCGCAACAGTCTATCACTTCCTCGCCTGTTCCTTCGATGAGACCAGGTCTCTCAGCTTCCGCAAGTGGAACATGGACGCCTTCATCTGCTACTGAAGGACCAAGTGGCGCAGCTACACCTTCGACTTTCCCATCGAGTGTTTCGCCCGCTCCTTCTGCTACTTCAAGCGCCGCGTTACAATTTAGACCTCCTCCACATATGCCTTCTACACCATCTCACGGACCTTCACCTTCCATTTCTCAAACTTTACATGCATCTTCTCCTTCATTTACACCTTCACATCCTCAATCACCAGCTTATGGTGTTCCTCCCATTTCTTCTCCTGTTGGAAGTGGCTTGAATGCAGGAGCTAGCAGCTTCGCTTTCAGACCTCCTGTATTGGGTAAAGCACCTTCTAAAGCTCTTCAGATCAAAAAACCACCTTCAAAAGAAGAGAGGGAGAAAGCTGAGAAGGAAAAGGCTGAAAAAGAACAGGCCGAAAAGGATAAAGCTGATGCTGAAAAAGCAGAACAAGACAAGGCTGTCAAGGATAAGGAAGATACTCGTGTTGCTGCTGAGAAGAAGGTTGAAGACGACAAAGTTGCTGCTGAAAAGAAGGTCAGCGATGACAAGGAAGCAGCTGCTGAAAAGGCAAAGAAGGAACAGCAAGATCGTGAGAATCAAGAAAAAGCCGATCTTGAACAAAAGAAGATTCGTGAGCAAGAAGAAGAAGCCACGCGTGTCCGCGAGCAAAAAGAAGCTGAAGAGAAGGCTACAAAGGAGCGCGAAGAAGCTGAGAAGAAGCAAAAGGAAGAAGCTGCCGCGGCAGTTGCTAAGGCAGAGGCAGACAAGAAGCGCCAAGAAGAAGAAGCTGCCGCTGCGTCTGCTGCTGCCGCTGCTGCGCAATCTGCGGAAGCTGAGAAGACCCAGGAGAAGAGCCAGCCTACAACAGCCGCTCCTTCCGGCACGACCACTCCAGCTGAAGCTTCGTCCTCTGCTGCTGGATCTTCCAAGCGCCCTGAACCTCTCGATCTTACGAAGACTGCTGGTCTGTCAGAGGAGACTATCACTGCACCAGGTAGTGCTCTCAGCCAAGCCCGCATCATTGAAGATCTTTCAGCTATCACATATCCCAATGCTATCAAGTCACCTGATGCATCACTGAACCAGGCTGCCAAGCCAGGAAAGTTCCGCTACGACCGGGACTTCCTACTGCAGTTCATGGAAGTATGCAAGGAAAAGCCCGAGCAGCTACCTTCTTTAGAGCAACTCGGTATGACCGATGAGGGCCCACCATCAGCCGGTGTTGGCATGCCTCGATCCGTCTCGCACGGTGGCAAGTCAAGATCCGGTCCTGGATCCGTTCCTTCGACTCCAATGAGCGGACGCGGTATGCCTCCCTCAATCAACCGAGCTGTCTCTTCTGGCTTCGCTGGAATGGGCAACTTTGCAGCACCAAACCCTGCTGCTCTTTCATCAGCCGAGCGATTCGCAGCTGCAAGCTCGGGTACTTTACCTGGCCGACCTATGGCACGCACACCCAGCACGACTGGTGGCATCCCTATGGGCGGACCAAGTGGACGAGGTGGAGACCGCAGAAGTGGACGTGGCACTCGCCGCGGACCTCCTCAACCTACTCCTTCGCAAATACCTTCAGACTTTGCTCCTCTCGAGCTCAGCGAGAACAGATGGACACCTACCGTCCAGTCTCGTGTCAGCAAAGATCAGCCAGAAGACTCGCCAGAAATTGTCGAGAGAAAGGTCAAGGCTCTGCTCAACAAGCTTACCATCGAGAACTTCGATTCTATCAGCAAGCAAATCCTCGACTGGGCAAACAAGTCAGCAAAGGAACAAGACGGTCGAATCCTCAAGCAGGTTATCGCGCTCATTTTCGAGAAGGCTACCGACGAAGCCACATGGTCAGCTGTGTATGCCAAGTTGTGTTTATACCTCAACAACTACCTCTCCAACGAAGTCGCAGATCAGTCTATCAAGGAACAGAACGGCACCGCTACCGCTGGTGGTCGTCTTTTCCGCCGATATCTCCTCACACGGTGTCAAGCCGACTACGAGCGAGGTTGGGCACAGAAGGAGTCCGCTACAGCCGCCGCCAAGGGCAAGGCTGCGGACGACAAGGCAAAGAAGGATGCTCTCGAGAAGGAAGCAGAAGCTGCTGGCGTTGATAAAGAGGCTGCCGTTAAGGGCGCAGACTTTTCAGAGGAGTACTACGCCGCTGAGAAGGCCAAGCGCAGAGGTCTCGGCTTGGTTCGATTCATTGGTGAATTGTACAAGCTTGGTATGCTCAAGGAGAGAATGTAAGTTGTCGACCCGAGAGATGTGAGTGGGGCATGGCTAATCGCAATGCTTTCCTTGATCAGTATGCACGAATGTATCAAGAAGCTGTTGGCAGACCTCGATACACCCGAAGAGGAGGATATTGAGTCTCTGTGCAGACTGCTACTCACTGTTGGTCAACAGTTGGAAGCAACCAGCAAGGATGGTCACGGCTACATGGACATCTATTTCGTCCGATTGAAGGTTATTGTGGACAACAACACAGTGTCATCGCGTCTAGTGTTCATGATCCAAGATCTGATGGATGCCCGAAAGAATGGCTGGAAGTCAAAGGCTGCTCCCTCCGGACCCAAGTCTATCGCCGAAGTGCATCAAGATGTGAGTCACCACTCAGTGTCACCATTTATTTCCAACTTTTACTAACATTTTCGATTTCAGGCTGCTCGTCAAAGAGAAGAAGAGGCCCGCCGCGCATCGCAAGGCAAGGGTCTACCTTCACGCATTCCCATGGACCGAGGTGGCTCAAGACGTGGTCAAGGTCGCGAAGCTGGTCCTGATGGATGGCAAAACGCACCTGCACCACGCCCGCAGAAGGCTGGTGATCTCACAACACTGGGCAAGATCAGATCTAGCAGTGGCTCGCCCTCGTTGGGTCTATTAGGCAAGACAGGCGCCAGGGCACCTGCAAAGGAAGAGAGCAGCAGCATGACGTCGAACGCCTTCGCTCTCCTTGCTGGAGGCGGAGAAGAGAAGGAGCACGAGGCGATGTCGCCTCCTGCAGAGACTGCCACACGCAGACCTCTGCAATTGCAGCCGAGAACCAAGACGACAGAGAATGTCGACGAGAAGGCTGCTGAAGAGGAAGAAGAAGGCGAAGTCAAGGAAGAAGGTGAGACAGACTCAGGCGAAATGGATGAGGCGACCAAGCGCTCCATCGACAACTCCGTCGCGGAATACTTGTCTGTCAAGATGGTCGATGAGGCCAAACAAACATTCGAGGCTCTGGCTCCTCGCTTCCGAGGCGAGCTCGCGAAGGCTTTCATTGCAAAAGGCTGGGGTGGCAAGTCGGACGTTGTTACAGCGGTTCTGAACCTCTTCAAGGCGCTCGGAGAATCAGATCTCATGTCTCGAGAGGCTTTCCGAGACGCGTTCGTCCCGACTGTCACCGATTTGGAGGATCTCGCAGGAGATGCACCCAAGGCATTCACCAATGTTGCGAACCTTCTCAAGGCCGCCAAGCTCAACAAGGAAGACGTCGAGATCCTGCAGAAGCAGATGATCAGCAACGAAGACGACCTCGAGCACATCCAAAATCGACTGATGGAAGAATACGAAAAAGCTTCCCCATAGTCGGTACGTTGCTCTTGTCTGATTTACAATCATGCCTAGCTGGAACTTACATTCCTTGCCGAATAGAAACTAGTTCTGCTTGCATATAGCATAGCCTAATCATTTGGAATAATTACCCGGTTGACTATTATACCCGCGGCAAACTAGACTCGTTCGCTTGTAATCTTCTCCTTTCAGCGCCAGCGCCTGTTTATTCGAGATACGTTCGAACAGCCTGAAAACTGTACCAATTAGCTATTGAGCAATTCAGCTACTTCATACTACCCAAGCCATTTGTCTTGACACTGTCTTTCCCCAAGATTCAGACAAGAGAAGAGAAGACAAGACGCCACATTGCCTTGCCTTTAGCATGCGCAATCTGGTCGGTGCGTGTCTTTGGGTCTGGAGAGCTACGCGTTCTGAGGTGTGAGGTCGTGAATGCATGCGGCTGAAAGATAGCATATCGGTATATTGCCAAGTCCAAAGGTAATAAAGTACAAGTAAACAGGCAAGATGGAAGTATCGAAAGAAATCTATGTACAAGCATCGAAGAACAGAAGAAAAGTCTAGCTTGAGTGAAAAAATGCAAAGCATCGAGTGAAAGGCGAAGATGGGGTAAAATGGGTGACCTGGAAGACAGAACCTCAAAGCTGCATCCGACAACCTATACGCGACTATGGAGAGAGCTTCGTTTAGCTACATAGGCATTGCTTAATGTTCCTTCACTCACGTGGGAGGGCGAGGACTGGCAGAAGGTCGAGAGCCGGTTCGTCGGCCAAGTCTGGATCGCTCAACAACATCTCGTCTTGAGGCTTGCTTGAGGTTGTGATTGACGGCACGCTTAGCTTTCAAGTGCTGCTCGCGGGCTCGCTTGACTCTCGCAAGGTATTTGGCGTTGTCCGAGTCGGGCTCCTCGTCGTCATCTTCGGCGTAGGCTTCTCTATCGCAATCTTCGTTGTCGGGATCACAAGGCTTCTCGGCGTAAGAACTGTCATCGTCTTCATCGTAGTCTTCTTGTCGTGTATGTAGGGCACGTGAGCGTATATATGACCGAGTGCCCGGATAGCCAGCTTCGGAGCCAGAGGGCATGGCAGACGGGTCTAGCATATCATCCTCATTGCTGTTTTCAGGCTCAGTAGCGGTGGGATTGGTATTGCTACCTTGTACTTGGCCATTCGGGTTTGCGAGTTCAGCATTTGGAGAGGGTTCCATGATTCCATCATTCTTGCCGTCGGTATAACCAGGCATATCCTCGTCTCTTCGGTGAAGCTGTCCAAGCTCGACATCTTTGACTTTGACCAAACCATCGGCAATATCGAGTTGAGCGATTCCAAGTCCGCGATCCTTCTGTCGGTGGGTAGTGCCGTGGTGTCCTTTGCCAGATGCAGCTATGACAGCTGGAGTAATGAAGGCAGCGGTGGCAAGGAAAGCTGAGAAGCGCATCTTGAGAGGTGAATGGAGGTGTAAATGGTGCTAAAGCTTGGATAGGAGTCAGTTACAGAAGTGTGCACAAGTTTCAGCCTGCAAACAATGTACCTAGTGCCTGGCTCCAGTTGTGACGACTTTGAAAGAGTGTGATGAAAGAACGTGAGAGCAGAGGATGTGTCTGTTTGTGAAGAGCTTGGTGCAAGTGAAAGGGAAAGAAGAGCGGTCAGAGTTGTACTTATAGTCTGTCAGCCGCTTCCGAGTTTTTATTGTGATGCCGATTTCGCTTGGTGCTGGATGGAAAGTTGCCACCAGACCTGGCTTCTGCTTTCCGGTTTCGAAAAGCAAGACTTTATCGAAACATCAGCTGTACCTGTGTACGATCAGTTCTTAAGGCAAGCAAGGAACAGCCACAGTCCTCCGAATCATAACAAATTTCGAATCGGACAGAGCGAAGAATGTAGCGAGGTCCGGTTCAGTATGCGTGTTCCAATAACAAAAAGTGCAATCGATCTCTTCGCCTTAAGTATTTGCAGCATTGCAGGGTTTCTTCGAAACTGTCCTTGTGAGTACAGTACTGTTGGAGGATTAAAAGTGTTGACAGATATAAATGGGTCATTGCCTAGCAGAAAGGGTAGTTGACTTTCGATGGTCACTGACTCAAGGCTTCGGCTATTCAACTGAGATAGAGGTCTACGTCGCCAGTCGTTGTGTCGAATGTCAATGTCATGCCAGGAGTCACTGAGTTTTCCTTGAATGTCGGAAACTGATATGCACCATCGCCTAGGAAATTGCGAGAAAAGGTGCATTAGGAAAGCAAAGTTCAAGACGTCAAAGAAGAGCTTACCGGACTGCACACCAATGGTAGCCATTTCGCCATTCAGACATTCGCCTTTTGAATCTTCCATGTACACAAACTCGACGTGATTAGGCTTGTTTGTGCAGTATGTCAATTGGAAGTGACAGAGCCCGTATGTTGGTGTGATCCTCCAATCGACGGTGACGGCAGAGGTTGAGAAAGTATACTCAACCTGGAGGTCCACGCCTTCGTTATGAGCAGAAACTCTGTAAATGTCGGTCCAGTATGGGAAGAGAAGGTAGGTACCAAGAGAAGGTGCGGGGAGGTCCTGACGAGGTCTTCTCTCCTCTTGTGAGATGTCGCCTTCCTGCGACAAGCGGACATACTGCAGAAGGAAGATAAAGATGTGTCAGCGACTAGTTCTCCAAGTATTTGATAGTGAATACTCACTCCATTAGGGCTGATGAACAGTTCAGACCCTGCGAAGGATCGTCCGAAGAGGTGTAAATCGAAAGGTAGCGGTGTCGGAATTTTTGTTATCTTCGCTTCAGAGACCTCGTCGAACAGAATGACTGTAACGAGGTGTACTTACCATCAGCTTGATAGTAACTAATCAAGAAGATTAAGATGACTTACCGGCTGTCCTTCCCTCGGACGGCTTAGAACTTGGGCGTGGACTCGGACTTGGACTCGGATTGGGCTTCTGATCATCCGAGTTGCGCTTACTGGCCAGCCAAGCAGACACCTGTTCTCTCTGTGCCTGCTTAAGTCTGGTACCTTTCACTTGCTCTGATCTTTTCTGAAGCTGTTGATCCTCCTGGTTTTCCCATCTTATAAAGCCAGCATTCAAGCTAGGTTCCATTAAGTGAGGCATTCGCAGAATTGACTGTTCGTCCGAAGGAAGGAGATCATCATCTTCAACTACAGGTTCTGGTATATTGAAGATGATAGTAGGGTCTCTGGCGATCACTGCATCGATATCTGCAAGCGAATGACTTTGTACGGTGCGTCCCTGATGTCGTGCGGATAGATTGGTAGCCGCCATTGCGATTTCTACGATCTGATAAAAGAGAAGCATGCTAATAGAGTGTTTCATATCGATGTAGAAGCATGTGATAACAGTGCAAGCTTGATGACGACTGTTTTCGAGACCAGGGGTATATTCAGACTTGCGAGTCTTCGTGATGACAGATAGCGGTCAGAGCCAAGAACAAAGTATCGGCGAGGGCCGCAATGGAACGAGTGTGTCGAAGAGGATAAGGCTGTGGATGCGTGTATGTTGTGAATCGAGTTGAAGGACTGAGAAGAGACGTAGAACAAGATCTTCAGTTCATTTACAAAGGCGGAATGCCTGCTAGCCGTGCGGCAGGCGCACCGCTAAGTCACTCGTAGCCCCTGATTAATCAACACTGAGGAGCTCCAGAAGTACAAAGAGAGGGGCATTCATCGAGGGCTCTGTAGGGGGCTAGTATCCTCCTCTTCTGTAGCAAAGCTGTCATTTCAGAGCACAGCAAGCTGCCTCTGCATCCGGCTGCAAGCTTCCGAGACATGATCATTTCCAGCGCTGGAACAACTTCAAGCAATTGAAGGTTGCTCTGGTGCATGTCTAGCACCAGTACCCTAATCCTCTTAACATGCTTGCAAGCCAGATGCGTAAGCAAGCGAGACTTGAAGCCCGATCATCATCATGGACAGGCGAGTACAACCATTCGCTGCTTTCTTCTTGCTTCCGATTTGTGTCTTCTTAAGGCTGCGAGCTTTTCGGCGCGAGTCCGCCAAGTCAGGTCATGAACTTATCCCAACCCGGCGTATTGCCTTTGCGAGAGCGTCCTCCCGGTTGGTGCAAGAGCAAGAGAAGGCGTTTCATTTGCATCGGATATTAGCGGACAATGAACAGAGAGACAATGCAGAGCTTGAAAGGCCTCCTCAAGATATAGCATGAAGCGTGTGTGGATAAACACAGCTTGTTGTAAAAATGCATTGACCCGTCTTTTTGCAACCCGTCAAAATAGCAAGTTAGGGGATAATATAGCTAAACCTCACATCACTGTATAAAGGCTGGCTAACGAAAGGAGAATGTCTAAGGATGCATAGTAACATGAAAACCTATGAGAATGAGATCAGGTATATCTCCGCTCTACTACACTTATCCAAGCATGGTGAAGGCGCCCAAAGAAGTATCAATGACGAGTGTTCGACCTGGGAAAGCTGTGGAGACACACATAGCGAGTCAGCCACTCTGAACGTAGCCTGTATTTTGCACATGACAGGAGTACGCAACTTACCGGTCTGACCAGCGGGGAGCTTGCTGCCTCCAGAGTTCTTGTTCTTGTTAGAATACTGGAAAGCAATACCGTCCGAAACTGATCACACGACAATGACATAGCACAGCACAGTCGAAGAAATGATATGGGAGAGTCAACTACACATGTACTCTCTACAGATGCTGGGGTAATACAAGCAACTCACCGGACTGAACACCAATGGCTGCACTTTCACCATTCAAGAAGGCAGGATTTGAATCATGAGAATAACGAATGTAGAGTAGGTTGGGGGTGTCGACAAGGTATTCAAGTTCAAAATGGACGTATGCAGTAGGGGAATTGACTCCGAAAGGCGTTGTTTGCCATGTGAACTTGACCATCTTGTTAGTAAAAGTATACTTCAAGGCGAAATTGGCGTTGGGGAGAACAAGATCGTCAAGGTATGCGAACAAGACGACATCTCCAACGCCCTTCAGAGGTAATTTGGCATTGTTCTTTCTGTTGTTACCGCCTCCGAATCGTAGGAACTGCCAAGACGAAAGCACGTAAGCTTTGGTAGACTTGTGGTCATGTGGAGAAGGCAATGTGCAACTTACACCATTAGTCGACATCTGCAGAGTGGAAGACTGCTGGGTTTTGCCAAAGAGGACCATGTTGAAAGGTAAGTTTTGTGGCAGAGGAAGAACAGTGTCGTCGAGATATCCAGTAGCGACGGTGACTGTTGAGACAGATGATGGGAGGGGAAGGGTCAAGTTAAGTGAGGTGGTACAAAAGAGATAAATTGGGAAGAGAAGGTTAGCAAAAGTGAAGTAAAAGGACAGGGACGAGACGAGACGAACTTACCAGTCGTAGGAGGAATAGGAGACTGCTGAGGAGGTGGTGCTTGAGGACCTCTTGCTTTGAGTAGTTTGGCTTTAGCATGTCTTTCGAGGAGTTGCTGTCTTGTCACTTGCTTGAGTGGATGACGAGGATTGAGATCAGATGATGCTCGAGGGGCGAGGTCGATCTGGCGAGGTACGTGTGGGAGGTGAACTGCCGCTGAGGCAGTGACATATGATACGAAGGGAGACACTGAGAGTAGGCTGATGGCCGCAGGAAGGAGTGAAGTGTACATCTTCGTGTGATGGGAGGAGGGTGGATAGTGGGAAAAGGGAAAAGGGAGGAAACGGACCAGAGAGCGGGATGTAAGGAGTGTGCTGCTAGAGGGGTCTGTCAGGCAAGAAGGGCGAAAGAGTGAGTATGAAACTCACGACTGAAGAAGTACAGTCAGTCTACGAACCGTCAGTGAGAGATGTTCCGCAGAGTAGAGGATGGAATAGTAATGAAAAGAAGGAAAGAAAGAAAGAAGGAGGGAAAGAAACAGAGACGAAGATCTCAAACAGAAAAACAAAACAGGCCAGGGTCCATCTTGAGCCTTCCTCTGCCTTGAAATGACCCTCCTCCTTTCTCGTTATCGTGTAGCGTCGATATCCCAGCTGCGAAAGGAGGCACCATGACAGCATTCGGGCTGGGTGGACGTGACGATCACATCAGAGCCCCTCTATGAAATGGTAAGAGTATCACGCTGATCTTCTTGCCGCTATGTCGTTGACACCGTCCACCTGCCGGTGACGGCTCTCTTCACGTGCCAAGCTCCATGATGCGAACCCTTGCCAATATTCAGGTCACTCCACAAACGACAGCTCGAGATGAGAGATGGCCACATCACGCTGTTGCAATGTGTAACTAGCTTGAGAAGGCATTCCAGTCGATGCATATATATAGTCTGATTTCAGTCGAAGTTGTCCAGAAAGAAAGCGAGATCCGAAGCGATCATGCACGACCTTGCGAATGTCTGATCAAATAGATGAACGACCTTGACTTCTTTTCTCATCACATAGCTTTTCTTGCATCGTCGATATGCCATCTTTACAAGTCTCCCGCTCGCAAAGGGTTCGAGCTGTCAATGTTCGCCCGCTGTCGCTGTCGCTGTCGCTGTCGTGCCTTCGCGTCGAGGAAAGCAGCTTCGAAAACAGCCGAGAGCTGTGCTTGACTCCATGACGAAAGACGAGTACGGTGTGACAATGTATGTATGAAGAAAGCACTTCAAGATCACACAAGCCATTCATACTCGATTCTGTCGTCCCCTCCAACTCACTGTGCCAAATGCACAACTCACTGCCGCTGAGGCTGTCGTAGACCGCATGGAGCTGATGAGCTGAGTGGAAGATGACTAGTTACAGACGTCTAGCAATGTTTACGACCATGTTCGTACAAAGACAAGGTCTTTCTACGATGCATTTCTTGAGCAGGAGACGCGTGTTAAGCTGCGCATTCGGTTCCCACGCACGAGCCTTGCAGAAGCTTCAAACTCCGAGCAAGAAGGGAATACTTTCGGGCTTGAGTCCAGCTCTGTACATTCAACAGATCGTCCTCGTGTCCACTTAGACACTCAACAGATCGTTGTCCTTCAGCACAGCTCCCACTCGCGGTTCCTTCTCGGCTCTGCTTCTCACCAAGAAGCTCTTTCGGGCAAGACTGCTGCTGATGAGCTCTGCTTCTCATAAGACTGGCCAGGCTCTGTCTACCCACTGCACGTGTCACTCCTGCTCTCTCACTAGCCGTCATCTAGCCATCGTGGAAATAAACAAATGGCCCGGTCAGACACCTCCAGCAGCGATGAAGAACGCAGGCCACCTCAAGCTAAGCCTAGGATCTCACGGAGTGTGCAAGGTAAGCACAACTACAAGAGTCACGTCAGTTACATCCTGCCAAGACTGACAGTCATACTTCTTGCCGTCCTCCCGCACTATCATTCGAACAGCCGGTGTCGACTTTCCCGTAGGGCGAATCGAGCGGAAGCTCAGGAAGGTGAGGGTATTCATCGATCTATGCAGCAGCACTCACGAAGCTATAATCTAGTTGCCAATGCTGATTGCTGTACTATGAACAATAAATGCACAATTTGCTCTTCCGCGCAGGCTGTTAAAGAACGCATCAGTGCTGGCGCTTCAGGTATGCCTCTCACTTACACGATGCTTGCACGATGCTTGTGCTATGCTGCTCATCGTAGTTTCTTCGATTTCTCAGTATTTCTCACAGCTGTCCTCGGATGTAAGCACTGTCTACAGACGCCATCTCGTATTTGAAGTCGTCCGATCCAGGTCAAGTGCTGACTTATGCTTGATGTTGCCACTTTTCTCCCTTTCTGTGCTAGATCTGATGGCAGAAGTGCTTGAAGTAGCTGGCAAATGTGCCAAGAGTCATAATCGACGCCGTATTCAGCCCCGCGATATCCATCTGGGAATAGATGGTGACGATGAACTCGCGAAGCTTTGCCGAGATGTCATCATGCCGCGAACAGGTGCGTGGCTTCTAGCTGCTCCAAGCATCAACGAAAAGGAGTTCTTCATAGTGACAAATCGACACCCTTCGGTATGTTAGGAAGACCCGTATCGTAAGCACGTCCACTACAATAATTGCATATCTTCGGCAGCCACCTTGATAAGTCTGATGTGATTTGTATTCTATCACTCGTTCAGAATACATGCAGCTCTCCATCCTAGCGCTTCTCGACTTAGGTTGTCGAAAGAGCGACGGAAGAAGTTGGAAGAAGCAGACTTACGCAAGTTCAAAGCCCGTGTCCGGAAGAAGCAGGAGCATGATGAAGATTCGGATGACTATCCACCAACAGATGATGTCGACGAAGATCGATATTTCCCTGATGAACACAAAATGACTAGTCCCAAGCCTTGGCCTCTTCATAGAGAAATCAAGAGCCGGCTACGGAATCCGAAATACAAGCCACCAATACCGAGGAAGAGGGAATCTTCTCCTGTACTGCCTAACGAAGACTTGACACCATCTGAATCATCACCACCCGCTGCGTATCACAATCCGCAAATCGCCCGCGAGACTGTCCCTGACCACCTCTGGCGGAGAGGATCTTCAATTGACAAAGGCAAAGCTGCCAATGATCAAGACAAGCGACGACCGACGTCCCCTAGCCTTCCTGAGGACGGTCAATCAGATAGTAACACCAGCGGCGACGATTCGCATCCGGATGACTACCATCGTAAGAAGAGGCGGGAAGCCAAGAGTAGACCGGCACCACCGAGCTCATCATTTAGAGAAGTACCCAAAAAGAAGAAGAAAAAATCACCATCGCCTCCTCCTGAAAGCGATGATGAACAGCAGGACTACAGCATGTTTTACAACATGTATCCTCCACCCATGAGCCCGAGCAATCAGACCAGCGGCTTCTTCGATGATGGCTCAGACGACGAAGAGCTACCAGAGCTTCCTGTCGGGAAGTCTAACACTACTCCTAAAGCTACGCAAGAACAACTCACTCACGTCGATTCGACCGGGCAGAACTTCAGCTCCCCAGTCAGCCCAGCCAGTAATAATCATGGGTCAGACAGCACTACTTCAATGCCTGAACAGCCATCCGGTGACAAAGAGAGTAGTGATACTACCGTCAGCCCTGTCCGTGATAAGAGCAAGAACCATAAGAGAAAGAAGAAGAAGCATAGGGAACATAAGAAGTATTACAAACCCCCGCTTCCATTATCGGACAGCAGCGATGCTGGCGATACCGATGTAGCCTCCCAACAACAAAAGCAGAGTCAGAGTCAAAGTCAAGCCAACGATTTCGACTCGGACAGGCTTCCGGGGGATAGCATGCTACCAAAGCGCAACTATGTATTACCTCCGCCCCTGAGTGAAGCGTATAGGAATCGAAGACCGTCGTCACCTGGCTCGTCACACATACAGAAAGTGACCGAACATCGCGAGAAGAAGAGGAGAAGCAGATCTAAATCTCGTTTAAATCAGCATACCACATTCGAGAGCTCACAAGAATCGACACAGAGATCAAACAGAGATAAATCAATATCGAAAGTACCCTTCGATTGTGCACAACCGCACGAGAGTTTCCAATGGCAGTCACAGCCTCTGCCTGAAGCTGATCTATCTCAGACAACCCAGGGGTCTTATTGGGAAGACTCGATTTACAGCAAAGCTTCCAGAAATTCAAGGCAAGCTAGTCAGGCCGCCAATGCGCAGGAAGCAAGGTCGGCATCTCATAGATCTCGTTCTTTATCGAAGCACAGTGAGAAGGAAACGGAGAAGCTCCCACAAGCACCTGTCGAAAACACTGCTCCGGCAGGCCATGATTACGAGGAGATGGAACTCGACGAGCTGGAAGATGATAGTCAAGGCGGCAGTGATGGAGACGATGAGCATGATCCGGAAGAAGCTTCACAACTGAAACAAGTAACAGACAAAGTCTCGCCAGAGCTGGAAGAAACGCCTCCATCTAGCCGAAGGCTGACTTCGCGAAACAGTGCAGCGCCATCGACAGTGGCTTCGGCATCATCTGTACCTGCCCGAAAGCTCGCTACCTTTCGTTCACAAAGCGTCAGTACTGGATTGGACCCTGATTCTCAGCTCGAAAGAGCGCTGTACACGGCCGATGAGGTTGCAGAATCTGTTCTGGAACAGGAGACATTCAAACCAATCTCAAGCATTTCGACGGCTTCAACAGACCGAGATTCTCTGCTCGACACACGACAGTCAGCTCCTACGAGTCGTGCGACAAGCACGCAACGCTCCAGGAACACGGAGCAGCAGAAACCCAATCGCCCCTCAAGCATCGGACAAGATCAGCGACTCGATGAAGACTCAGACATTGAGCTTGTGCGACGACCACCAGCAAATACAGTGAGGCAGTCCTCCGATAGCACAACAGGTCGACCTAGAGGTTCACGAGAACGTGTTTCAACGGCTAGCGTCTCGGCATCAAATGTTAAGAACATTATCGAGATTTCGAGCGGAGAGGAAGACACAAGCGAGCAGGACAGTCGCCTAGATACCGACGTGATCTTCGTCAAGGAAGAAAGAGTGAGTCCTAACGAGGTTCGAGGCCCCTCTACTACAGGTGGGGGATCTGCGAGCCGGACACCTCGCGCAAATTCGAGGCAGCGCACCGAGGAAACTCAAGAATCAATGGAAATCTAGTTGAGCGATGGCATAGAGTAATTTCAAATGTATGTGAGATCCGGGGGGTACCCCTCATAAAGGTGGTGCAAACCACCAAGTCCACTAGGTCTAGACTGCTTAAAATCGTTCGGACAGATTTCTAACTTTGTCCCAGTCAAGACTTGCACGCTTATTGCGATGTAAGTTTCTGACCTCTGGCAGATTGACGAGCGGCACCATTGATGGTCTGCAAGCGGCCATGTTAGCCAAGGCAGGTCATAAATTATACACAAGGCAGGGCACCTACCTTCCATGAGCACAACTGAAGGGAAAGTCAGTTTCAGCCAACGACAACAGTAGGGCCTGACATTGTATATCCTGCAATGTGTCGTTGAACATGATAGCGCCTGTAAATGTTAAATTTAGCGAATGATTTTATTCTAGCTACCAAATGTGCACACCTCTGCATGCCTTGGAGTTGACGAGCTCGATAAGAGCAGCCGGCGTATCCTTCATGACTGTCGTCCACCTTCTGCTTTGCGTGTGCTGAGGCCCAATTCCCTTCTCTTCAGCATGTGACAGAAGCGCTCGAACAATCGTCTGTAGCAACCTGTCTTCCGATTCCAAGCGGTCTGCAAGAAGCTTTGGGACGGTTTTGACCATGATTTGACCGAAGTCAGCCGTAATTTGCGCGTTGAGTGCTATTTGTTCTTCAATATCGAAACCCCATCGGGCGAGCCAGGCGGCATATGTGTACGCTTCATTTGCTTCTCTAGCTGTCAACAGGACGCCTTTTGCTGTTGAGAGAGGGCTTCTTGCCACTTGATTGCGCTGATATTGCTCGCAATACTCCCGCAGAAAAGCCTCTAATCTGATCCTCTCATCGGCTGCATGTTGATCTACTAATAGTAGCGTCGTTTCGTTCTGCCCTGAGCAAGTGTAGAGCAGGAACTTGCAGTCAATCTGGGCGACGAAACTGCACCAATGTAGCATCTCCTTGTCCAAACGATACTGAGCAGCATCGTATCCAGCTTCTGCGTGAAAGTGTTCCAACCGTGGTATTGACTGTGCTTGCACTGATCGTATAGGCTTTTGCAAAGGCATGAAGACGGGATTCTTCCAACCTTTGAGGGCTTCGGCTAGCCAGACAGGTTTCTGCGATGTATCACTGTCTTCGTCGGATCGTTTAAGATGTCGGACATCGATAACTTGGACAGGTTTATGTCGGCTTTCTCGACTGTCAGTGGAGCTGCTTGTAGTGGGAACATTGGCGCTCGCTACAGTCGGAGTCCTTGAAACTACTAGTATGTTGTCTGCCTTCTTGTTGTTGTCATCAATGGCAATGAAAGGTGTGTACGGTGCAGGGAGGTCCGGTACGTCTATCGGACGTTGACGCGGAGCGGCAGCCTTGATCCGCTTGACTCGCATGTGCATTGGGCTAGAGACTGATTTCGCCGGACTACTTTCGGTCTTTGTAACCGTGTCCAGGATTCCATAGTCTCGTAAGAAAGCGGTGACTACGTCCTCGATGGCTTTGCTAATGCTTTCTTCGTCCTGACATGTGAAAGATCAGCGTTGGCGCCGCCGAACGGTGATGTGCCCGGAGACCGTCTTACCTGGAAGTGAGCAACTTGCTTACTCGGCTCATGAAAGAAGTCTACCTTGTCCCGAGATACCTCCAGGCACAAGCAAAACACTGGAAAGCGACTAACCGTCTTTCTCGGGGATTCAGTCTTGCTCAAGTAAGTGGTCGGACGTGGGGACATTTCTCTTTCGTTACGCCGTTCATCTACTTCAGCTCTTTTTGCGAAAGCGCTGCGGTCAAAGAGGTGATTGATTTGGCGGTGTAACTCGCTTGATGTGATGGGTCTTCGATTTACATCTGGACGATGCGAGGTAAGCTGTGACCATGGACAGGCTGACTCCACCCCTTCTTTAGGTGGGTCTGACTCACAAATGAACTGGGTCTGTTTGTTATGCGTAGACATCAACGAGATGAAGCCGCTGATTGTACAATGTATGCCCGAGTAATCGATTTGACTGATGTGCTGCATAGGAAGGAAAGCAGAGAGTACTCAGCTTGAGTTCAATTTTCTACCAATTGAGGGAGCCTCACCTGAACAAGGTGTTTACTATACAAGTTTGCGATGCAATTTGCAAGACTTTTGGTGCTTGTAGTACCAAATAGCCGGAATGATGAAGATACATTGGTGTCTTGTCTATCGAGGTCGTAAAGTTGAAATGCTACAGAATGATTGATGACTGCCAATGCTTCCAGATTCTTCCTGAATTGTGACAGGGTAGTGCTCTGGTAACTTGAAGTTTTCTCTGCTTCTTTTCGTCGAACAGGCCATTTATAGAAGAGATCCCGGACAATGACGGTAGTGCCACTACAAGATCGGTGGCCATGCTTCGCAGGTCCGACGTACAAAGTCTCGTTGCCCTAGACACGAAGGGAATCAGCAAAGATTCATCAATTTGAGACGTACAGAAGGACCTTACTCTGAGAATAGCTGTGAATGTCTCGGTGCTTGAGGAGTGCCTAGTGATGATTTCGACTAACGCCATGTCTGCAATGCTCGCCACAGCTGATGAACAATCTCAGACACTTCGCATGCTATGAAGACAGCTAGAGACCCACCTTCGCCTCGATGACCATATAGATCAGCCTGTCCTGCATTATCTGCTCCCTGATGCTTCGAGGTATCTATGATGGTGCAGCCGATCAGCTAAACCAAGCATCACTCTCGCCCACAAAAGATGGCCTTGTCTCTATACCTACGATATCGTCTACCGAGGAGACCCAAGCTACGGACATCAATGCCATGTCCATTATCAGTCACGCGGCATTCCCAATTCGCTACCGACACGGCGACTTCGATTGCTGTAGCCTGTGCATCCAGTGCATTTTGGACAAGTTCGACTATGCAAGATGGAAGCGTCTGGATAATGAAGGTGGACCTAAGCGTGTCCCTCGTGTCTTGAGGGAGCTCTCGAATGTCGCCAGCCATGTCATGCTGTCGTTGATGTCGTGTCGTTCGGCTAGCAAGCTGGCAATTGTGCAGATGGCAAGCAATGCGAACTCGACTCATTGCAAGTGAAATGCTGCATTGAAACAGGGCGAGCGCACATTTGAGCAAAAAGAAGCGTCTAACAATGGAAAGAAACCTTGCTGCAAATGATAAGAATGGCTACAGATATCGTTGATCTACATAGGCGGGTTCCTGTGCCTCATTCTTCCTTCATCCTCAGGCGAAGGTGATGACGGTCTTTCCCTTCTTGTTATCAGAGTGATTGTCCTTCACCATCTTGTTGATATCATCCAGCTTATAAGAAGCGATGTGACTCTGTTTCCAGCATATTAGGCCATCAGGAAGCTATCTATGTCAAAGCTACAAGCTGTCTCACCTCAATGCCATGTTTGGCGCATAAGTCGACAGTTTCCTGAAGATACTGCTGCTTTCCGAGAAGACTTCCTACCAAGCGAATATCTCGGAAGATAACATCGCTGTTCGAGGCTTCTCATCAGCCTACCTGGTAACAAGAGAAGGAACCGAGACGCTTACAAGAATTGCAGGTTGATACCCTTTTCTGGCTGACTGACCAAGACGACGAGGCCATGTCTAGCCGTTAGAGCAACCGCATAATCGAAACTTGATTGCGGGTCAGCCAGTAAGATCACAGCTGTAGGGGTGCACGTTCTCAGATCACTATGTTCATTTGCGAGACAATGCGTCATATTAACGGCTCACCGTCGAGACCCTCAAATGGCTTTTTCGAATCTAGCTCCTTCACTTTCGTTAGTGCGTCTTCCGCCTTGATCTTGGTAGCATCCAATACAAGGTCGGGAGGGTATTTTAAGCTCTTTGCAAGGTCGATAGGTTCAGGACGGGCGTCGATGCCGACTACTTTATATCCCTGTACTCCTAGCTCAGCGAAGTGCAAGCCTTCGACAATAGCCGCTTGCGCAACTCACCAGGCATTTGGCGAATTGCACACCCAGATGTCCGAGTGCACCGAGACCTGTCAAAAGAGGGAACATTCAGAGAATGTAGCAACGAATTGGATATTACTCGACGTACCAGAAAAGCCGATGGTCTGCCGGCAAGGAAGGTCAGACGGCAGATTCTCTTCAATGATGAATATCACTTACGCCTCCTTCTTTCAGACCACAAGCTTCCGCTTTCTTAATAGCAGAGTAAATAGTGACACCTGCACACATCAAAGGCGCGGCTTGTTCGAAAGACATCTCATCTGGCAGTTTTGCAGCTGTCCTAGCATCCAGAAGGCAGTATTCTGCGAAACCCCCGTCTTTCGTGATACCAGCCATTCTGCGGGTATCGGGGAAAGGAAATATCAAGAGAGCATTAGTTCAGACTGTACTAAAAAGGTGAGACTGTAGAAACATCACGCACCCATCTAGATTCGGACAGTATGTAGGATCTTTGAACACTGTACAATCAGGGCATTTTCCACAGGGGCCCATCATATTTTCAGCGCCAATCCTGTCGCCGACCTGAAACATGACTGTCAGACGCTTCATTCAGATGTGTAGAGACTTGACTTTGAGCCTACCTTCTGCTTTCCTAGCTTTTCGGCGTCAGGACCCATTGCCACAATCGTTCCGGCAGGTTCATGCGAGCCCTGCAGACCCATCTCTATTCAGCGGGCTGAGAATTAACATGCTCTCTGCTCAAATGTGCTCACTGTAATGGGGCACTTGCTTCCCATGCTTTCAAATTGTCCTTCGTAGACCATAGCATCCTATATATAAAGAATCCGTTGTGCATGAGGTACTTTCCAGTGCCCAAGCTCCAATGCGAGGCAAGCACAAGTAACGCACAGTATGACAGAAGCCAGCAGCTCCAACCTTGATGAGTACTTCATATCCTTTCGGTCGTGGAACCGGTATTTCTTGTATTTCATACTCGCTGCATGGAGTATGAATGACGCGCCGCTCGATCAGCCTCCACTGCTTCTCCAGCTTCTATATCGTGCAGGTCAGAGAGCTTACGCCTTGCCGAACTCAGTTACTCGGGCTGCCTTCATCTTCTCTGGGAGTTTTGCAGTCATCGTACTTGCTCGTAATCGTTGTTTTCACCGGTCGTTGTGGGTGAGAAGCAGTGATGTACGTATGGAAGTGCCAGCAATGGCGCGTGGCAAGATCAGGCCGTTGACAAAGATGCGTAAGGAGCTGGCTAGATCAATAAACCTGGCTTCTTCATGGAAGATACCAATCTTCAGAAGCACGCAGTTGGCTCTTCCCATCGCACTTGTGAAAGCTTATTTACAAGATCGCTTTGGCATATCTCGCGAATGGAGATGGTAGAGATGCACGTGCGCTGGACGGCTTGTATTGTGGCATATATCCAAGTAGCATTGCTGAAACCCTTGGACGGCTGCGCTTGCAGCTAACAGTCTCACACGTAGGTCTATACATGCCAGAGAGATGTACAGCTAGAGAGCTAGCACATCCCCAAGTATAATATGGAAGCGTGAACATGTTACAATTGTTTCTACATTTCCCTCGCAGGGCTTTTCACTGCCAATCAAAAGTCTGTTCTTACGTTACAAAAGAAGAACAAGAAGCAGACGATATCTGTCTTCTCTCTCTCTCTAATCCATTCTACCGCGTAATGTTCGCTTTGTGACTTTATCCTTTTCAATGACATAAACTACCGCTCCCCAACCTGAGAAAGCGTCTCTGTCTACAGCCTGTTAACATAATCATCGAAATCAGTCATCTATCCTCCTATATGGAGGCTAGTCCGATGACAGAGTGAGAACCTACATTCAATAGAGCTTGTGAGATCGTTTCGAAGAGATCTTCAGGACCGAGATTGGGTTCCCATAATGCTTCTGCCATACCGAACAATTTCGATGATGCTGTCCCTGAAACGACAAAGTCCTGTATAACGAGAGATACGAACAATATGTCAGTAAAGAGCTTTAGCGGAAGAAAGGATCATATGTGACGCACCTTTGCGAAGTTCAGGCATCCGATAAGATCAGCAGCTGCGATGAAGGGGCTTCCGTCTTCTTCCAGGCCTGCAGACGGGATGATAGGGACCATTAGTCAATTGATGTTCTATACCTCGGCAGTGTCTTGTCTAAAATGTCGGCATACCTGCTACGACAGGTTCGATAAAGTAGGGTCCGAATCTGCAGGAGTAGTTGACGATACACAGGTCAGTATGCAATGCTTGACGAATGCTTTCTGTCTTTATGACTAGTAGGAAAGGGAACCTACCTCTTCTCATACAATGTACTACTCGCCAGATGCGCAAAAGTACTCGGTGAGATCTCCTTCTGTTCCTTCATTCTGTACAGGTTCACTCGATTACGCAGCTTCTCGTGACTGCAGTAGCGGAGGAGGAGTGCATAGTGAAGGACACCGGCATGTAATTCGTCAGCATGTGATTTCATAAGCTATTCGTCGAATGCAATCGCTCAGCTCACACTGTAAGCGTATCTGAAGCTAATCCTGGGAAACCAGCATATGTTCGCGGCGTCATCTCGAAGACCTACAGCACAGACACGACAAAGATACGTAAGCAAGCTGAAGGTCTTTCAAGGACTTCGGTATGAAGATGCATTGAAAGAAGTCATGAGGCCCACCTTCTCAAAGTTGCAGTTCACCGTCAATGCTTGATTGCCCAGTCTCAAATCGCATGCGATTGCGACACACTTGTCGCCCAGCATTGCAATGCATGAGCCTCCGTTGATTTCCCTGGAGGTGGGAGAAGTAGAATAGAATGCATGTGTGTATAAGTATTCGCACTACACCCTTATCATGTAGCTCGTGCTTGTTGCTACTGCTGCTGTTGACCTTCGCTCACATAGGATTCGACTGTTTCAACCATATTCGAGGAACCAAGGGCGGACTCGTCAGCGTTGCTTGATCTCTGTCCAACTCCAGCTAGAAGACAGCAGCAGGGTCCAACTCACCATCTTGAATAGGCTGTATGAGCTCGTAAGGTGATATTACCTTGCTCGACTCTCCTTTCGTGGTCGATAGGTGTGTGTTGCAACCTTCAATCCGCACGTCTGAAGCCAGACAGCGCATCACAGCGGACGTGATCGAGACTTCCAGCAGGCAGCCACGAGTAGGTTGGAGCTTCACACTATCAGCATCAAATACATGCCACGGATCAGCCCATTGTCATTGACTCCATCCACCCCGTTGACTTACTCTAGCAGTCCTGTCACGTCTTTGTGCCCGTCCGTCGGTCTCGAATAGCAGCTAGCTTCTGTCGATCAGCCCGTCTACATGGACTTCGGGTCCCATAAACGCCGTGGAGCTTTTCCTCTTTTCCTCTTTCTTTCTCATAGCATTATCAACAGGCTTCTTTCATACAAGGACCCAGCAGTCATTAAGTTCATCCCCTACTCAGTATGGCTTCCAAAGTCATTCCCATCGCTCTTCTCGGTAAGTCACACTTGCCTTCTCCTCCACGTTCCCCGCAGAAACAAAAGCATTGGCAGCGGCAATGCTATATCCAGCTTTTGACTGGGATGGACCAGATACTACGAATGAATAGGAAACTGGTATTGTATCTAATACCTGCGCATTTGGAATATAGGTGCCGCTGCTATTGGCGTACAGACTGGACTCATTCCCTTCCTCGAATTCGCCGGCTTAAAAGGAGAGATACCTACCTTGCATGCCGATGATTGTAAACCGGTAGAGGCTCTACATGCGTGTGAAGGTAAGTCACTTTCAAGCAGACAGTCTACCCTAAGCTAAAAAAGAAATGTATTTCAGATCAATGGATTCATAGAGCAAGCGGTATCTCATACTTACCTTGCTCCAATCTCCCCGCTCGAGCTGGTGGGTCGGGCCGATCCCCTTATATCATACGTGAGGGAAGGCATAATGTAATGAAGCTGACTTTTCACCGGTGGTATTATATAGCATGGACGCCAGCAATTGATCATTATTCTCTAGCAGTACAAGATGCTCCAGGAGACACTGTTCAAATGTATGACACTCGCTCCGGCAAAGTTACACAAATCAAGATACCCAATTTGCCTTCACATCTAGATGGCAAACTACATCTTCACGCCATTGAAGCATGGACAGATCCCAAAGATCACGAGAAGCTCACGTTCTTCTTGAATAATCACGCTGTACCCGCAGCTTCTACAAGTGCCGGAGGTAATGGACCAGTTGTAGACCCTCATGTCGTTGGAGCAGATTCAACCGTTGAGATCTTCGAGACGAGATTGGGAAGCGATACTTGGAACCATGTCAAGACTGTCAGACATCCTCTGTTGATCACTCCCAATAACTTGGTAGCTACTGGACCGAGAAGTTTCTATGCTTCAAATGATCATGTTGACAAGACTTCCTGGGTGAGCACTGGCATGCTGTCTATATATAGGTGACGCTTTGCATGCAGTCTAAAGATTGTCTTACCACCACAGAAACGATCTTTCTATCTTGCATATGCTCATTTCCCTCTTTCAGCAAGTACAGTAGTCCATTGCGACGCCTCCACAGAAACAAGTGGTACCTGTATTGAAGCAGCAAGTGGTATTTTCTATCCAAACGGAATAACCAAAGGACCCGACAACACAATCTACGTAGCTAGCACAGTCACGGGTGAAATCAAACAATTCCAAATCCAAGCTGATTATACGCTTATTGAAGGTGATACAGTAGCTAGATTACCTAGTCCAGTTGATAATATTGCTGTTGATGAAAAAGGCAGTATTATCGTCGCTACTTTACCTGCTATGTTGAACTTTGTGCATAGAGCAGAGCATCAAGAAGGGTTGGTCCCTGCTACTGTTTGGAAGGTCACAAACGAAACAAGTGATCAGAAGTGAGTTCGCTCCGTTCATCTACACCTCTCTGACTGAGCCTCAAAACACTGAATGACCAACGTTCTATATTTCTCTCTGTTCCCAGGTTCTATGGAAAGAAATACCACCAAGAACGACTATGGTCAGATGGAAAGGGAGATATAGCACCAGGAATGACCAACGCTCAACTATACAAAGGCAAATTATACGTTACAGGCTTGACTACCCCTGCTTTGATGGTATGCTCAGATCCAAGCTTTGCTAAGTGAAGTAGTATAGTGGCGTGAAGGCAGGAAAGTAAGAGAGCATATAAGGACGGAAGATCATGAAGTCTTCACACTTATAACAGGCGAAAGATACATACAACTGAAAAGTCATTCATTCAATATTGGATTTTGCGCAAGCAGGTCTTTTGAATTGTAGAAATCTCATGCCGATAGTATCATACATACTAAAGCTTTAGGCGAAACCGGTCAACGGTCGACAGTTTGAATACAAGCGCCTCATGGGAGTGTAACATAGTAACTCACAGTCTATGCAAGGAGTGTACAGCCAGGTTGCCTCCTAGCCTTTTGCTCGGTGGCGAAAACGACGAACGCGGTAATGATGATGCTTCTTGTTCGCTTTTCTTCTCCCTGCTCGACCCATTCATTGACGACAATACCCAACATGGCGCCCAAAGGCAATGCGAAGTGAGTCGTATCTCAACTGCACATTAACTATGGGCTCATCTCTGATGCTTTCGTTTACTCTATGTCCTTGATTCTCGTCCGCTTCACAACTTGTTGATCACCCGGTATCTGATGGCTGGCATGGTGTCCATGATGCAGGGCAGTAGCTGCGAGGGTGAGCATATAATCAAGGATATCCCGTCGTTTTAGAGTCACTTTTACTGATTGCTTCATACCTCTATAGGAAGCGAAAGCCGGCGTGAGTCTGAAAGTGTTCCGTGGTCTGCATGCCACATTCATGCGTCAAGTCATAGCAAGAGACTTATATCATAGCTCACAATACCAATCACTTAATACAGCGCGAGAACGAGAAGAAGGCAAAAGAAGGAGCCGCAAAGGTTAGGATAATTCTCCATCGAACTCAAAAAGCCAGTAACAGACGACATCAGCTGATACTGTATATTGCGATGCCCCCTTTCGATATCTGGCCTCACATCGCGCGTCACGCTGACAGGAAGCAGCAGAAGAAGCTGAATGGAGTAAAGGAGCCAAAAAAGCTAAAGGGGATGATAAAGCTGCTAAAGCAGAAGCTGCAAGAGCTGCGAAGGCAGCTAGAGATGCAGCATTAGCGTGAGTTTACAGTAGGACTAGCCGCCACCAACCTTTCTACGCAGTTCTGACTCTCTCTCGCACATCTCTTATGCAAATCCATGTCTTTTGGCCCCTTACACAAACGCAATATCCAAACTGCAATGCATGTATACGCTTAACGATACCACAGCGAAGAAGAAGCTGCATTATCAGCGAAAGCCAAGCCAGCTCCAAAAGCAGGAGCCAAGAAACCAATCAAAGTAGCAACACCAGCTAAAGCTTCACCTGGTAGTTCAGTACCTGGTACGCCAGGTGCAGGTGGGGCTGGTGGAAGTGGCGGTATTCCTTCGTTCGAGGATGCTATGAATGCGAATCCGGAAACGTTTAGCGCTAGCAATTTGGTAAGTGGCACTTCGTGCTTTCAAGGCATTCTCGCACATATGTTCTCTGTGGTTTTTGCACATGTGCGAGGACTGATGTATCCTTGTTTTGTCTCCAGGATGACGCACTTTCACTCCTGTCGCTTGTGAACGAGAAACAAGACAAGGCCTCTCTAGGTTCAAAGGCAGCTACGACGCTAGACGTAAGCTACGTGCAGTCGCAGAGCAGCGCCAAAAGATATATTCGTGGCAGATACTGACCTTTTTTTTCCGCTCGCGGACTTCGTTTATATATAAACTGCAGGCCCACCCAGAGCGACGATACAAAGCAGCTTTCGCAGCATATAAAGAGCGTGAATTACCCGAATTACGTAAAGACATGCCAGGATTAAGGCTACAACAATACGAAGAGATAATGTATAAAAACTTCAAGAAATCACCTGAAAATCCTTTCAATCAAGCTACCGTTGCTTTTGATGCTACAAAAGAAGAAAAATTGGAAGCTTTGAAGAAATTGAGAGCTGAAACTGAGAATAGGTACGTTTTTTGGCTGCCTTTTCGTAAAGCATGATTACTCTGGTCTGGTTTCAAGATGATCATCATCAGAGTGGGGTGTCCCTTGTTCGTCTATAATACTGATCTCAATGCTCTCTTGCAGACTTCGTGAGAAAAACGCTTAAGCTCGTGCGTCAATATATCCCACTATTCGCACTGTTTGTACTGTTCGCTCTGCAATGCAAGCGGGCGGCCGAGTCTACGAAGCTTCGTGCAAAGAAAGTATGCCTGTGATTGCATTCATTGCTGATCTATGCGAGTAGAAAAGATACGGAATTTTAACCTAATGAAATAAACAACATATAGCTGAATAAGAGTATTCATTGTCCATGATCAAGTACTGGCATGCGATGGGATGGGATGCCATGCGTGCATGCGTTCAAATTGCTTGCAAGTCTGGTTGTGGTTGTGGATAACTTATGTCCCTTCGCGAGTTGCCCCTTTAGATGGCGAGGTCATCTCCTGCGGTACCTACGCCATTTGCATGTTCTTGACCTTCAGGTCTCAAAGCTGTATCTTCAGCACGGTGGTGTAGACTAGTATCATAGCGGTACATCATCAAGCGATCAAAAGAATTAAAGCAAATCAAGTCAGTACATTCCTTGCATGACTGACAGGTTACATATAGCTCTGTAGTGAAAGTTTTCCAATGTCTTTCGCTGCAGACTTACGGGACTGTTGGCTTTTGATGGTGCATGTTTGTATTGTCTACTGCATAATCTTGCGAAGGTGGTATGCTCGAGAGTGATTTATCGCCAGAAGGGTTGTGGGCTGTTCGTTTTGTTACAAGGCAAGCATTCAAGGAGGCGGGGTAAGAGCACAGGTTAGATATGCACTGCTGTCCCTGATGCGAAAGCTAGAAAGCAGCATTCTTTTCGCAGTCTGCCATACGTTCGAACACGATCACCTCGCCCACGATGTGACACACACACGCAGACGCACACGCATAGGAACTTACATTGTAGATATTTAAGCTTCTCTTCAGCTTCTCTATCACGCTGGCGCTCAGCTTCAGCTTTCTCAGCTGCTTTATCGTCTTTTGAATCTACGAGTGCATGTTCCAGTTTATGCAGTTTCTCCTGTGACAACAAAACAAGGACGTCAGTCATCCGGTGTAATTCTGTAGCCCAGTCATAATATGGTAGAGTGCAGTGACTGACTGTGATGTGAACCATTGTGAATTGCGTAAGGTCAGAGAATGCAATAGATAGTATGGAAAGAAAGAGAGAGAGAGAGAGTCAAGTTCCTGTGATTGATTTGCAGGTGCGCCTCTCCGTGTCAACTTGCTGATTCGGAAAAATGATCGGATTACCTAAGCTGATGACAGCATCATAGACATAGGCCGTGACATACGTTATGATAGTATTGTCCGCCTTGTATCATCTTCTGCACACGATACTTACACCACCTTTCCTTGAGCGCATCACCACCTCCGGGTGTGAAGATCCGACGAGACTCTCACGAATACCCTGGCGCCAATCAGTGCTACATTGAATGGTTTATTCCAGACACTGACTTGCCGCGTCATATATACTACAGTACACGGCATAGGCTGTGCAATCTCCAAGAAGCAAGCGACACAGCTCGCCTTTTTCTTTTCTTTTCTGAATAGCATTCAGGCTACCGTAGCCGATACTATAAAGCATGCCCTGCGCCTGAAGAAGACGACGAAGAAGAAAGCAGAGACAATTCTTTCCATAGATTGCTATCATAGCTAATTTCGGTACAAACCCACCTACAACGCATGGGTGAAACTGTTTTGTCTATCTAACTGTTTGAGAAGAGGAGGAAGAAGAGGGCAGAAGAAGAAAAGACTAACTAAAAATCTCATATGTCACAAGGAAGTTGAATGGGAAACTATCTCAAATACTGATGAACACAACATGCGTATAGTCTTGTGGAAATAGCGAATCTGTCTTTTTGAGAGCAGATGGAAAGGGAGAGAGATGACCTTGTGCCAGGGAGACTAGTATCTTCTTGGGTAGATCCAAGAAGTCAATGGCGTAAAAAAGGTGTGTGATAGAGGAAGAGAATTAATATGGCATCGAAGAAGATCTAGGGGAAATGGGCCGGGATTTTTGCTTGCTGACTACCTATCAACTCGCACTCTTACTCCCTGAATTTCTTCTTTTCACTGGCGATTTTCTATGTTTGAAGATGATTAATCTCGAGAAACAGTAAAAAGGCTCTCTGTGTCTCTCTCGAATGTCAATCTTGCCTTTCTAGGCTCATCTCACTTCCCGATTTCTAGCTTCCTCCATACGTCTTCATTCTCATGTTGGTATTGTAAACACTTCAATACTTTTACACCTGTGACACTCCTCCTAGTTGATACTTCTAATTTTTCGTTCGTGTTTTCTCTTTTACTTTCTTCGCTTTTTCTTTTCTTCACTTCGCACACTTACTTCTTCTTTGAGGGAACAGATGAATAGGAAATAGCAAAAATAGTCCTTTCCTCCAGTGAGGATACTGATGGGATAAGTGCTTTATTCGGGAAGAGACGGCAGATGAGCACGTTGCATTGATACTTCCACGGCTGCAATGTCACAAGCGAGAAAGGAGAAGACCAGAAAACCAGCAGAAGTAAAAAGGGCGAAGGGAGGGAGAGAAGAGGAGAAGAGAAGAGAAGAGCAGGGAAATGAAAGAAACGCAGATTAGTCAGTAAAATAAATCTCCATTTTAAGTCGCACATCGTATGACTATTAAGATTTGATTGTCTTCCTCCTCCCTTCTATAGGGTAGCCGAACAAAAGAGGAGGAGGAGAGAAGTATGAAAAGTGAAGAAAAAAAAGGAAAAGCGAGACTCACGAGTATTAGCACCAGTAGAAAGATCACCATTATGAAAACCCTCAGGTTGACTACCAAAACTAAGTCTTTGTCTATGTAATTGAGGTAATTTTGGGATTAAAGCTAATGCGACTAGAGAAATTAAATTGAGTGAAAATAAAGCTGGATGATGATCGTATCTTGTATAATGTGTTGATAGTAGGAACCTGTAAAATCAGGCAAAAGGCGAATCGATGGGAAATATACATTGAAGTATGGACAATGGTTGGAAAGGAAGGGGAAAGATTATTCAATCAGTAAAGTGTCTTGAAATGTAGCATTTCAAGAAGGCCTTTTGATTGAACAATATGTTCCTTTGCGACACGCATCGAGGATACGCGCTGTACGCTCAATGCCGAAGGGGTGAAGCTCTCCCCGAAAGGAAAACCCAAACGAAAAGACGGACGGAAGAGAGCATAATGAGAAGGTAGTGAAAAGCGAGAAAACTCACAAACAAATAGGTAAAGAAGTGAGCCATTTCTTAGCGGGTGTATATTGTTCACCACCATCAATCTGTTCCCACATTGTCAATCTATCCCATACTCCGGAATTGGATTCGAATGGAACTCCTTCTACGAAGTGAAACATTATATATGTGGCCTGTTTCGAAACGTTTCATATCATATCATCAAGATTTATCCATATTTCACGAGGGTTGCATCGTAAGAGATGTTCGTAGATTGAAATGGTTGATGAAAAGCATTTGATGCATGAATTGATGAAATCAAATGTGTCAGCGTATGTTGACAATTGCTCGATACCTTGACCAAGTCAAAAACTCCCAGTAGAGAGCACGAGACAACTCACAAGTAAATACCCTTGCAATACTATCGTCCATGAAGTATCTTGCTCTATTCCAGGTATGCTATCTACTAGTATCTTGCCTACTGCGATGAGGACGATATGAATGAGCCAGGCGCCTAAACGATACGTAGCCGAACACAGCGAGAAGAAGAAGAGTCAGTGACGGCACTCTAACTGATGCACGCCCTCACTCGCGCCTAACGGCGCTTCGTTCGTGCGTGCGTGTACTCACCCTTATAATTAACCCAATCCGCATTCAAGTTAGCCATAGCAGACTGATCGAGGGCATCATCGTAATTCTCTTTAATCTCATGCATTGAAAGAATGGAAGAGGAGCGGCCTCTTTTAGTAGTTATTGAGTTGCTTGATAATGGTGGATTGAATGATGATGATTGATTAGGATTACTACTACTTGAAGAAGAGGATGAAGAAGCAATGGAAGCGAGATTAGACAGGTTCAATGGAGCTATGTCCATTGCGTTATTGCTGCTCTTTGAACGGCTGAAATGGGAGTGAGGACTGCTATTTGATGTTGAAGTGGATGAAGGAGATGATGATGAGGAAGATGAAGAAGTGGATGTTGCTTGTTGTTGTAATGTACTAGATGTGCTCGAGGGCACCCTTAAGCTTGACGACGACGATGAGGTGGTGGTCGCTGCCCTTGAACGGGCTGAACGGGGTGAGAGAGGAGGGGAGAATCGGGGCATTGAAAGCAGGTGAGTGACTTGATGATAGCAGTCTACTCTTGAGTGTGATGATGTATGCTGTATTCTTGAGTATGCTGTTCTATTATCCTATTCACCAACGTGGATGGAAGGAGAGAAGGACACCTCACTGTAAAGAGAGAGAGAGAGACGAGGGAAACAGCAGGCAAGCAAGGCAATCAATCAAGCAAGACACGTCAATCAATCAACGACATGCACCAATCTCAATATGATAGCATACTGCATTGGACTGAACTCCCACTACAATACACCATATCATCTACTCAATAATGACCTTCTCCCACATTCTCGCATGATAATAACCCTTCTCTTCTGCCACGCAGTCCAGACTCCGGTGACAAGCGACACGCATGCAGTGATGGAGCGGTGGCAAGGAATATAATAGCAAGAAAGCATCTACGTGGAGTGATTGATTGATAGATGGAAAGTAGTTGTGCATTACTATCACCATCAAGTCTCCTGGCACATCTTCCCTCGTCTACTCTTATACGAGATATCACAGTGTCATATGAACTTACCGATTCTCGTCCCAGCTTTTCGCGATCAAGTATGCAAAAGCAAAAGCTGGGCACGTGTCTCTGAACTCTTTTCATATCTAACTGATATCATATGAGATATGATATATGCACACCGAATGAATCAGGCATTGAACGGACCATAGGTAAATGCATACTGCTCTTTCCTAGTATCCTACCTATCACATCGTCGTTTCTCACATCTATTGTATCATACTACAGTCGAACTCCTGAACGACAACTTTGTTGAAATGTATCAGTAGAGAGAGAAAATGCTACATAATGGAATATATAAAACTGATATACTAGAACGACTCAAACTGCTATTAACGATGAAAATACCACAAAAGGATTTCCGTATCTCTTTGCAAATCTCTCCTTCTCTCTCGCGCTCTCTCTGTCTTTCTGAATCACTTGAGCTAATGCTTTGACGAACAACAAAGCAAGCTCACATTCCACCTTTCCTTACTAGCCAGAATCAGATGTTGGCTGCTCTCGTTCCTAATTTCGGTATTGTAAGATAGGCATCAGAGCCATATCCATCGAGTGTAAATAGATCCAGATGACCTCCAAAGTACTGTTATCATAGTTAAGATGGAATAAGATGAAAGGAATGTCCACACAAAAGAAGAAGAAGAAAAGAAAAAGTAAATGAGCTTTATTCTTGGTTTGTAACAAGGGAAGGAAGAAGGAAGAAGAAGACGAGAAGAGAAGAGAAGAGAGAAACACTCTCATATGTCTCTCTCTCTCCCTCGGTCAGGTCTTGTTTTGAAAGAACTCACCTCAGCATATACTTTACATAAACCTAAAGAAAGTCCAAATCGAATCCTTTGTCCAGGTGATCCCAATCTTAAATCTGCTTCATTTCCTAATTGTTCTTGTATCGTAGCTCCTAATCTAGGTGTATTCCTAAATTGATTAAGATAATCTTGTCGTGTTAAAGCTGGCTGTGTTGAAGATGTCGTTGTTGTTGGAGATTGCCCTTGCTGTGAGTGTGGTGCTGATTGATGTGGTACAGACTGTTGATGATGTTGTTGTTGTTGTGGTGAAAGCGGATAGTTCTGATATGGATGTGAGAAATTGAGTAATCCAGAACGAGAAGCTGTCATTAATGGACGATCATCTTTCGAATAGACAGGTGGTTGATATTCAGGTGATATTCCACCGGCTATTCCATGGAAAAATGGAAGCATGAACAGGAGAGGTTCAACAAGTAATCAGTATAAAGCCCTGCGATTTTTTTTTTCGTAAACATAGTGGTGTAGGGAAATTAAGGCTCCTTTCCCCTTCTTCCAGCAGTTGCATTCTAGTCAAACCGAATAATTGGCAGACTGATAAGGCACCTCTCATCAGTCTGCCGATTTTTCGGTTTGACTTACATGAGAAGAAGAAAGATGGGGACACGTGTAAAACAGAGAAGGGTGTAGAGACTGGTAGTAAAAGAAACCGGACTCACATTCATCAGATACCCTAATTCCAATCAGATGATCCGTCTCCGAAATCGTCACATTAACATTTTGAGCCTTTTCAATCCGACCTTCTTTCAGCGCCGCAAGGACGGAATTCTTAATCAATTCAAAAACAATAAACTGTAAATGATCTTCAATAAAAGCGAATTTGATCTCTTTTCCCACATTCTTTTTCCTAGAATCTATATTTATATGTGTTGTGATTCCAGTGACTTGAGGTAAGAAGTTTTCGAGCGATTTTATACTTTTATATGGTGATAGGTTTGTGTTTATTATTCCTATATAATTGTTCGCGTCTTGTATTGGTCCGTGTTCTATTGCTTCGTGATATTGTGTTGTCAGTGCTATATGTTGTTCTGCTAGCACGCGTCTTGCTATTCTTGAGCGGAGCATTCGCTGTTCATGGCGAGAAATTTGGACGGCCGCGTTCAGTACAAGGAAGAGATCGATGGATACGATGTTGAGCGAAGGAGTACGGGCAGGGAGACACAGGGAAAAGATAAAAGGAACGTGACGAGGTTCCAAGGAAGAAGGAAAAAACGAAGAAGAGCACGAGTCAGCTCGGGCATTCCTTTTCCCCAGCGGAATGACGGCCTGAACGTCCTAGAAAAGCAAGAAAGGCAGAAAGTCGAGGGTACAATACTCACAGTCATAAATCTCTCCCTAGCAGCACTAGGTAAATGTTGACTACTTTCCAGTAGTCCAACCATCATCTTAGGTATAGTACCCCAATGACTTTCCAATAATCCTTTCAAACTTTCACAAAACCTATCATTATCAGATAAATTCTTGATTTGTGGAAATTTACGTATACGCTCGAATGCGTCTAAATAACTTATGTAGACTCTTTCCAAGTTTGGATTTAACCCTACTACGAAGGGAAGGTTTTGAAGGTCACGTATACGATGAGCTATTCGGACGGGAAGTTCTTGTCGGACCTGTTAAACAAAAGGATTAGGTGGATTCGAAATGGACAAAACGAATCATCAGCCGCTTGTCTTCAGATCTCCTCCAAGTGCGAGAACAAGTACTCCCTCGCAATTGTGACTCCAAACTTACGAAATTACCAGCTTGAATAAGCTTGTCTTCAGTCATATCCTGACCAAACGCCATCATCTGCTTAAGCGAAATAGGCACAGCAGGATTGGTAGATAGTTTCGCTATGACTGGCAGGTTCAAAAAAACACGTTCGCTCAGTCATTTGGCCTTCGGAGCCCCACGGCGGAAAAACAATGGTACTTCAAGGGGCTTTCGCTCTGACAAACCCCGCTAGATAAGAGTCACCAACTCACTATTATTCTGATAGAAGTGCTGACTTTGGAAAAGAGAGTCTCTTCTAGTTTGAACATTTGGTGCTGGCAGGCGCAGACAGCGTGTACACCTCTGTGTTGCATATCATCGTTGATTAACACGAAGAGTTTCGGCGTGAATTGGAGAAAGTATGTGACAAGGCTGAATGAGCTTCTGACTTGATGTTTCCCGAGGGGACCGGTCTGTACTTACCATGATTACGATGAATTATGGTGCTTTAGTGTAGAGGACACAAAGCTACCGATGAATGTAGGCTATATTCGATGTCATTGACTCAGGATTCGGAGCTGGCTACCACACTCCGGGTATATCGAGGACCAGGTCGATAGCAGCAGAGAGCCTCCAAGCAGTATGCAGTTCTTTTGACGTGGTGGTAAGTGTCTCGTGAACTTGAATGAGCGAAGGGTAATGTAGTATCCTTTGTGTCGATATATCTTGTGCTTTCCAATACTGTTGCCGTGAAGAAGAAAGGCAGCCACTATGGATGTTTGCCTCTTCAGCTCTCTCTCCTCATTATCAACCCGGACCAGCTCAAATATTCCAGTTCGAAACTGGAAATAGGCAAAGATGCTCCCGTTAGCACTGCTGTTCGCAGCTCAAGGGAAGCCAATGGTGAGTCTCATCATTGTACAGTCTACGGTGGCATTGCGCTGAACTGAACTGAAACAACGATGCCCGACAGCTTGTAGAATTGAAGAATGGAGAAACATTTAACGGACATCTGATAGCGTGTGATAACTTCATGAACGTAACGCTCAAGGATGCATATGAGACGTCAGCTGTGAGTGTCCGGCCTCCTGTAGTTATGCCTCTTACTTGGATAGCAAGTCGCTGATCTTGATCGTGATGTTCTGTCATACAGGATGGCGAACAGTTCTGGAAGATGGACGAGTGCTATCTTAGAGGCAATATGGTGTGTAGACGTAGCTGGTTGGGATGAACAGACTCGGTACAGATCGTCAGCTGACATTCTTGCCATCATCGTTGATTGCAGATCAAGTACATCCGTGTGGCAGAAGATGTAAGGCCCGATTCCCCCTCTCCACCAAGCATTGACTATACATCGCATACAACGAGTGAAACATTGATTCTTAATGCTTACATTGCTTGTTTGACGTATCAACAGGTCATCGATTCCGCGAAATTGGCAGAGCAAGAAGCGCGGTCACGGCGAGAAGGACAATCGCATAGAGGTGGCAGAAACGATTCAAGAGGCGGCAGAGGCGGCGGTGGTGACCGTGGAGGACGAGGCGGAAGAGGTGCGTTTGCTTTGCCTAGAGATCGGTTTCATCTTCTTACAGGCGACCTTCCTATGCTAGAAGTATGTACTGACATGTTGCCATTTCACTCGCAGGGCGTGGAGGCGGTGAACGTGGTGGCAGAGGTAGAGGAAGATAGTCTCGCTATACGTGTAACAAAGCAATCAGCATCTACTCGATTGAAGCGCGCCTACTTATCGACTGACCTGTCACACTGACGCTCCTGTCAGAGCATGCACAACATTCAGTAGCGCAGATGTGTGCCAAAGCAAGTCTGACTTTACAGACGGAACAGGCGCACAATGCTACTAGCTGTTACCTCGTGAGGTTTGTTGCGAGCGTCGTAGATGTTGTGACGACTTCGCATGGGCTGTACGGACCTCCTTCTCCGGTTCGATACCTTGTCCTTAGACAAACTGGTCTTCACTTTGGACTAAGCAGCAGACCTAGACAGAAGTATCTACAGCGCAGGAAAGTCCAGACACGAAGGGTCGCAATGTCTTCGCCTTACGATTATCAACTCGATCCCTACAGAAGGGAACGACTTCCTCACCGTCCACCTTCTCAAGTCACAAGTCCTCCTTATCCATATTATCCCGGTCGACCAGGCTCAACCACAAGCACATACGCACCAGCTCCTACAGTCGTCTCTGTCCCTCGTGATATCATTCATGTCCAGGCTCCACCTCCTCAGCCCAGAAACTTTCTCAGGGATCTGGTAGCTCCCGATCCACCTAAAACGCCTATGATCATGTCTTATTCACCACAGCCACCTTCACAACAGAAGAGTCTCTTGCAGCCTCCTAGATATACTGATGGACCGCAGTACCACAGACCGCCCGCGCCTCCATCGCAGAATCTTGTCTACAATCCCGTAAATGGTCTTCCTGCGGCTCCTGTACGGTCTCCTGCGGTGCATAATGTCTTTCACGAGGGTAAGTTGGTAGTGGAAATTTGTTGACGATACACTCAAGCTGACATGGTAATCCTTTGCACAATGTTGGCTCCAGGACAATCGCATTACGAAACGATGGGTGTGCAACCGCATGAATCGCAGCAGACAATAGTCAAAGTCGGCTCACTGATTGTAAGCCGTCACTAGTCAGACCTGACATCAGCTCATTTTGGGCTGATTTAGATTTCCTGATTCTTTCCTGATGACAGCTCGAGCGGATGCAAGCTAGAATTAATGACCCTCAAAGTACTGAAGAATTGAGGAATGTAGCCCGTGCAACATTCATCAATGTAGCTAAAGCATTCGGTGTCCTGGTTGACCGTGAGTTCTGTCTTCGATGTATGCTGGCCATGACATGTCCGACTGACAGCTAATATGACCGTAATATAGCTGTTGCACGAGAAGCTTACGATAGAGAAATTGGACTGCGGCCCGTGTACGAAGAATACGACATGCCTGAAGAGGAGGACCCCTATTCACCAGTACCGGGCTCAAGTAGAGGTTCTCCAAGATGCACACCACGGCTACCATCGCGAGGCGTCTCTTCTCCCGGACAATCGAGGTTGGTTCGCATTTTGATCATGGGTATAGATGTACTTGTGAAGAGGCTGACGAAGGCTTTCGGCGACAGACGCACTGAAAAGACGTGGATGCCCGAGAGAAATCCCTACGAATTGCTAGGCATCTCTCCTGATGCCACTACGGCTGACATCGAAAAAGCCTTCGCTGGATTCGAAGAAAGATTTTTACAAGCCCGAGACACGATGGACGAACGCCATCTAGCTCTAGCTCAGAAGAGAATGGCTGAAAGGAAGAGAGCACTCAAATTCCTGATGAGTCGTAAGTGATACCTTCGGCCGCGAATTACGGATGTTTCGTGTATGACATGTTGATAATCGATTCCATGGGACACCTCTCTTCTTCCAGCCAAGAACAGAGCGCGATATGCCAAGTATCTGCTCTACGGGAGCGATGCATCTGATGAAGAGGAAGATGATGGCAGCTGCTCGCCAGGCGGTCAGCTCGACACGCGCAGCAATACTACGGCATCCTTCGCAGGCGGTCGCTACAGCGCAGACGACGGACAGAAGAGGCTGCCTTCAAATTCAGATGACGACGCTCGCTTAGATGAAAGGCTCCAGCAGATCTCACACGCCGGTGATAGAGTTGCACTGCCCGCCCCTCCTGGTAGTGTTATCAGTGAGGCCAGCACCATTTTACTTGCAGAGTCACAGCTGTCTCGCGTCCCCCTCCACCAACATGATTCCCATCCCAATGGCCATCCAAGCGCGCTGCAATCTAGTGAAGCTACCTCCCTTGCGGGTGATGCTTCTCATATAGGCAGCCCTCCGGCAAGCCACCCGTCTACAGTAATGTATGGTGCATCTGCATCTTACGCCGGACTTCCCGCTACCAAGCCTCTGACTCATGGCAATCTTGCTGCGAAGAATGCATGGCACGCCAAATTGCTCGGTCTTCAGCACGCTACTGCGCCTGAAGTCCGCGATGCGGTCGACCAAACGGCTTCACGGCAAGCGCACGAGCAGCAGCCGAATGCTTCTTCGACAGCACGGCAGACTCTTCTGCACCGCAAGTCAGGTATACCAAAACTTCAAATGTCCAAGAGACACAGGGTCACTACTCCCCAGACACCGACTGCGGCGGAACAGAATCCATCAAACAGTATCGTCGTTCAGCCCGCCAGACGCTCGCTTCGAAAGTCAGTCAGTCGCCAAAGCTCAGAGCTCAAATAAGCTCAATGTTCGGTTTAGCGTGTTTGCATTGTCTACTTCTGAATACTTTCGTGCTCAACGTCCGTTGTCACGATCTTGCGTAGATTCCAAGGCTTGCGGACATGTTGTTTGACTAAGACAGACTGTCAGCTTGCGAGGGCAAACAAACTTGGTCAGTGCTCGTCAAGCTCACGTTCCACGTCAGTCAACACATGAAAAGGCTACGAACGGACGCAACCAACCCGAGCTGAAAGCGGTGCTGTCCAAAGAGACTGTAAGTAGTGGTTGTCTTGTCTGACCCTCTGATTACCCGGTGACTGACGTCTCTCGCTGGACCAGGTCAACATTTACTAACAAGATTGTACCACCGCGCTCTAGGTGCCTCTTTCTCTTCTGATGGTACTCTCATTACGGGCAAAAGTCTGAGGGTTGTTGTCCCTCTCGGACCATGTCTTCGGCTGACAGCTGCCAGGCTCAGAGGACATCCACCTGCTCTATACCATCGATGCTCCCGACCTCAGCTTCCATCCTGATGCGATGCCCCGATCCGAAAGCCCATCCTAATTGTTCTCCACCTTCAGTAGCCGACCCAGAAGTACCGGGAGTAGAGTGGGTGCTGTGTCACGCTTGGATCCAGACTATGCCTCGGGCACGGTCGGTATATAGCGATACACCTGCCGAGCCTACCGAAGATGATACCAGTACCACTGACCACGATGCAGGTGCATACACAGGTGCTGCCTCTCCACTCAGGGGATCTCCTGTACAGAATAAGAACGACGATGCATGCACTCAATCAGATGGGTATGTCTTGCCTTCATTCTCCTCCTCACCTACGCTCCCCGTCACAAGTACGCTACTCAAAGCGAACGAATGGCAACTGCTTGATGCGAGATCCCAGAGCGATCAAGGGCCGTCACTTCAAAAATGGTGTGCAAATTGTCCGAACAAGATGCTTGAATCCCTTCCCGAGCAGCGCGAATACGACACAGTGAATCCAGTCAAAGCGGAAGTAATCCTGCCCCCTCGAATGCAGCGAACGGGCTCGGCTCCGATAGAGCGGGATTACGCTGTCCCTCCTCAATGTCCTTCTGCCAATCAATGGAAGACAATATGGGACTCTCTGGAGAAGACAAAGCTTCCTAGGCCACCGCGGTCCACCTCGGAATACAGTAGAATCAGCAAAGTCGTTCGTAGACCACTTAACGACTCGCCTTTCACTCCAGTTCAGGGTAAAATGGCAGGGCCCGACAGAAAAACAAGAACTACGGTCATTACGGACGAAAGTTCAGATAGCAGCAGCAGCGAGAGATCTGTTGAGACGGATACGACAAAAGAGGACTCGGACAGAAGCAGCGAGAGTGGCTCCGACAGCGAAATCATGAGTGTCTCGCGGGGAAGCTCGGACTCTGTTGGCGTGCACGACTACCACGAAGACAGCGGTGTTGCTAAAAGGCACTTCCGTACTATAAATCCCGCACCGCGGTACGGCAAGAGTGACAAGCGAGACATGAAACCGACAGATGAGCATTACAACGTCCTCGGGCTTAGTCCACATACCGATGTTGAAAGCGCCAAGGAAGCCTTCATCGAGAAAGTAGGTAAAATTTGCACAATAGTATTGTAGATTTTGGCTAAGTCTACGGAGCTAGTCTACGCTTGTACTGCAGCGCATGCAAGATATGCGCACCTCAGAAACGGATCTAAACCTTCTCTTCCCAAAGCTGAAAATGCTGCGACTAGCGTACCGTTTGGTCTATCTAAGTAGGTGCCTTTCTTCTCTTAGCCAGCCACCGGGGTATCAATCGCTTCTGCGCGGAAGTGTTGTTCACTTATGCCGTTTGCCTCATCCTCTAGCACGCCCTGCTCAAATCGGGGTAGCCGATACCGCAACTTACACGGTGGGACAACCAGTTCGTCAGGCAAGCGATAGCTCGGAATCTGTCTCGCCTGCGAGCTCGCCTGTCCAAACAGCTCCCTGGGCAATCATGGAGAGGCCGACCCCGCATCCACGAAAGTACATTCCAAAAACGCGACCACTTCCGAACAAGTAGTGGGATTTTGGAGACGTCTATGACCGAATATAGACCAGGTGCGCGGGGCGTTTCGTAGGGGACAGTGATCTCGCGAAATCTAACAGAAAGCGGATGTGAGGCAATTGCTGAATTGCAATAAATAGCATACGACTAGCCTAGCCGGGCATGAGATACTCTTGCACGTCCTCTTTCGTAATCTTGGCAGCCCAGTGCTGCAGCGTCTGACGAAGTATAGGCGCGATGTCGCCGGCATCCCAAGCGTCGACTCCGCTACTTGCAATTATCTTCTTTACGAGAGAGGTTTTGAACCGCCCACGTGGACCGACAGCTGATAGATATCTTCTAATTTGACGGTCGTCGTCTGGCGTTCGTCGTCCCAGATAGAAGCGACAGTACCATTGCATCCATCCTCGAGGGTCTTGCCGTCTTATCCAACCTGCTTTTTCCCACTCTTCAATACTCTGCGATGCTTTAACGCCGTATCTAAATAATCCAAAATCGAATTAAGCTTGTCTGAGTTGTACACACCATATTGGTTTGTATTCACCTATTCAATTCTGGATCATATTCCTGACTGCTTAGGTATCTATCAGTATCTAGGCCTGCATCTGAGAAACAGCCCAAAGTCAGCAATTGCCTGCACTTTGGTGCACCAATCCTGTCTGCTTACACCATTCTGACGGAAACTCGTCAAAGTCAGCTGACATTTCAGCCCTACAGACCGACGAGTAGAAAGGTCTAAAGTAAGTTCCACCAAAGCTGCCCAAGCGCATAATTTCTTCAGGTAGCATATTCGGCGTAAAATGGGGTGCGTCTTCAAATCTCAGTTTACCATATCCACCATAGCCAGGATCTCTAGTAGGCAAAGGAGCTCTGAAATCAGGATCGTAGCTCATGTCATCATCTTCATCATCTCCTTCTTGACGTTCAGGGAAATCAGGAGCTGGAAGCTGTCGTATACATGCCGCTGCATCGAATCGATGACGTCTTGCAGCGCGGGCTACTTCAGAGTCGGAGAAATCATCCGGAAGCGATTGATACTCGCTCTTGGAGGAGGTAGATGGACCTTCTACAAGTCGGCTTGAGCGGCGTGTTGGTTCAAGTGGCAATTTCTTGACGACGCGCTTCTTATGTGCGCTTTTCTTGCGTGGTTTGTCTTCATCTTCGTATTCAGAGCTGGATGCTCTGGCTGAGGATGAAGCTCTCTTCTTGCGATCCTGTGTGCATATGCGGAATCGTATCAGTATTGACTAGAATGATATTGCCTCGATCTGGCTCTGGCTCGCTAAACACTATTCACTTCTGTTTTCGGCTTGGACAAGCCTAATGAGGCGAGGAGGGCTTTGTTTTTAGCTATTTGAGCGGCCTAGCATACCCAAAGAGTGGTCAGGCGCGTGTACATAACGTCAATAGGTGACTACACGCTCACTCGCTCTTGCTCGTAGCTGTTCATCGTGACTGAATACGTCACTAACGAGGAGCTGGCCACAGAACTGGAGAGCTGAGAGGGACGCCTAGATGCCTTGCCGGAAGAGTATCTTCCAGCAGTCAGAATAGACGTAGTGACTCAGCTTGTATGGTCACCGCTGTTATTTACTTGCAATCAGGCAAGCCACGTCTGGTCACACTGTGTTCAACTCGAGGAGGGTGATCGAACTCAGCCCACCTGCGAACCGACCAACCGATTCCACGGTTTTCCTTCTCCCCACTGCCATCATCGCTCCAAGGATGTGCTCAACTACCTACAAGACTGCCTGATATGATATAGCCAGAAGCGTGCTCGCTTGTCCGAAGAAGCCCTGCCTCATCACGCCGGGTTCAAAAGCCTGGAAAGGACTTTTTCATGCAAAACTTCTTCAAGCTTTTACAGGGAACTCTTTTGAAAGCCATCCACAATGGTAGCAACCTCACATTATGATATCATCCATCATCCTCGGTCCATCTAACACACCTATACATCAAATCTATCCGACTTCAATCCATCCTCGACGGCTCTTAACTAGATACGAACGCATGCATCCAGCGCACCATTTTGCGTGCAAACCATCTACTGGGCAAAGCGTGGGACAAACTAGCCAATAGTAAAAATGTGTCAAAACTTCTTCTAGACCCATTCCTCAATGCATTCTGTACAAGCATTCTCGGAAATCATGATTTCCTGTAGTAGAAATCTTGTCTCGTTGTGGAATGAAACATCATTCTTTTTCCCACACATTTATAATTTACAATTGCTCTTGCATTCAAAGATAATGTCACATATACGAGACTTCCCAGTCAGCTAATAGACTTGCTCCATCTTGCCAAGTTATGCAACTGGATTTGCCTTTGCATACGCAACAGCGCCTCTAAGTGCGAGCTATAAACAAACTGGGTGTCAATAATCTCGTTCCTTCACCGAAAGTGACCATGTGAATGGCATCGCACTTACCTCATATCCAAATACACCTGAGCCGAACAGGCATCCGGCTTTGCATACGGCGGCAGTCTTTGACTTTCTGAATTCTTCACGTGCTTCAATATTTGAGATGTGGATCTCGAAGACGGGCGTGTCGATGCCGGAGATGGCGTCTCTGACGGAGTATCTGTAATATCATAAATGTCGGTCAGCGTTCGCTGTTTACGGGCTCTATGTGTAGAGAGGGAGTACTCACGAGTCGTGGCAGAATGCTCCTGGGTTCTATAGAATCATCACGGCATTAGCGAGATTTAATAGCTTTAGGAAGCAATCTTGAATTGACTAACCATGATGATGCCTCCATATCTACGAGAGTAATGGATCAAGTCGATAAAGACACCTTCATGATTCGTTTGTGCGCAGACACTATAATTTCAGGGTGGCGAGGAGGGGTGTTCCAATTTGAGCCAAGCGGGAAACTTGAACGAGGATAGTAGCATTCACTTACACTTTGACACCGAGTTCCTTACCCACTTCAGTTACTCTTTGCTCGATTTGAGCTAATGTCGTAGAACCGTAATGTTTTGGGTCACGTTCTCCGAACAGGTTGCTTTATGGATAAAGGCAGAATGGAAAGACGCGTCAACGAAGGCAGAAGGGTCAATAGTGCATCGAGTGTAGCCCCCAACTCACTGGTTAGGACCGGATAGAAGTAGGAAAGTATCTCTTTCCTTGGGTAGTAGCTTTCCATCATCTGGATCTGGGTTGCGGATTCTCGTCACGCCTGCTTCCGTCTGTGGAGAAAGCTCTTTAGCACATGCAGTATGGCAATTCACAAGGATGGAGGACGTACTGTGTTGAATGACATGTTTGATACTGATGTCTAGTTCCCAGAAGAAAGAGCCTCAGTCCATGGTAGTGTACTTATTCTCACTCGGCTGTCAATTCACTTTTGTATGCCGTGAACAGTTCATCCGTCAGAGTGGCGAGTGTTGTCCTCTACAGCCGGCTTCTTCCAGAGGGTATTATCACACGCGTATAGTGGTGGTCGACTGCCATGGCAGTTCAAGTATCCTTGCATGTCGGCGACTGTATCGAGAGATCTTAATGAAAGACTGACAGCCACTGGCCGGTCACTTTTGCCGCCGGCAATACGTGGAAACACAGGAAAGCACATGATCTTTGCCGCCTTCGAGTACCGTCCTTTGCATTTCTTCTGAACGACTGCATCAAAGCCATGTCGACCTCATCATCGACATCCCACTACGATGTCGACCTGCTTGAAGCACATGACTTTTGCGTGTCAATAGCCCTGAAAGCAGGCAGTTACCTCCGTGAACAATCAGCTGCACGAGCTGGATTGAGAGGCCCAGATGCCGCTGTGGAGCTTACGGCAGAGATCAAGATGTCGAGTGTTGATATCGTCACAGCTGCAGATATGGAGGTGCGTAGATCAGGCTATCCACAATGCTGCAGTTGGAGGTGCTTATTTCAATGTGTCCACAGTGCGAACGCATGATAACAGAGTCGATTGCCGAACGCTACCCAAGTCACGCGTCAGTGCACAAGTTGCAGCATGCGGCATTCTAAGAGCACTGAACTCACTGTTTCTGGTGTGTGTCAAACAGTATAATAGGAGAAGAAAGCTACTCTGCTGGTCAAGAGAAGCGCTTTCTACTTACAGAGGTAAGTGCCGGCGTGATCGTACCCATGATGTTGCAAAGTAGCTGACGAGTGCTTCATCAGGCTCCCACGTGGATAGTGGATCCTTTAGAGTGCGTTTTATCGCTTCTCTGTACTCCACTGATCCAGCCTGACCCTGGTTCTTGTCCTGGTTCTGTTCTGTAGTGGTACCGTCAACTACCTGCATCTCTTTCCTCAATTCTGTATATCGATAGCTCTGGTCATCAAGTAAGTTAGCCTCCCACTTGCAGGTACGTGTGCAGAGCTGAAGGAACGCTCTGGATACTATCAGCAAGAAGCCCGTAGTAGGAGCGATATATGCGCCTTTCACACCGGGCATCTCCTCCCATCCACAAGACAGTCAAAACGGGACACTATATTCAGCTGCGGACGGTCTAGGTTCGTTCTTAACACAAGTGAATCCAGAAAACTTCCCTTCATTACTCAATCCATCATCAAGATCTCGAAGTACACGAACGGACAGGAACAATACGTGTTCACCGACTGAATACTCAGCTAGATTACCATTATTGAAACCACCTGGACCTTTCCCTATTGAAGCTCCAAAATCTTGCTTGTTTGCGGCGGAATGGGGTAAAGATAGAAGAGACAAATTGGATGGAAATCTGACGAAGAAGGTCAATTCTATGTGGAATATGGCATGCGAGATTGGTGGAAGAGGAGGGAAAGGCGGTAAGTACTTGCTTTCAGTACAAGTCAGCGTAGAAGGACTAGTGACTGATAGTCTTACAATTCGCTCAGGTATGGTGCATGGAGTCAGATCACTAGGCTCAGCAGCACTGGACATGGCATATGTAGCGTGAGTAGCTCAAATGACGATGCGACGCACATCACGGTACTGACGTTGGCATCTGCATTTGCTTAGGACCGGCGCAATTGACATATTCTGGGAAGCTGGCTGCTGGGAATGGGACATTGCGTAAGCTCAAGCACTTTCAACAACATTAAAGTTGCTAGGAGTGCTTAAGGATTGACTTTGCTCCTCTCAATCTGACTCAGCGCCGGCACCTGTATACTAGTCGAAGCAGGCGGCTTCATGTATTCGGCTCAACCACCAGCAGACTATAAAGAAGGCGATCCATTACCAACAGCAGATCTAGGTGGTCGTCTATATCTAGCTATAAGACCTTGTTCAGGAACTGAAAATGAAACGGCACGAGAGGCCCAGGATAGAGTCGCTAAAGAAATCTGGAAGCGTGTAGAAAGAATGGATTATGTTCGTCCGAAATAGATAGACAGAATCCATACCTTTGTCATTCCATCCGAGTACAAATGTACCAGGTATAGAAGCATAGATGCTGTATATATGCAAGCGAAAGTATGTAGCAAGGCAAAGAATCACCTAGAAGCTGAAATGCTATGCGACGGTTGACAAAAGCTTGTGCCCATGCGCAAAAAGGAACAGTCTATTTACCGACATGTCAGGGTGCAATCAGTCCTATTTTGCTTCATCCGATGTTGTGCAGCTGCATTGCCTAGTAAAGCATACAACAGTCCGCTTGACATCAGGGAGTAAAAGGTAGATCATAAAAAGGGTATATGCCGATGATAAATGGAGAAAGAGTAAAGAAAAGAAGATAAAGAAGGTGTTGAAAGGGGCAGGATAAGTGGACCTGCAAGTCCGACTGTGACAACTACTATACTAAGGAGACGGTTCTCGCTGATTCTCGACCGACTTACGTCTATCTAAAAAAACAGCTAAACCCCACACACATAAATTTGCCCATTTGAACTAAGCTAGTAATGACGGTAGAACTGCATAACAAACCCTGATAGGAGTGCAGAAAGTAAGACCGGAAGAAGGGAAGGAAAAGGAAGGCTCCTGCTTTGTCTGGCTGACGGGATCAGGATCGCTTGCTCGGGTTTCCTCGAATTGATGAGAAGAATGTGGATGCTCTCGTGAAGATTGATTGGGATAAACAGAGAATCATTCTGTGATCGTCCATGCTGCTGTCATTGTGTAAAGGAATGTTGATCTATAAAACAGTCTCTTGCAGGATTTGAACGATTAGAAAGTGCGAGTAGGAGACGCTGCAGAAAGGGCGCGCAGCTAGTCGAGTATTTGATGGCTCGACCAAGCGAGAAGAAGAAGAAGTGAAAGAGGTCCGCGGATGTCTAAAGGTAATCGCGTGTCTAAAATATGAAAGGTTTGCAAGTCGTTGCCAGTCGTCTATATAACAATTTGAGCATAAGGAGCAATGGGGAGCGTTGTCCGATACGTCCGAGTCTAGAATCCACCTAAAGCTTCGCAGCTTTCCCAAATATCAGAAGAGACAGGGAATCTAGAAACAGAGCAAGCGCTTGAGCTTCTCCTCTCTAATCTACGTTGAACTTTTCTTGCAGGTTGTTCTTCAGGTGGAGGTGGAGAAGTATCATGTGTTCCATTCGCATCGAAATTTGCCTGTCTAGCAGCTACGCATGATGGTATGCTCGAAGTGAAATAGTGCTGCTGATCTCCAACTTGACCTGCTGCTGCTGATCTTCTCGACATGAACGTTGATCCATTTCCAGCTCGTGGAGTAGACGAAAGGCAATCGTCACTTGCTGTTCTAGATAAGGAAGGAGAAGAGGATCTAGAAGATTCATCTAGTGAATCCGATAATTCACGAGCTGCTGCACCTAGAGAAGTTTCGACTGTAGCAGTAGAAGAGACGATTGAAGAGTGTCTGATGGGTGAACGAGCTGTAGGTCTGTAGATGCTCGGCGAAGGCGCTTTGAGCGCTGCTGATCCCGATGATAATTGATGGTGTAAATCGCGTAGCCCTCTACACCGCTCAATGACATCTTCGTTTTCAGATTCTGAAGAGCTTGACGAAGAAGAGGATGATAAACTTCGCTCGAAGCACTGTCTAGATAATGGATAGCCAACTGTGCTTCTAGAGAATGAGAAGCCAGACGTTTGACAATCTGATGCTGAAGAGGGTGAATCTTCAGGAGGTGGTAACATTCGCATGGCTGTAGCAGCGGCAGACGAGGGCGATAATGTGGAAGGTGAAGTTGATGATGCCGCTGCACGTGGAAGCAGATCTACAGGTAGATCTGAAGCATTGTAGATACCAGGCGCAAAAGCTTGCCATTCACCACGTGTGTGCTGCTGTTGTTCCTCAGTTAGGTAGCGCGGCTGTTCATCATCATCGCAATGAATGACAATTTCATCATCTTGAGCGTATCCTTCTGCGTCTTCAACATTTTTACATCGATGCATATCGAGTGATTCTGCAACGTCAATTGGTGCCTGTAGAAGACACGTACGCGAAAGTTTCGTAATTAGCAAAAAGATAGATCTTGCTTCTACTGTAAAATGACCTCGCTAACTTACTCTATCATATGTAGTAGGAGCCCAAGTAAGGTTAACAGCCGTAATAACGCAACCTTTCTTGAATCTAACTCTAGGAGTATGCGAACCATCGCTTGATCTTCTAGAACTAGGGGCAGTTGAAGAATTTGAACAAAGTGAAGGGGGTACAGATCCATCATTGTTACTCGATGAGATAGAAGTAGAAGTGGAAGAAGAAGTAGCAGTTGAAATACAACCGAAATCTTCATCTGATAAAAGAGGAGAAATAGGACCCGGAGAAGTAGATCTTGAAGATAGACAAGAAATCAATTGTTTCTTGGAACAAATTGGTTTTGTACATCTCAAGAAAGATTTCTCAACTTCATCCATATCTTCTGCTCCTATGCTTCTGTTGCTTGTTGTGCTATTGGATCGTCTGAGAGTAGATTGATAATGGGAAGATAGCTGAGAGTATTGTTGTTGTGTCGATTGATGAGATTGAGCGAATAAAGCACTTGCAGTTTCAAGAGCGGCTTTCCTCGAGATAGGATCATGTAAATCAAATAATTGATCATATAAATCATCATCGTCATCATATTCATCTCCATCTTCAATATCTTCTTCATTACCATCATCATCTCCATCTGCATTATCATCGCCATATGCTGGTTCGCGTGGTATACGTAAACTTTCATCATCGACAATGATATTGCCGCTGTTGGTGAAGAAAGGAGTTTTCGATAATGCTGATAGTGTAAGACTGGATGAAGATGATGAGAAAGGTCGAATACTTCTATTTCTGTACTCTTCATGATCTTCATTTTCGTCTTTATCTTCTTCTTCTTCTTCTTCTGCTAATTCGAGCTTATTGTCTTCCTCCTCTTCATGTGAATTAACGTATAAACGAGGTATCTCAGGTTCGAGCGTACTTACACCCTCTATCGAAGCACCAGCAGTGCCAGTAGTAGATTCAGAAGTAGTATTGGAAGAAGACGAGAGCGCACTCGAGCCCGTCGAGGTATTGCTATTATTACTGTTATTGAACAAGGCCATCGTGAAAATGGTTAGAAACGATGAAAGCCTGATAAAGTGATTTTTGAAGTATTGAAAGTAGATAGTAGTGATGTGTGAGGGAGGGAGATTGTAGGTGGCTATTTATTGGGCCTTTATTACGGGAGGTGTTTTGGATGGGTGTAGAAGAGTATTTCGAGAGAGAAAGATGAAAGTATTCCAGGGAGGGGTGTATGAAGATAGTTTTGAAAGTCGCGATTCGAGGTCGTAGATGATAGTAGGGAAATAAGGGCTTGTCTAGATGTCAAGTCACCTCGTGTCTGTCCTTGCGTCCGTCACTACAGTTACCAGTGAGTAGAGTGTGGCGAGTGTGTATGCGGCACTGCTTCGAAGGGTGGTCCGGTGCTGGTATTTCGCCTTTGTTGCGAGGATTGAAGTGAGAGGTATGCGTGTGGGTGGATGCGACTTAGCAGAGGTGGTGCAAAGCTTTTTCAAGAGCGTACGAGATTGAGAGTATGTGAATGATAGCTTTCGCTTGTCTTGGAAAACCACCAGTTGAACGAGCTTTGTCGATTATGGTTGGAGCCTTGTCTCGCGAGTAACTGTACTAGCTCTATCTTCCAAGTCAGATAGACTGGGTCCGATACCGATACGAGTTGGAATAAGAACAGTACGTATGCACGCCGTACTTGTATATAAGGCGACCCCCAAAAAGCTCTTCGTGTACGTCTAAAGCCTCAACTCAACTCCAAAAAGAGCGGAGGATGGGGAATGAGGATTCAAACGGAGGTTGAATGTCACAGTAATAAGTTGATGGCCATCTTGGAAGAGTGTGAAGGAGTGAAGTGTTACACTGCTTGTGAACAACCCTAGAGCGACTCGGTTATAAGCGAGTCTGTCCTATCCTTATCTTCGTCGTCGCGTCTGTGCTGTCTCTCGCTCTTTGAATGCAAGCAAGCAAGCGCGCCCTGTCTGTACGGTCTCACGGGAGTCAAGCGAGACTGGGAGATATGCCGTACTTGCCGTTCGAAGTAGAAGTAGAAGTGAGCTTGAGCGTAGAATAGAGACTGCAAGCCCGTCGGATGCGTCTGTCTGAGCTGTGCGAGTGCGATTGCGTATTGTTCGTTGCGTGCGTGCCTTTGCTTTGCGTTTGCTTTCCAGGCTGTGTTTTCAAACGACGCACAGAGTGAGAGAGAGGGCAGAATCGGAGTGGTGAATCAGAAAGAGAGAGAGAGGGAGAGGTCAGAGCATGATCTAAGCATAGATCAATGCATTCTAGCTAACCTTTGTCTATATGTTCCTCCTACTCTACTCTATATACGGTGCTATTTGAACTGCTCTTGATTCGATGCCTTCAGGCTTCCCGCGTAAATCGACTGAAGATGTGGCTTTTGACAGGGTTGAGTAGTCCAGCAGAGAGAAGTCGACGAGAGAAAGCTTTGAAGGAAATCCAAAGTAGTAGAGTCTTTCCCTCTGTCCCTCTTCTACCTTCTTCCTCTTCCCTCTGATCTCTTCTTTCCTTCCTACTGCTACTGGAGTTCCAAAGCAAGCAAGTCCGTCAAAATAGTCCCTCTTTCCTCCCTCTTCTCTCTTTCTCAGCTGCCTTCCTTCCTTTCCTTTCCGCTCTCTCTCTCTCTCCGTGTAGCCACTCTACTCACCTCAGCCCGGCGTAAATTAGTATTCGTATTAAAAGGCAAACTCCGACTCGCTGAAACCCTGCACAGATGGCCGAAAACATCCTCAATCTCAGTCTGCTTTACCAATTTAGGGCCACTCTTTGCCATGTTGCCACCGCCATTCAGGCCTATATTGGCAAAAAGGCATTGCGTAAGGGCGAGCTTTTCTACCTCGATCAAGTCTGAAACTTCACCCAACTAAAGCTGGTGTAAAATAAACGTTATGACATGGTTTGCTTGGGGCATAGCATACAAAATCGCAAGGAAGCAGATCGCAAATACGGTATTTCTAAAGAAGCGCAAGAAGTGGAAAAAAAAGCTTATAAGCTTTGCAGTGACAACTTCGAAAAGAAGGTGAAGGTGGAAGAAAGAACACGCCAACAAGAGATGCATCGTTTATGGAAGAGCGATAAAGTAGTGATGTCTCACACAATCCTTTGACTTCAATCTCGAGTTTCCCAAAATTTCCTGCTTTACCGTACCTACCGTAAATTGGCACTGCAGCGCGCAAAGTTCCGAAAGAAAGCTTCCCAAAATTTCACAATCAACACCGTATGCCTTATGCCCTATGAATTCCTGAAGATTCGTTTTTCTCTCTTTCTTTTCATTCTTTCTTGGTGTTCTGAAGTTCACAAGCTCCTCAAACGGCTATCAAGTAGTGGTATGCGGGATCTATTATTACTGTCCATGCTTTCATAGACTATGTACATTTCGATGCCTTCGTCAAGCTCGCATGCGGACCCTGTCGAAACACTCCGGCAGCTCAGACATCTTGCCAGCTGCAGCTTCGAGGAAAGCAGTCCCGGTGGTTCTACAGGAAAGTTCTCACAAAACAGTGAACGGAAAAGATCGTTAAAGGACGAATGTACGCTAGCTTGCACAGTCATCGCGGCATGTCGATCCGCTCGCCCTATAACTTAACCTTGCGGCAGCTATCCCCTTTAGCCCGCTTACGAGCCTGCTCATCCAGTTACTTGCTAGTCAAATCGAGGGTCATCATCTGCTCATCTATCCTCATGGTCGTTCGAAAATAGGCAAGCGACACATCCGACCTTGACTAGAAAGGCGTGCAGGCAGCCGTGCGAAAGCCGTTTCATTTCGCCACACTCTTACACAGATGACCGTGGTCCCTTTCTACGCACGCTATCGCGCGGTAAGATAGAGGATGTTTGCTCACTTTTGAGCGTCTCTTCATCGCTTTCCCTTGACGCTGTAACCCTTTTTCACACTCTCCTCTTTTGCTCCTCTCCCAACCCCGCCCGGTTCCACGCTTGCGTCCTGCTTGCTACCATTCTCTCACATCCTACTTCTTGACGACCCTACTCGATCTCGCCTTATATGATATTCATTACCGCTTCTACATAAACCTAGAGGTCCAAGCCTCTATTGTCTTCCTGGGACAACAACCTCTTCAGGGACTGACAAGCGTAACGTAGCATAGTGAGTCGTGCATGCCCCAGTATCGGCATCGAGAGTGTAGTTGACGTTATATAGGTCTTTCACAGCTCTAGACCCTCAATTCTACAAATATGCTGCCAGCTCTGTCGTCCCGATTGATACAGGTCATCCTGCTATCGATCTTAGCTATCGAATCAGCGCATGCTACCTTTGGCCATTCGACCAGTCCTCGCGTCAAGAGCGGTGAAAGCTGCGGTATCGGCTGGGACAGAGGTGGAGGAGGAGGCGGCGACAAGGGTGGAGGAGGTGATAAAGGCAATTTCGGAGGCGGAGGAGGAAAGAAAGAAGGCGGTGGCGGCGGACGCGGAGGAAATGACTACGGTGGTCACGGTGGAGGAGACAAGGCACCTGAGCTACCAGGTGGAGGAAGTCCCGATGCGCCAGGAGGAGGACGACCCGAGATGCCAGAAGGAGGAAGACCTGAAAGGCCAGAAGGTGGTAGACCTGAACGACCAGAAGGCGGAAGACCTGAGATACCTGAAATACCGGGAGGCGGTTGGCCAAAGACAAACACTAGGGAAGTGCCGCGACCTGGTCCCTCGTCGACCGACATCGTCGGAGGCGGAATTCCAGGTCCTCTCACAACACCCATCGAGACACCGCCCGCCGAAGACACTGACGCAATTGGTGGAGGATCACCCTCAACTACAAGCATCCTTCCATCCGTGGAGACGCCAGAGTCCGCTCTAGCTGGTGCACAGACACCTGTCCCGATGCCTTCTGACATTAGCGAAAGCAACGATAGCACTGTGATCAATGAGGAGAATGCTACTGAAGAGACCAATGTCAATGGGGAAACAAACGTCAACGAGGAGACGAATCTCAACAACACCACCAATGTCAACAATGTGACTAACATCAACGAGGTTACTAATCTAAACAGTACTACGAATATCAACGAATCATACGAAGAATGGAAGTCTACTTCAATCACTCTCATGATCACAATCGACTACAAGCGAGTGGAAGTAGCGGAGATTGCAGTCAACGTAGACATTTCGGCCCAGGCTGGCGAGTATGAAGTTCCTCAAGCCCCTTGGCTGTCGTGTGCTGGCGAGTCTTTCTACGTAAGCTGCTCCATATTTCTATCTTGACGTTTATGCGATGGCTCACTAACATCCTACTATTGCCTGCCAGTATCGATTCACTTCCAGCACGGGTACAGTGACTTACACAGAGGAGTTCACCATCGAAGGCAAGGACTCAGACCTTGTAAGTACTGTGTCGATTCGCTCGCTCGCCTAAGATCATGCTGCTGACATTTCCGCTGAAACATTAGACCAAGTCCTGCGTAGAGGAGAAAGCACCTCCTAAAGTGGTTGAATCGCCAAAGGGTAACGAATGGAAGGCATTGAACAATCAGACGTTCGGTTATACGTAAGCTAAAGTCTTCTCGCCTGAATGTTCCGCCTCTTCTCCTTCTGACGTTTTGTACCTGGCAGTATTATCCAAAATGTCACGAACATCATCAACCAGGTCATCACTACCGTCATCAACGGTGTCGAAACGACCAAGACCGTGGAGCAGACCGTCACTGTCTCAGGAGAAGGCGCAACCGTCACTGAGACAGCCAAGGCCGAAACAGTCTATGTCACTAACATGGTCACTGAAGGAGGTTCGACCGTCACTTCCGTTATTACTTCCGTCCAAACAGCAGCCGCCACGCCTGTAATTGAGCCCGCGCCACCCGTGGAGCCTGTACCTGATGAGCCAGCGCCTCCTACACCGACTGATGTCGTTGATGACGAGTGGGATGACGAAGACTGGGAGGAAACGCCAGTCAGCGGTACGGCCTCTTACTCTTCCGGATCTGCTTCTGCTACCGCTACAGGCGCATTCGATGACGATTGGGAAGGATTTGGAGCTGCACCTGGTCGTCCGCAAGCCAGCATCTTCATTTCCATTGCGACTGCAACTCTGGCCATGCTAGCTGGCGCTTTTCTGCTCGTCATTTAAGCCAGATTAAGGCGTGCCATGCAGCTTCTTCCTCAGACTTCATCTGGTATCATATACACGACAACCGCCCTTCCCTAAGCCCGGTCCATGTTCGACTGAACAGCCCATAGACTCGCAATAGACCGCTTACCGATTGTCTGTATAAAGGCCCTCTTCCCGCCGACGTTCGACAGATCATTCCCCTCATTTCGTCTTCACCAACCATTCCACCTCTCTGTTTCCAGCGCGCCCTGTTTGTTTAGTGTGCTGATATCACTGTACCATTCTATAGTGTTCTTTCTCGGCAGATCTGTTGTATACTCGGCTATCACAGCACCTAATGCGACATGTTGTAATGTGGCATCGGCATCAGTCTAGATTATAAATGCGAAACTATGTTGTATCTTCAAATTCAGACACCGCACATGTATTCGCTTGAGCTTTATATGCGCCTGACACGAAACAAGAGTGACTTTTTACTGACAGATCAGGTTATATTCCTCACAGACGAGCAATTTGAGATGGCATTGCATGTAACAAGACAGGTTTCAAGCAGTTTTACAACAAGCAATACCGCAACAGTTAATAAGCTAATACATCAAGATAACAAATTTCGTCACTATAGGGTCGTTTCCAGCTGCACGTATCGTCGGCACATCATTGGCAAATCAGGCATGCCCGATGACAGAGCCATCTCTCCGGAAGTACGGAGCCTTTTTCTGGCTCTCGTCGCGCTACCAGTAGCTGCTGCGACATCAGCTATCGATCCATGTCCGTCTGGCGGCATCCCATCTTGGACTGCCCCGATCCACCGACTCGTACTAGGCGGAGGAGTCACATCTCGCTCTCGCAACATGTCGCGTGGCAAAGAACTCATAGAGAGACTACTTCGACGATGTGCTGGTCCACTTGCGGTTCTTGTATTCTCGTGCATATCGAGAGTCGTGTGGCTCGATGTACGCGTATGCCTCGGTGCTGCACTTTCCGGCTGAGGTGAAGGTATACTGTTCTCATCGTTTTCGCACAAGTTTTGGTCGTCTTCTATATCTTCGTCTAAAGCGAACACGCCTTTTTCGTTATTTTGTGGGTTCATCAGCTGATTTACGGCTGAAGCTGTCGAGCTGCTGGAAGTGCTTTGGCCATGTGCGTCTGCGTCTCGATAGATCTGCCATGCTGTAAAAGTAGACAATTAGTTCAGTAAAATGGGTAACGTCGTTCAATGGGAATCGTCAGCTCACTTGGACCATCGTTCTGTTCCTGCCGGAGTGCACTGCTCGATCTCGACCGAACAGGGCTGACATTGACAGCGGCAGACGTTGAGGCTACGCTACTACTGCTACTTGATGACTTGGTAGGGATCTGCTTCTGTGGACTCGCGCCATTTAAAGCTCTAAAAGCAGCAGTGGCATATGATGTTCTATGTGTTGTCTGTCTTGGACTAGTAGATATGGGACTAGCAGGAGCTAGAGCTGATTGTTGATGTGGGACGGGACCTCTAGGCGACGCAGTACGAGCGCTTCCATTGTTCAGGTTAGATAGAGAGGGAGCACTTGATGATCTTGCTGTAATACTTTGCAATCGCGGAGACACAGCTTGAAAAGCAGAAAGGAGGGAACGATTTGGGGATGCTGGAGGTGCTGCACGGTCTAATGCAGCGAGTGCCGATACAGACCGTGGAGTGCCTGGCGCTTCTACGGCTGATGTTGCCGTCAGGTCATTGAATGGACTGGAGTGTAGGCTGCCTCGTAAAGGGCTATTCTTGCTGGGAGACCGAGTTGGTGATTGATGTGGATTGATCAGTGGATCTTCATCTGGCTCGACGGAGTATAGCACAGCAAGAGGCCCAGCAGCGTGACTTCTCAACGGATTGATATCGAATGGAGCGGTGGCTTGAGCATGAGCAGGTGATGAGAGCGCGCCGGTGCCTAGTGACATCTGCCTCTTCAACGGCGAAGGCCGACGTTGATGCTTGCTGTGATGGCCCTTCTTGGACTTGATGGAATGAGCAGGGGAGAGCGAAGGCGACAAGGAAGAGCGGGAGAGTGAGGACGTAGAAGATGAACTGGACGATGAAGCTGATGGTGATGAAATTGGAGACTTGTGGATGGTGGAAGAGCCGTGCATTTGAGCGATCCAATGCCTTGATAAACAGCCTGTGACCTTGACGCGCCAGAGATGCGGTCACGCGTAAACGATGAGCGAGGAAATCGCAAGCTGCCGAAGAAAGTAAGGAGTTCCTTTGACTTGAGAAGGTCTGGCTCGGGTTTTGATGTCTTATACGTGACCTTTCCAGGCAGAGTGCAGGTGTGTGGAAAGAAGATGAAGTACTTGTCGATACGTCCGCGATACCCGGGGCAGATGGAGGTGGCGCCCAGTTCTTGACCAACATCGGTCTAAGAGGACCCATCTAAGCAGCAGAGAGCAGTACACCTCTCTAAAAGAGTGACAGCGAAGTAAGCACCATCTTGCATCCCGGTAGCAGCAGCGAAAGCCCATATTGACGCGACGCTTGTATATGATATTGTAGGCACGTGATTTATCGCTGCTCTGCTTTGGGAACACGCGCATCTGTCCATTCTGGGCTGAGCGGTAGGGTGCAGCAGCGATGGCTAGCTCGAAGCTGCCTCTCTTATTGAGGAATCGCTTGCTCATCAATAGCCTTCTAGGGCGCCTTTACTACCAGTCTCTGTTCACTCGCCACTTTCTGGTGATCCACTCTGCGCAAAAGGATGAAAAGAGCCGCCTCAATGGCTTGCCTGTGCACAGATACAGCCGACTATAATGATGCATGACTACATCAGCATGAAGACAGGCGATATACGGTGGCAGCGAACCACTTTTAACTAATAGACGACATGCGCGCTCTCGTCCGCAGAGTGACTGGCTCTCCAGCTTCTGTCAAAGGCAAAGCGAAGCAGGGCAAGGAACACTCCAATATCAGCATAGGCGACATTGCTTCGAGCTGGAGCAATATCAAGAATGTATGTCATTGTGTAATGGTACGGCTCGCATGCACCTCATTGACCAGATGTGCCTCATCTAGGTCCTAGCGGCGACCGCTGCGTCTAGCAATGCTGCTGCTGCGAACGATCATGCGAGCACGTCCAAGAATACAGAAGATGCCTCGCAACAGGCACTGGCTAGTCTATCTCGCAGTCTAGACACCATAGTGGATGGCCTTGTCAATGAGCAATCTACTCTTTCATCAGATGATGCAGGACCATGTCTCGAATATGTCGTAGGCCGCCTCGATCAACTATTACTGTTCCACCATACAATACTGACTTTTCAGTCTTGTCATTGCTTCGCATAGCTCACGAACAACGTATTCTCAAACATCGCACAAGCTGCTGTCCTCGACCAGCCAGTCGGCTTACTCGGCCTCGTCATCCGGGCATTCGATAATTTGGTAATACTGCTAGGCGAAGCATTCGTTACTTTCGGACATCGTTCACTCAACGACCTACTACATGGGTGCATCATACATGAAGACAGTCTAATCAAACATGCCCCTTCAACGCAAGAGCCTTCAAATGCCCAGCTGAAGATCAAGCCTGTAGCTGAGCCGTATGAGGAGGAATTAGCTAGTCTAGCGTGCTCGCTGTGCAGTCGCATCAAGACGCAGCCTGATTTGCTTCCGCTCTTCTTCCACGACAAGCGTCTTTCGTATCGTTCGAAAGCACCTGTAGATGGAAAGAAGTCAGCTACAATACATGTGGTACAAGATGTTCAGTCTCCAATGTCCACATCCCCACCTCCTTCTTCGTCATCTTATCTCAGTCCTCGACCTTCACTTTCGCAATGCTCCTCACAAGCTTCTATCTCCAGTGCAACATCGACGTCTGAGGCATCAGTCACATCACCGGGCTCAACCGCCCCATCTCATACAGTAGAAAGTCGTCAATATACATTCCTAGTCTTCGATTTTCTGATCCGCCTGCTGCATCGCCACGGTCGCACTGGTGAATTAGCGCGTACTGGGCTTCTTTTCATCATTGATCTCGCAATGTCAAACGCCAAAGTCAGGATAAACTCTGCAAACGCACCACCTGCATTTCCGGTACTAGTCAGCAACAAGCTGAAAACCTCCACATATGCCGCGAGCGATCCAAGCAGTGGCATGAAGAGAGGCTCTTCCTCGCGAAGACCGAAGCGTAAAGCCGTCATAGGTCAAAGTGATAGAATATCATTATTGTCATACATCGAAGATTCAGACTTTGCAGACGTGCTAGGTGCAGGAATGGGAGCTGCTTTCGCAGTCTTACCATCCCATCTATACGTATTAATACCGGGCATGTCATCTCATGCTGCAGAGGAAGCTACCTCTCCGCAGTCTCCCACTTTCCAAGCACACGATGGATCGTCAGATGCTATTCGAGAACATGGCATTACTATCTCTACAGATCCTGAAGTCAAGGAGTGCCTACAGCTTTTTGTGGCTATCATAGACTTCGCAACGGACGTCACTCGCAAAGCGCCCAAGACTCGAATTCCTCAATCTGACTCTCCACAAGATACCTCTCAACCTTCAGCATCATCCGTCTCCGAAAAGATGCAAAGTCTCGTTGCAGCAATTCGATCCTCCTTCGGAACCGTCTTCCTACACAATGCTCTACTACCCAGAATCATAGACGCAGCTTCACCAACAGCGGAGGATGCAGCTATTATAGCTGTACTTACATATATTGATACTCTAATTAGCTCGCTCGAGCCGGAAAGTCCTCTTTTCGAAGAAGCAATGATGGCTCTTCTTGCTCGTCAAGAAGTGGACAACATGGCTTCGAAGGACAAGAGTGCCATGCGAGATAATATGCGCAGAGTACTTTCATACTCCCTTTCTTCCCATACTGGCATCATCAATCACGCCGCACTCGGAACAGGGCCCCTTGCAACGAGTCTAGCTCATTCCCTGCAATTGTCCGCTCTACGCCTGCTTCATACACTACTAGAGCGAGCCGACTGGGCGTCATTGGAACTCTTCAATATACAGCCGTACATAGGTTGCACTTCATTCCCTTTTCACATTCCCGAAGCGGATGAAGATGCTACTTTTGTATACCCAGACGAAGACGAGTCGGATCAAGACAGCTTTATCTACCCTAGCGAAGATGACCATCGGAAATCAATTGCGGCGTTTACTGCGAATGCAGCTCAGACGCGAGCATCATCGAAATCATCAAATGAGGGTCCGGATTTGGACCTTTTCTTGCAGCTTGTATCGAAGCCTACACAGAAAGTACCTCTGTCGCCCGTCAGTGGCGCAATTGGAGACCGCAAGAGCCTCAGTAGGCATAGCTCTACGTCGTCTTTCGATGCGCCTAAATACGTCGACTCGTCTTCTCACAATAGCATGGCTTTTAGTAGGTATATCCGGCAAGCTGAAATCGCTATCCAGAGGGATCAGTCCTTCATTCGCGGTGTCGCCATAATATCAGCCGTGCGAGCTGAAGACAGCAATACTGCCAGCAACAAGAAGGTTATAACCCTCAAGTCGCCTGCGATACATATTGCCGACCTGTCTATAGACAGCGGTACGAGCAGTCTTCAAAGTGATGCGACGGTCACGTCGGATGGACAGTCTGCGCCAGTGGAGGATAGGATGGTACAGCACAAGATGGCACTACACCTTGGCCTGATGGCACAGGTTGATTCTCTCCTTTCGACATTCTTCGTCAATGAGCCTGCTGTCAACCTTGTTCTGACGAGGGTACTCGCGAAGCTTGCAAGCTGTCCATATCGAAGTCTGGAAGGGTGGCTTACGTCGGCCGAATCTGGAGGCACTCTTCAATTCTTACAGAGCCTTCTCATACTGGACAAGCTTGGTTTGGCAAACACAACAGCCCAGGATGGTCTACCCCTTCAGCACGACCCACAGCAGAGAAGCGATAATTCAAAAGTGACAGATTGGCTGAGGCAAAGTAGCTTTTCTCAACGCACGCACCAAGAGTATGAAAACACAGGTGTCGCGTCAAGCGACGATGCATGCATACTGGCGAAGTACGCGAGACTACTGAACGATGTGCAAGAGGTGCATCGAAGTCAGATTAAAGACTTTGATCGTCTTTTGCATGAGCGAAGGCAAAACATGCTATTTGTAGATGATCTCGCCGACGCTATGCATGGGGATAGCGCATCTGGAAGCCCACTGGAAGCTTCTTCCTCCGGCTGGCATTCACCCTTCACCCGTATGGCTCGTATGCCAGGCGGATTGTCATCTCCTCTGCGCAACAGACAGAGAGTTGATTCATCCGCTACCGAACGAGAATACATCAACTCTCTGTCGCCTTACGCCGCTCATGTGCGAGAGACATCCTCGAAGCAGATGTCAATACGCCTATCTGTCACAGAGGAAGAAGCTACAAACATTGATCCAATGGATGGAGCCCCTCTTTCTCGTTTCTGGTCAGCTACGTCTGCGGATTCAGACCATGGAGGAGATCAAGACACGCCGAGTGCAGTCGATACACCACGGAAATCGACTTTTAGCCTGTCTCCAATTCCGGAACGCATGGCGGTGAATACTAATCTTATGCTTCTGTCAGACCTAAAGTCGCCCATGACACCTGATGAAGGTTCTGAACGAAAGTATAGAGAAGTACAGGTCAATCTGTCAAAGTACTTGGATAACCTCGTTATTTTAGAAGAAAGTCTCAAGGAACTTGTGGCTACAGTCATCGTTAGAATGCGCATAGGCATAGATCCCATTCAGTAGTAGCATCAACCAATGTAAGGTCCGTAGTATCGATGAAAGTATTGCAACCCTACCTTTACGAGCATTCCTGGGATTTTCGCTATTACCTAGCCGAATATTGCCACTCCATCGTCGGGTGTAACTTGATGACGCTGCATTGTATTGTCTCTTCCTCTGTTGCTCACTCGCCGACTCATCTAATCACACCGTCCACTGTTACGAGCTGCCGGAACACCACATTAGAGTCCTCGACAACAACAACGTAAAGTCAACACGCCATAGACGACTCCAGCCATGTCACAGGCCTTTCAAGGTGAAGCCGCAAGTGGCGACTCATCCCGTTCGAGCAGTCCAGCATCCGAAGACATTGATATGGAGGGTGCACCTTCGTCGAGCAAAGCCACAACATCACAACAGCAAGGACAAGCTCCTCTCTCGCCTGTATCGCCGCAGAAGAACGGTGGACTCCCCTCAGGCGCGCTTAATGCCGGCGGAGTTTCCACAGCCGGTCCACGCGTGTCCAAGCAAGTCAATCGTAATGCTCAGGCGGGCAATAGGAAGCGACCAGGTCATTCTAAACATGATTCTTCATCTCATATGAGGGACGGTGAAGGTCCCGGCTATTCACGTGGCCTGATGGACCCCGCTCAAGGGAGCGCTTATGAAAGGCTCCTTGACCTGAATTACCCTAGAGGTGAGTAAATACGCATTCATAAGATACAAGTATATGTACTGATCGTCTACAATCACTATTCAAGACTACGGCGATCCAGTTCTGCGATACGATGCTGCCCTGGCGCATTCTGGAGGTATCTCCGGCCTGCAAAGCACCACGGACGTATCTCAAGTCAGCTCGTCGTGAAGTCCCACCTCCGACAGATACCAAAAAATAGAAGGTCTCGACAATAACACTACGCAATGGCGAGAAGTGTAGAGATAGCATCGGAACATTAATGCGAAATGGAAGGTCTCGACAATAACATTACGCCGTGGCGAGAAGTATAGAGATAGCATCGGAACATCAATGCGATCAGACGGCAGACGGAAATCCCTGGCATGTGGAATTGTACTTATAAAGATGGGCTTCCCTTCCAAGCAGACCGAAGGAGGTGATTAATTTTATTCACAACCATTCCGAGAAGCAGCAAGAGATTACGCAATATAGCTCGGCCACCGCAAACAGGGCTCATCAGATGACAACCGAGCAAAATGCACAGGCGCGTGTCATAAGCATCAGAAGCCAAGCAATCCAAGGCAGCATAGGCATAGTCGTCAATCTAGGTCATATAATCATCTTATAGCGCTTTAGACTCGCATTACAAGACTGTAAGATAGCGAGCCTCATCGAAAGTATCTAGCTGCAGTTGGTGATCATACAACATCGACCGAGATCACCCCGGACATATGCTCAACCCAGTTGCAGCATGTCAGCCACGCTTTCTTGCTCTTGGTCGTTTGTCCAGGTCTCTCCGTCTCCCTATTGCCCACCAGATACTTCACGGGCACGCCCTTTCCGTGCAACGCATCGCATGATAAGCGTGCACATTCGGAATGCTTCGGTTCGTTGTATCATTGATTGAGGATTTCCGGCTGAGTCCTTCTGAGCTTTTCAGTCTCTCCTACGATGACCTTGATTACTCGCTCTTTTCGTTGTGCATTGTTTGATTTTATGCATTGGTCGTTTGAAGCGTATGGTGGTTCAACGAGTACTTCGTCCATGACGACTCTATATGTCCAAAGGCAAGATAAGGTACAGCTAGTCAGACATGTTTCTGCTTCCCTCATTGACTTGGGTATATAGTCACTGCTTTGCGACTCACATTGTCTTATTTGCCCATCTCACAGGCAGGGTCTTCCCTAGTGCTTCATATAAAGACTTTCCAAGTTCGCTGACACCAGGCGGTGGTTCATTCGCGATGCGTTTTGATTCTTCTTTGACAGCTTCAGCTTCTCTTTCTTGAAGCCTATTGATGTCTATTGCTTTGAGAGGGACGTCGATAGTGGCGGCTGCAGTCTCTGGATCTGCAGCTTGAACGACGGTAACGCTTGCGATATTGCTCAGGCGGACTATTCTATAGTTATGCTTGTTGGCTGAGGTACCAGGTGTCCTCAGTGCGAGTGAACCATAGCCTGGATCGTAGCACCATAATTGACCCTCTACGACGGGCCGTTCCTTGTCCCGTGCTCCAGCATTGAGAGTCAATCGGATAGTGGAGCCGATGACAGAGGAGAGTGACAAAGCAGATGGAGAGCTGGTATCTTTGTTCACTGAGCTAGATGCAGCTTGTGTATTGGCTGCTGAAGGTGTCGCTGCTCCTGCTCCTCCTGCAATTGTAGGTCCACCAGCCGATGATGAAGAGGCGCTCGAAGCAGCACTGCCTTTGCGGTTATGCGCATTTGAGAAGCTGCGTGGATTAGGATGTTGATGTTGACCTCCTCCTCGCGACTGCTGTTGCTGTGAAGTAGCGGCACGCATGATGGCTATCGATAATGCCTGATTGATATGTATCGACGGCTAGAGAGGTGCTGCAGCCGTGGTAGAATGGGAGCGAGAGGCACAACGGCCGCAGCCTGCTTGGGAGAAGGGTGAGAGGACCGACTACCTTTCGAGACCTCTTGCTGCGCTGTTGAAGAGCTTGGTAGTCTGTCTGGAGAATGCGCCTTGATGGCCTTGTATTATTGCAGAGGCAACGGCTTGTAATCTGGAACTCTCCAATGGTATATGAGTGGCGCATAAGTGCCGGAAGTCGCGAAAGCAAAGTAAGCACTGAAGACATGAGAGCAAGCATATGCCACTGAAGATCAGGACTCAAACATTCGTGTACCTTGCCATTTATTGACCTAATCTGCGGGGGACGGATACGGATACGGAAACGGAATCTATGATACAAAAAGCGTGGAACGGACAAGGCACGAGTACATCTATCGTTAATAGGCCTACGCAATGTAGAGACGGAAAGACAGTAGAAGATAGTTGAGCGAAGACTGAGTCCTGCCAAGCAGTTGACTGTCGTTGAGACCATCGCGTAGGGCTGGCGCGTTCCTATCTAGCCTGCTCACAGGTCCAGGAGCAGATCATTGCGCTGTTGTTGCTGTTGTTGCTGTTGTTGCTGCTGCTGGCGCTGGAATGGATTCGTACTTCCAGTCTGTTGAGCCATGACTCTGCCAGCAGCTTGACCACTACACAATGCGAGAAGGGAGGGCGAAGGCATGATCAGCTCCCATGTTCCTCTGGCTGTACAGAGGTATCATTCTAAGCTTGACTTACTATCTCAAAGCACCTTGATTACCAAAGGTATCAATACCATCATCTCTATTACCGAGCAAATTCGCAAGGTGAGCATATTTGCCATCATCTCGAGGCGGTCGTTGCTGTAGTGGTTGAGCGGGTACAGAAGCAGGTCGCGCAGCGAGCGGTGGAGGTTGTTGAGTAGGCATAGGAGGTGGAGAAGATGGTTTTGCAAAAGCCGCAAAGGGATTGTTTGATCCTATTGCTGTATGTTGAGGCACGAGCGGCTGTTGTTGTTGCTGTTGTGCTGCTAGTTGCTGTTGATATAGCATCTGCTGTTGCTGTTGCTGCTGCTGGAGCATCGCTTGTTGCTGCATCATTTGATTGTATGCTTCTTGCTCTTGCATCTGCGAAGCACGTATAGGAACGTATTAGCGACCGTCTGACTATACATCCCGAGGCTTGGTCGTGAGGTACTTACCTGTCTCTGCATCTCCATCATCTGCTGCTGGCGCATCAATTCCTCCTGTTGCTGCTGATAATAAGGATTGAAGCTCTGGAATTGAGTAGTCGGGAACCCCGTTATCATCGGCATCTGCATCTGCGGCTGTTGCTGTTGAGGTTGTTGATCGTTCATATCAATGAGAGAATCCCAAGTCGATCCATTCCTATTACCATTATTCGGATTATCAGGGTCGAATAAACCACCATCATTACCTTCCAAAGCTCTTCTACGTCTTTCATCTTCTTCCTTAGATAATCGAATAGCTTTTTCCAAATCATCTTCAGCTTGTTGACTTTGTCGATTACGAGCTTGTTCTGCAGCTGCCATTCTTTTACTTTCTTCCAGTGCTCTCTGTAGATCTGCATCTTCTTTTGAGACTTCTTCTTTACGCGTTCGTCGATTGCGTCGTGCCTCATTCTCATCGTCGTCGCTGTCATCGTCATCTAGTCGACTTGGACGTGTAGGGTAACCAGACATGCGATCTCTCATATCTGATCTTGCTCGGCGTTGCTCTTTTATGCGTGCGTCGTCCATGAGGAGTGCTGTGATCTCCTTTGCCTTTTGACGGACTGGCAAAGCAAATAAGGATAAGAAATGTAAGCTAGTCTGTCAAGTAGTAGCGTATGTAGTCGTCCTGCTGCAGTGCCCGGTTGAGCCAACTCACCATTCGCTCCCTGATCCTTGCCATCATCGTCGATATGCACGAACTCTCGCAATGTCTTGACAATGTACATATTCTCTCTGCACAATGGAAGACACTGTTATCAGCATCATAGCTCTGAGTTGCCGACTCGTTTAAGCCAAGCGCAACATACTGGAAGTAAAGGACACAGTTCTCGCTTCCCGCATGCAAGAGGTAGTCGAGTAATGTGAGACCTTTGAATACGTGTCTCCAGTTCTTTCCCTTATCGTTCAGGCGCTTATCGAGCATTTCCTGTAAGAAGTGGAACAGATTACATGCGGGTGTGTCAGTCTCGGTCGATCTGATTGACATGGCTGTCTTTCAGAGCCATAGACTGTATGACCACGTGGCAGCAAGGAGACGATAGGCGGCTGAAGTAGCTTACCATGATCTCAATGAAGTCTTGCTGATTGAAAGTCGCTTGAGCGAGCTCATTCATTTGCGTCCCTGAGGGACCGAACGGGTCATTGCTGGTGGCCGCTCTGACCTTGGTCTGGATGTCTGAATAGCCTTTGGTGCTGCAAAGACCAAAACATGTTAGCTCAGAGCAAGGTAAAAGGCTAGACAGGGCAGGTCGTTCTGTCGCTGCGGTCGCATGTCGTGGAGAGTGGCCCAGCACAGCATGCAACAAGCCGAGCGAGCAAAGCAAACGAACGATGAACGGAGACGTACTAATTCTTGGCTGCGCGGTAGATGGATCTACCAGCGTTCGATAGAGGACCAAGAGAGTCGAAGGAAGCCATGTTGTGCTACTGTCCTGCTGTTCTCTGTACTGAGGTGTGCCCTCTTGATGTAGATATGTCCTTGCCCGCCCTCGCGGCTTGATCGATGCGAGTGGCCTGCTGCTCGCGAATGAGTAGCAGGTGGGACGCGGGCGAGAGGAAGTGTCGTGGTTACCTGCTATCTAGTCGTGAGAGTATCCAGGCCGTGAAAGGCGTACTGATGTGCAGTGGTCGAGGTGGTCAAGATCAGGCGAGACGAAGGCCTGCTGCGAAAGACGGCCTTGTGCCTCTCTCTTGCAGCAACGATCAGTCACCGCAAGAAATGACACATACCCACCGGGATCTCATACACGCCAGACAACAATTACACCATGACACTGTCAAATCTAGACGACATCCTCAACGCGTCCACTTCCATTTCCCTTCTGCCTAGCCTTATTGTACCTCCCAGCATTAATTCGTGCCGACGCTTGAACAACTTGATCCAGGAAGCCCGCCAAACGCATCATATTAAGGCCAGCCCGGCACCTGCTCACGTATACCTGACGTATACTCCAGACCGTCATGCCTTATGGTGTGTGGTCCCGCGGGATATATACCCAGGTCGTAACTGGCATTGAACTTGTCGACGGATGGCCGGGCAACAGGAAAGCCGTAGTCTCATGAACATCGGAGAGTGGACTTCTTCTGGTACGACATCTCGTTAGCTATGTTTTCTTGGTCAACGCGTAGTGGAAGCGTCATATTGAATTGAAGTGAACTGTCGCGAAGCGCCTATGCATATTTCAAAGCCAAGGAGGCTCTTACAGCGGGCTCACCAACATTTCTAATGGCAGCTACCTTTGGCTACTACCAACACGACCGGTCATTCTCCTGTACTGAGGCTCAAAGACGAAGTTCGACGCAGCATACACTTTTATGGCTCATCGCGCCTCAGATGTACATCCGAGTTGAAGCGAGTCGGAGACTTGAGTGGTAAAGGCATGTGCCTTCACTACCTCTTTCCTACCTCAAAGCCTTGACTTCGCTTGTTACTTTCAATGATACAGAACCTAATTGTCTGCTCAAAAGCTCAAGCAGAGGAGGATCTCATGTTAGACGCCCTCAGGGGAGGAAGCTGGCGTTCACCTTACTACTCCGTCGGGTAATCACGGCACTTCACGGATCAGATGAGCATGCAGCAGTCTCGAATCAGGTGAGCATGCCGCAGTCCCAATACACAGCTATCCCGTACATGTGACCTCGCGTAGGACCGCCACGCCACCTGAAGCAGGCTGCGTGTGGCTGTTGCTGGTGTGTTATTGCTGTACAGTGCTCACAAGGCCCGTCTGTAGATACCCCAACTACACTTTCGACATCCTCCTCTTCTCTTTCAACCAAGTCAGCACTTAGAGTTCTTTTCCCCGCTGTTGGAAAACATGGCTTACAGGGACAAGTCAGCCTACGGCACCGAGTTGTCCTCACTGTCAGACTGCTATATCATCCCCAAACGAGTTGTATGTTCGCAGGACCCCAAGAAAAAAACCCGAAATGGCAGAGCACTTACCATCAAGACTACGGTACCAATTGTCCCCACCTATATACAGGTGAATGATGCCAATCAGTACACTGGCTACTTCCAGCCTGATCCGGCTTTACAAGGGGCATACTATCCCATCTATGAGTTCACTGGAGAGAAGCATGGCAAGATCAAACAAGCAAAGAAGCCCGAGGGTGCAGACAATGAAGGTCCGCGCACGTATGATAGCAGGTTATGGAGAGCCTGGGTCCCACAGAATGGGACTGGGCAGGGGCAGTTGCATTGGATATTAGTGCGTCGTACTACCTATGAAAATTTCCTGAAGCTGGCCGGAAGCTCTCGGTTTGAATCATTGGAGCTCAGTCAACTTCCGGTTGCCTCATCAAGCCGCAATTGAGTCAGGCTTCCTGGCTCCCAAAACCGCTTCTGCGAGACTCTCGCGGTATCACAACTCTATGACCTTCCTCTTTCTGACACACACTACTCGTCAAGGCTTTCGACGCCTGGTCTCTTACTGGTACTGCGGCGGTATTCTGGCTCGAGACCACCACGTTGGATTGCCTCCACCTTTGTAAAACATACATATCATCTTTATCTCGATACAGAACACAGCACTTGCCGTCTTTCAGTCGCACAGCGACACCGCGCTGACCGTCTTCAAGCGTACTCCACCGATTTGCCACTCAATAAAGACAGCCGCACGAACAGATGGCTTCTTAGTCATTTTCGAAGCCTTTCTCTTCAATATACTAATGAATGTACTTAAGTTAAAGTCTGTAAAGATCGTCCCGAGGAACTAACAAGTAACCTCATCATGACTTGTGAACAAAAGTGTACTGGGGTTCTTCGAGAGAGACGTATACCCTTTCTTCGGAGAGGCTCCCTTGGATTGTAAAAAAACCAGAGTTTCAGTAAACTCTTTAAAATGTTATAAGGTGAACAAGTCTCTTGTTTCTCAGGCCATGTAATGAGCTATCTTTGGACCGCTCCGACTGCCGCTGCCTTTTATCGCGTTACTGTAACACGTGCCAGCTTTCTGTTTCACCAGCTTTGTTCCACGAGCGAAAGGCCGGACAAGGACTTGCTTCACCTCGTATCAGTTATAAGGCCATGTTGGACGATACCCAGAGCGGTAGTCAGCGAGAGCCAGCGCTCGCTCGGCATCAACATCATCACGGCGCAAGTTAAGAACGAGTCCAGCTGCCCTCTTCAATTGCGACCAAGGACGGCGGACGATTCAAGCGGGCTCAAGCGTTTGCCAGGTCTGGTCGATCGACCGATGTGAGAACATGCCAATACTCATCAACACAAGGAGATAGGTTGTAATATTCGCTACATACTGTCCTAGAGCAGTTCCGGCGGGGCTCTAGGCTGCCTCCGCAAACGCTTGAAGACTCGGACCGCCGTGCACAACTCGAAGGACACCAATTTGTCCCATGGCAGTCTCGCGCTGAGCCTGTAGTCTAGCACAGCAGCCGTCCTCTTCAGATTCGCATGTAGAGCTATGTGCTACAGCTGCTTGTATCCTGAGTGGCTCCGAGATCGACGGTGTCGCAGCCAGCTCGCTACCGCGGTGACTTACTAGAAGATGATTGAGGACTACATGGGCTAGGTACAAACCAGACTGGCACTCAAAGCGTTACATGCCTCCACTTGAAAAGTGATAGAAGATATCGTCAAACCCGAGCTCACTCGGTCATGGACAGCTTTTTCCAGCACAGAATGCTACACAGCGCAGTCAGCTGTGTGTACGCACAGCTAGCCAGTGTACACAGCTAGTCAGGTGGGCCTATAGTCACCAGGCCTCGACAGTAGCTGTCTCCAACATCGCATGCACGGCCGCTCCTCGGACACACAGCTGCTTAGCCGCTCTGCAAGCTCCTGGACGAGCGAAATGGTCAAAGCGAAAGCTACGATATTGCTGGCTATCTCTTCTCTCCGCGCACAGTCTCTTGACTGACATCCGCTTGCCTCATATCAAACATCTACAATCCGCCTCCCATTCTGTCAATGGCCGCTCAAGCAGCCCGCTCCGCAACTCTACCTAACTTCCTTATTCCGATTGTCAATACCGGTTGGGGAGGATACGTAGTGCCTTCGAAGATCCCTAACATCAGGCATACCTCAGACGGGTCAGTGGTGGGCAATACTACGGCAGTGGGGGACCTGACAGTATTCCTCTATCATTCCTATGTGCCTGGAAGCGAAAGCCCCGAGTTGCGCGTTCGCGAACCAACACCAGTTGACTTCCCTAGCAATGTGTCCGGTCAAGCGGAAACTGCTGATGGCTGTCTTTATGCCACGTACCCCGGACAGCGGTACCGCGTCTATTTGTGCTTGTCCGTGGCAAGCGTACCCAGGCACTGGCTACTGGCACGAGAAAGCGAGAATGACTGGTTCGCGAGACGACACGATCCGCGAGACCCCCGCGAACCTGTGAACATACAACTGCTACAGAGCGTATTGAACAATCAAATATTGACCTGGCACGCGGGTCCGTTATGTAGAAAGCGCTTGGCCAATTCCGCAGCCGAAAGAGGGTGGAGACGAAGCCGCACGTCAAGTGGCGCCTATGATAAGTCAAGCAGAGCCTAGAGTCCATGTGTATCAGTGCCTTGGTCCACCGACATCACTAGGAGGCAGATATCATTGGCTCTATGGCAACGTCACGCAGGCTATACTGCAAGGTCCCTATGGCCTAAAAGCTAATTGGAATTGGAAGACCTACTTGAAGATAGACGAAGTCGGTAACCCGAAACATTGGATACTTGTGCCCGCCGCGCACAGTCGAGAATTCGAGCTGCATAGTCCCGGTGTACTGGCTACTGTTAGCCGGCCGTGAGCCAAGCACATGGTCAATACTCATGGAATAGGTATTCTATATCATTCCAAGTTAGCATTTTGCTTCTTTCAACCCTTATTTTCGTATCGTGTAACCATTCAATTCTTTCCAGACTGAGATACGCTTTTGTGTGACAGCCATTGAAATCCAATTTTATCTCTTTTTTGCCCTTTTATATCGAACGGAGGTGGTGGAGAGCCAGCCTAAACCTTGCAGCTAGCCGTCAAGTACACTGATGTGCTGACATGTAGCTTTCACATGCCTTCAAGGGGTTTGCACTTCCGTAATGCGTGGCCTCATCATCGTCACTCTCAAGGGAAAAAGCTTCATCGAAGCAGATAGAGCCCTTTCCCTGCCAGCAGCATGTTCACGCAATGGATACGTAATGAAGCACAGCGTATCTCACGACACCACGCAAGCTAACAGGGAAGGACGCATGAGTGGCATCTATGGGTGGTCGTGACTTGTGCGTTGTCTTTGGTGCTGTCCAGGTCTGTCCGTTGGCATCGAGTGCGGCCCATGGCCACACCATCTTGGACAAAATTGCTATGCCACACAGTCTGCTGGGCGCTGTATAGCTGTACTACCGTATAACGCTAGTACTCGCGCTTACATCAATCACCGCATGACTGGTTGCGCACAAGCATCGCCCGGGTGGCGTGAAGACCATGCTCCAAAACCTAGGTTTACCTGCACCAGAGGGTGCTCTCTTGCTCTCTTCCCGCTCAAGCAGCTTCACAAGAAAGATTGAGTCCAAGGTCAAATTATTTTAGAGACATGGCTTTCTTCCTGCCAACGCAAGTCAGAACAGCTACTGGTTTATCACCGCTTTCAATGCATCCATCAAAGATGGGCTTGGCTATCCGGACATCCCATAAGGACTATACAATGCGTGGTGGATATCTCAAAGCTGACTGTTTGGCAGTACCAAGTCTCGTCACAGAGAAACGCGACTTGGCAGACCCGCACAGCCACATCTACGCAGGCTATCAGCCCAAAGCTAAAGATTACTACCCTATTGTCGAGCTAAAGGTCCACATATCTGGTGCAAGAGGACATGTGGCCACATACTATGCAGTAGAAGCAACCAAAGATTCCAAACCTCCATCGTACTCGCCGGAAGAATGGGCAGCCTTTCTGCCTGTCAACCCGAGTGCCACCGCTCGACACCACGGTGCCACCTGGCTCATGGTGCGCCGTCAACCGACTGAAGTCTTCAACACCTTCCTGGCAGCTACAAGTGGATCGCATGTGCTCGTATAGAGGTCCACTTACGTTCTCACTTGCGGGGCCAGCCTCAACCAGATTAGCCAGGCGGGCATCACGACCTGACCGCAGAGACTTTTGCATGTATCCAGCTCTTCTTTCTTGTCTCGTGCACGCAATGAAAAGACCTTGTTTTCTCGTGCAAACCTTTTTCTAAACCCTTTTATTTCACTTGCGAATGGTGAGGGACTGAATGTTACGCACGTGCTATTCTTTCGGGCGTATCGCTTCATAGGTTCTGTAATCGCGCTCAACTCGAAAATTGCTCCCTTCTGCCTGATTTTGTTGGAATGAAGTCTAGGAACTTAGCGCTAGCCCGTGATGAGGAATAGCAAGGATGAGTAAAAGAACCTGACCTTGTTTCCACTGGCTTTCAGCCACGTAGAACGGTAAGCATCGATAATTTCATACTGCTAGCAGGCTTCGAAAGCACGGGACGGTATGGAATAGTCATCCGCATGTGCCTTCATAATAACGGTAACACTACAGTATCAGGGGGCATGATGTCGCGTTCTCGCCTATACTTCTTGTGCGTGAACACGTGCCCCACGCCGCTTCAAGGAAAGGATGAACAAAGTTCCGCTGTGTGACTTGACTTGCTGCTGATTGATACGCACGCCCGGGACATCAATGGACTATACACAATGCACATGATGGAGGATAGCGAGGATAGCCATGCAGCAGGGGGTAGTAGCAGCAGCAGCAATGGTGGAGCTGGTGGAATGCCTTCCATGCCGTCAAAGCCTGCGATGGATCCACGAGCGACTATCGTATTGATCGGGTTCAGAGGAGTGAGTATGGAAGCACTACAGCGGTACACACAGTGAACACCACTGAGCAATATCTATGTCCTTGGTAGATTGGCAAGTCTACCCTCGGCCTCATCATCGCGACTCACATGGGAAGAAGCTTCATCGATGCAGATAGAGCTCTTTCCCGGCAAGCTGGATGTTCGCCGAACGAATACGTGATAAAGAACAGCTGGGAGAAGTTTCGGTGGGTACCATATCAATACTTATCTCGCTGGAGAAGTGCCAACCAGCTGACTCGACTGCCCTGCATGCTTCAACAGCGACCTCGAGACAGACATCCTCCGTCGATTATTAGCCGAACATCCGCAAGACTATGTTATAGCTTGTGGAGGTGGTGTAGTTGAAAGAGAGGAGAACAGGACAATGCTTAAGGAGTTTGGAAGGAATATAGGACCTGTCATCCACATTACACGCGAAAAGGAAGAAGTCATCAGATATTTGATAGACGAGAAAGATCGGCCTCAGTGGGGAGAAGATATGCGAACGGGTACGTTCGAGGAAGGACAAGCCTGTACATTTACGGGACGAGGCTGACATCCTGCTTTACACCCATCAATCCGTTCTCTCACCAGTTTGGACTCGCCGGTATCCCCTCTTCGAGGAATGCTCAACTCACACCTACGCTTCTCTCACGGTTCACAGTTCCCTACTACACCCGAAATGTCCTTCATTAGTACTAAAAGACGTCGAAAAAGATTTCATCCGTTTCGCAACACGAATATCATCACCTACACCCATCACGATGCCATCATTAAACCGGCGCTCATATAGTTTGACACTCGATTTCCCAGTCCCCCAAGATATCGACTATCGAACTATGAATTCTGCAACTGCTGGAGTCGACGCTATCGAGTTGAGAGTGGATAGTATAAGACGTGCTCCTTCTTCTTTTAAGACACCAGCCCCTACACCTGCTTCAAACCCTGGATGTCCAGATCACGCCTACGTCGCATTTGCAGTCGCTCATCTGAGAAGATTATCTACTCTACCTATAATATACGCCATTAGAACACTTAAAGCCGTCGGCTCATTCGTCTTCTCTCCTGAAACCGAAGATGATTACTTCAATCTCGCATTATACGCGTTCAAGCTAGGTGTTGAATATCTCGATATCGAACTAAATACAAATCCAGATTTAGTCAAACGAATAATGCAACATAAACCAGTAAACACAAGGGTCATACTCACATTCGTAGATGATACAGATTCATTGCATTGGCACGATCATCAAGTTGCTCATATTTATATACAAGCACAAGAATTAGGAGCCGATGCATGTCGTATTCGATTAAGTGCAGAAACATCAGAAGATAATGTTGAAATTGAACAATTCCTCAAGAAGACGTTGGCTATTTCATCGGGATTATATCCTACCATACCAGTTATTGCGATGAATGCTGGGAAAAGAGGGAAAATGTCACCTATCTTCAATGAATTCTTAACTCCTGTCAATCATCCTGCTCTACCTTCTTTACATGCTCACGCGAGGGGAACCTTTGCGGAAATTCAAAGGACGCTAGCGGGCTGTGGTATGCTACCTCATCAAGCTATTACGTACAGAAGGAGAGTAGGACCACAAGATTTGGTCGATCATAGACCTATCATTAAAGCTGGTCTGAATATATTGGGTCTTCCAGTCAGTATCGACGAAGATGTCAATGGCGATACACAAACAACGCTTTCGGGTGCTCTAGTATCACTTCCCCTACTCGATACGATTACCCAAGGCACAATCTCTCCCTCGTGCGCATGGACGCATCATATAGACGCCATCGTCCTGGAATCCGAAACAGAACAGAACGATTCAAATCAACTTCCAACCGTCCAGTATCACAATATTCGCTCGCTAGGAATAGCAGATACGATACACGAAGCGCTATCACCTATCAATGCTATCACTGACGTATCGACGGCCTTACTGATAGGCGCATCAGGTCAAAGAGGTCGAGAAGCCGCATATGCCCTGAAACACCTAGGTGTTCCACTCATTTTCTGCGTAGCATGCGAAGGAAGTATAGAAGAATCACCTCAATTAATCCACCTTGATAATCCAGCATTACTAGCAAGAAGGAAACCTACTATCATCATCTCGTTTTCGAATTCACTACCTCATGCTATAGATCAGAATGTGCTATCGGCTCTCACTGCAAGTCCAACGGGAGGTACTTTGATTGAACTTGATACACTGGGTGGTCCCGGTCCTTTAGTCAAGACTATTGTACAGAATGGAAAAAAGGACGCTTGGGTATGCCTGGCGAGACAAGATGTCGAATTTCAAGTCCTTCAAAGGGAATTTGAACTTATTACACGGTGTAGACTTCCACTTGAAGCTTTTACTGCTGCAAGATAGCAGTAAGTTAATTCGTCGGTCATTCTTCCAGACGGAGACTATTGGATATTGGAGAGGCCTCTATGTAGCATACATCAATGGTTTGAGATACAGTGGAAGGGCATGTTATTAGGACGATCCATAGATAGGTTTCTTTTCATACTAGTCTTTTACGTAGTGTAGCTTTTTTTTCCGACGTTGGCGGATGTTGTTGTATTTGTACTTGGAAACAGGCAAGGCATGATAATAAAAAGCTACACATCTCTGATTGGCAATCATCCTCGATTGTAGGCACTATAGGATGCAGAGCGTACACATTGATTAGATAGACTGGTACACACTACGATCACAGGCTGGATCTATGAAGAACGCCACTCGCTATCCTCTGCGTACGGGTAGAGCTCGGTGAAAGGCGTCGGCAGTTCACACTTGTAGACGCATCGACAAGTGTGAACTGCCGACGCCTTTCACCGAGCTCGACACTCCTGCTCAACAGGTACTACGGTAGATTACATCGTATTTCGGAGGTGCCGTGTCACATGTGAGTCGGCCGGATGAAGAAATCTTCCGTCCTTTCCGATCACCCTCTCATGGCCCGAACAGTCATTCATTGACAGGTGTGGTGTGTACAGAGCATGGAGGGAGCAGCGAGGCTTAAGATAGAATAAGAAGTGGTTGTATGATAGTCTTGCCCCTTCCTGTATTGGCTGCAGTTGTATATGCATGAAAGTCTCACATCGCATGGCTGCTCTATATGGGTGTGTCCGGGCCGAGAAGAGCAGGATAGAGGACCACCACCTTTGACCGAGTCTCAACACATTCGTTACATTACACCATCGATGAGCTAGCAACAAGCACACTAACTCTCAATAACTGCATGGTGCTGCTACTCCTCGAGCCGTAGAGAGGGAGAGAGAGACAAGAGAGAGGTCCAATGGCCCATGAACCACCAGGAGCCACCTCTCCACGCTTCATAGGCAACAACAATGGAGGAGCAGGCAGTATTAGCAATATGAACGACGACGGTGAAGATACAGGCAGTGGTGGTCAAGGGAGAGAGAAGAGACGCCGTATAACGCAATCATGTAACATGTGCCGCAAGAAGCGCATCAAGTGCGATGGAAAGGTAGGATACACACTGTCCTCGATTGACAATTGCAACCCGAAGAAGTACTGAGACCTGATGTGCAAACCAATTAGGAACCAAGATGCGGTCCTTGCACTTCGAAAGAGCTCGACTGCACCTGGGCAGAAACGAAGAAACGCGGTCCTGTACCAGGTCGCAATGTCCAAGCTCGAATGCAGCGGCTGGAAGCACATCTTTCCGATCTATTCCACCTCGTTCCAGGTTTAGAAGATGTATCAATGATGGCATTAGGATTGAGTCCTTATAAACCTTCTCTCGTCAGTGTAAACACCAACCTACCTGACACTTTTGAAGGGGTTAAAGCTCTACAAGCTAAAACGAATAGACACGCGGCATTTCGGGAAGGTCCTATAGGCCGATACTTTTCTGATGAGCAGGGTGAGAATGGAGAAGGAAGTAACACTGGCGATATACCTCCCTATCAACAACATCAATCCTCTTCTTCATCTCGCGGCGGCGGCGGTAATCATGGCTTTGACTTCGCCAATAATCATCACAGTAGCAGTGCAACAGGAAGCGGGGAACAAGGTGGTTTCCATGCCGAACCGATGTCTGTTGCCGATATCATTAAGATGCTATCTACAGGTCAACAGAGCGCTCTGGACCTCTATACTGCCCCTGCAACAACGTCAGCAGCAGCACCTCCCCTTCCCACTTCTGGCTTTAGCGATAGTTTCCCAACTCCAGCAAGCACATCAACAAGTACAACCACTACTTTTGTCACTCAGACTACGCCCAACTCCCTTTTCCCAGCTGCTTCACCACGAGCAGAAACAAAACCACTACAACAAGGTCGAAATGACAATTTTGTATGGGAAGAAGATCGTTCTTCAGGTATTTGCCGCGTGTATGGTAGATCCTCGAATTTCAAACAAGCAATTCCAGGACCTTCTTCTTCTTCCTCTTCTTTAAACCCATCACTTCCCAAACTTCAAACACCTGAATTTCCACCTCAAATGCAGCGTACACGCTTGATGGATACCTACCTGACCATCATACATCCCTTACTGCCAATGTGTTCAAGAGCACATTTAATGCAATGGTCATGCAGTCCTCACCCAAGCGCAGATGCAAATCTACAACCTGAACTATTGTTCGCCGTATTAGCTACTGCTTCTTTCTATTCTTCTCCTGTCTTTCCTGGTGGTGGTACGGCACATCTATACCAAGCTTCGGAAATGGCAAAAGCGGCGAGGTGGTGCTTGAAGAGCTCATTGGCCTCGCCGACCCTGACGACCGTACAAACGCTTACATTGCTCGCATTGTATGATATCTGTATGGGCGAATTCACAAAAGCTTGGGCTGATCTAGGTGAGTCTCCAGTTCACCGTCGAGTATTGACGCGATGTGAGGAAGATCAATGTACTGACTGGATCGTGGTATCTGTAGGCCTGGTAATAGGGTTAGCTGTAGATCTTGGACTGCCCCAATCACATCTAGTCATCAACTCAGACGATCCATCAAGTATAGCACACCGAACAACATGGTATTGCATCTTGATAGTAGAAACAAGTCTCGCTTCTTTACTGGGTAAACCACCTCTCCTGTCTGAAAGTGTCTGTCCTCCAATACCACCTGAAAGCGGACCTGACGAATGGGAATTATGGAGAAGTGAATCAGTACAAAGTTTAGAATTTAGCTACGGAGGAGCAGCATCATCAGGAGGAACAGATTCAAATGGAAGCCTGAATACAAGTCCAGTTCAATCATTCGGTATAATAACACCAGCGAGAACTTTATCTACTTTTGCTCAATCTGCAATATTGGCAAAATTGGGGAGACAAATTCTAGCTGTCATCAATAATAACAACAAAAGTGCATCTTCAAATACAGATGTCGAAAACCAAACTTTACGTACTAGTTTACATAAACTAGAAGATTTCAAGCAGAATTTATCTGATATTGAAATTTCGGAGAATTCACTCTCAAGCGTCCCTCAGCATAGATTGGACCTTTATGCTACATGGTTACATTGGAAAGTCATGGTGCTCAAGCATCTGTGAGTACAAGTGAACGCCCATGTTATTGCGCCTCAGCTGACGCAGGAAGGTCATGCGATGCAGAATCAAGCACGACCCGTCATTCCAAGCCAGTCTCGACGCGCTAGCTTGGCAAGCAAGCGGACTGCTGTCCATCAAGTCACGGCTGTACACGCACTACCGGACATGTGCATTGTCCCTTCTACTTCCTCTCTCTGCTATGTCTACATGGCCGAACTCCGAACAAGTCCGCCAGACTGCACATGCAAGCTTGCAGCAGTATCGGCGTATATTCCCTGATCTCGTCGACAAGATCAGACTTGCAACGGGTGATCCTACCATGTCGACAGTCATCAGAGCACCGGTACCGACGTATGACACCTCCTTCACGAGTCCGACATTCTCGATACCGAGCGTGCAACCTATGCCAGTCATGCCGGAATGGCCAGCTTCGCTCGGAGGGCTCGATTTCGGCAATGGCAACGGCAGTTCCCAAACCAACAATCAGCAGCAGCAACAACAACAACAACAATCATCTACGAGTCATCACCTTTCGCATCTGCTAAATGCTTCGAATATGGTCACTCAACAGGCTGGAACACCCAGTGCTGGAACAGGCTTACATGCTCAAGATGCTACGTATTCGCTGCCGTTCGCTGCTATGCAAAATCTATCCGAGCAAGTAGGCCTACAGCAATCATCCCAGCCTTTCGAGACAAGCAAGATATTCGACAGTGCAAGCTGGTAGGCCTTTCTTGCATGAAAAATATGCTTCGGCTTCCTTTTAATGACACCTCCTCTTGCAGGGCACAAACGGACGTGTTGTCGTCGTTGGGCTTTACGGACACTCCTCGAGGCAGTCCAGATCATATAGGAAGCGAGTTCTCAGGTCTGACAGGCTTGTTAGATCGGTGGAACTACAGTGATGGTTTCACTCAGTCGTAATTGAAAATGTGTGCAAAAGGGAGCAAAGTGAAGTTCCATCAGTGTCTGCAGTACTACCACATGTTGCTTGTACAATCAAAGTGCAATGTCAGATTCAGACTATAAGCAAAGGCAGTTCATCAGCCAGTCAAAATCGGAGTCCGATTTCGCAGAGTTCAATGATGGTATCTCATCCTTGCAAAGGACTACTAACTGAAAGTTGGTGAGAACTATGTTACAGATCGTCAAAAGAGAGTGATTGTTCGTAATAAAGTAGCACCGTGGGTAACTGACATCATAAACTACGCATTGATGGAATGGAAGGTAAAGTAAATTGTTGCATGGATAGCATTATAATTTTTGTCTATAACCACTCCGAACTGCCCGATGTGAAAGCTCGGCTTCCTGAAAGACTGAATTAGATAAAGGACGTGATGAGACTAGCACGCGATGAAGACACGCGATATGGTATAGTAGGTGGACGAATTAAAGGTGCAGGATACGATAGCTGTGACCGTTGGTATCGGCAGCACAGCATGCTGAAGTATGTGCAAAGTTGAGGTTGCCCAGAGGACTTGGCTGAAGACGAAGCAGAGGCTTGCGACCTGCTGAAGGGGCAACTTGCGCTGATGGCTTTGCGTTGACCTGGGCATGCACAGGTGCTACTGATTTGGCAGGAGCAGCTGTAGAGAAGGATGACGAGGTAGTCGATTCTGGAGCAGGAGGTGTTTGAGGTCCTCTCATGTAGTTGCCCCACAGGCTTGAGAAGCCTTGCAATGAGATTCTAGATCCACTCGCTGGAGATGGATTGAGGTGTGCCGCAGGTGATTCTAGTTTCTCATTGAGTCTAGAGAGCTGTGAGTTTGATCTACTAGTAGGGGGCCGTGAAGGGATGGAAATGGTGCTGGAAGGTCTGGAAGCAGGGAGTGGCTTCTCTCTCGCCATATGGAAGTACTCTTCATCAAGCGTGATCTCGGCAGAGAAAGGAGGAGCTTCTACCAGACTCTCGCTCAGCGGCAGTGCGGGCAAGCTGCCCTGATACAAAGCCCAGAAGGAATCGTTGTGATGATGCTCGGTAAGATCAAGAGGTTCGACTGGTCCTTTAGGGAATGACCATTGCTTGATGAACGAGTCAGAGCGATTGTGAGATGGTTTCGACTGTTGAGCACCTAGGTTAGGCGAACCGTGTTCCTTAGCTGGCGTCAAAGGCATGCGATCATTTGTGTCCATGGAAGATCCGGTGGAAGCTGATTGAGTTCTCGCTCGAAGAGCTTCAAAGTCCGCTCTGCGTTGTGAGAGAGCTTCATCGTGGACGAGTTCGGGTACGGCATCGTTTTCCTCTTCCTCCGAAAGATCAGACATGCTGGAAGCCTTCTTAGCTTGCGCATTGACTTCAGCAATAGCACCATTGAAATCGTCATCTTCCATTTCTTCCTCTTCGTCCTCTTCAGCTAGAGTCTGCAATCCACCGAAGTTCATGCATAGATCGCTATTTCGTAACGGAGTGGAGGAAGAATGAATCGATATACCGTTGCTTCCATTTGCATTGTTCGACATTTGCGAGTACGAAGGTGTAGGTGAAGACGCCCAGAAGGCGGGTGAGGAGGGTGACTTGCTGCCATACATAGAGTCGTTATCATCTCCAACAGATGTGTCTTCAGTATTGTTACCCATTTGCGAGTGAATGGAGGAGAAGGACGAAGAGAAGTTATATGATCCGGAAGCAGCTGAAGATTGAGTGGAAGTGTTGTGATGCTGGGGTACTCGATTGAGTCTTTCTGCAATCTCGGCAGCTTCCTCTTCTTTCTTCAAACTAGCTGCAACCTTCTCATCTTGTGAAGCCAGAGCACGGAGTAAAGGCGACGAAGACCTCGAAGGATCCTGCTCCGTTTCTCCTGCGTTTCTCATCCTTTCCCTTTCGAGCGCAGCGGCAAGCGAGAAGATCTGATCTCTCATCTCGCCAATAAGCTTAGCTTGAGCATTGACAAGACTTGCATCAATAGTTCCATCAGGAGACGAAGTGTCGCCTCCATCTGTAGACGATGCAGCGGGGCCATTCTGATTCTGAGCAAGACGATCTCCAAGCTTGCGGACTTTATCACGTAGAAGCATTCCTTCACGTTTTTCATCGTCCAATTTTGCTCGCTCATTTTGTAGAGCTCGTTCAAGATCCGCACATCTAGTACGCCATCCATCGATATCTTCACGCAACATTTCACGCTCTTCTTCTGCATTGAGCATGTTCTCCTTGACTTCAGCAAGTTCAAATCGTAGAGATTCAACTTCTTCCTTGCGAGCTGAATTGGACGTTGAGAGTTGTGCTCGCAAATGCTCGACTTGTGACTTGAGTGCACGGACTTGTAGATCCAGAATAACCGGATCATCAGAGACAGAGACATTGGTGATTGAAGAATCTGCACGAGACATCTCAGTGCCTTCGGGCTAACCAAGGAAAAGGTTGCATTAGCATCAATTCTCAACCCGGGGCATCAAGCATATACTACGAGAACTTACGCTTAGTCGGCCTAGCTTTTGCGTAGACTCTTCGTCCTCATCTCTGTTCAGTCCGTCTAGAATCTTCTCATGCTGCAATGCGCTCTCTTCATCCTCTTCAAGCTCATCCTCATCTTCCTCCATAAGACTTTCTTCCATAACCAAATCGCCGAATCCAGCCGAGCTGGGAGAAGCAAGGTCCGAGAACCTTCTACCACTTCCAAATCGACCTGCAGACGGAGCACCGCCAGCATTGTTGTTATAGTTCAAGCTAGGTCGACCGGTGGGAGGAGCTGAAGAGCCAGCAGTTCTAGAAGGTGTACTAATAGCCGAGCTTGCATTTGATGCATTAGAGTAGCTCTTGCGTGGTCGAGGTAGGCCATTGACTAGCATACTACTGCTTCCCGCTTGTTGCTGATGTTGTTGGGATTGTAATTGAGCTTCTTTAGTCGATGAACCGAATTGGAAGTTAGATCTCAAGGAAGCATCGGGAGATAGTATACTTGACGTCGATGAGATTGAGAAAGGTCGGATACCACCTCCTCCATTCGATGACGGAGTAGGAGAAGCAATGGACGAAGGTGATACTGCATTGTTAAGTAGCGACAAGCGTCTTCGTGCCATTGCTCCACCGGTACTAGTGCCACTGCCAGCTGGGGAAGTAGCAGAACCAGGTCCATTAAGTATATGTTCAGGACTGGTAAGAGTCAAGCTTCTCAAACCAGATTGACGTCTTGCAGATTTGACATCCGATGTCGAGGAGATATTGCTCAAATTGCCCATTGAAGAGGATGAGATCAAAGAAAGAGGACGGGGAGGGACACGTTGCTGTCCTCCTATCTTGACGCTTGAGTGTGTCACCGGCGCAGTAGCAGGTGGTGAGACTACCTTTTCTTCACTTGATACACTTGAAAGTGATAGTTTGCGAGGTGCAAAAGTGAGAGTACCAGGACGAGATCTCTTGCCTGCAGTAGTCGTCGAAGGAGCAGTAGATTCTTCCGAAGCAGAGACATCGTTCTCATCTTCCGTTATCGTCGAAGCGTCCTGGATAGACTCATCTTCTCGTTCAGTCTCAGTTTCTTCCTCGGCTTGCTCTTGCTCTTCTTCTTCTTCTTCCTCCTCTTCTTCCTCCTCGACTAGCATATCCAAATTACCGCTCTTGGCACCATTATATCCCGTACTAGTAGTATTAGTCGCGAAAGGACTAGTAGTGCCCCATGAATCTCTAGGGTTCCAACTATTTCTCTTCTCACTTCTAGTAGAAGATAACAATCTAGCTTGTTGTCCACCAGTAGCGTTTGCATCACTATGGCTGCCGCTGTTCATCATAGAAGAAGAAGAAGAAGATGTAGAGGTAGAGGTAGTTGATTCATCTGGTAATTGAATCATATCAGGTCTAACAGCCAATCTACCTTCCAATCTAGAAAGAGCAAAATCTCTCTCTTCTTCTTCAGATGAATATTGTCTTTCTTCCATCGCAAGACTAGATCCAAGTACAGTCATATCATAACCATTTGTAGAAGATGAAGTTGTTGTTGATGATCCATTTGAGATAGAAGCCAATCTATCCATGACAGCTGAATCTCCTTGCATCGCAGGTGAAGAAGGGTTGTTATTGATCAGACCAGGAATAAGACCAGCCATGATTTCCATACTTTCTCTTCGTGTAGAGACTGAAATCCTCCTGGAATGTCTCGAGTTTTTACGTGCATGTTGTTGACTTGCATTATTGCTTGTCGACGACGAAGAAGAGGAAGGATTCGTAGGTGTCGAGCTTGAAGATCCCTGTTCACTATGACTAATTGCCAATTGTTGGCTTTCGAAGAATGAAGGACTCTTTGGGACCCCTAATGACGCTCTTCTATTCCATCCTCCAGCAGCCGCAGAAGCCGGGTTCAACATACCTCCTGAGGAGGTACCAAATGCAGGTCCGGCGAAGCCAGCTGCAGAACCTGGAAAAGCATGCTGAGGAGGCTGTGGTGAAGTCTGAGGTGATATACCACTACCACCAGTCTGAGCAGAAAGTACCATGCGTCCATTTTGTAATGTCGTTTGAGCAGCAGTAGCAAATGCAGGTACTGATTGTCTATTTAGAATCTTTTGATGTTGCGAAGTAGGTTGGATGGGGTTCATCATGTTGAAACGGGCTGTGTTGGATTGACTCGATGGACCTACTCCTCCTCCTAATGTGAAAGAAGCTAATGTAGATGATAGCGAAGGAGAAGAGGAAGAACTAGGAAAAGTCAACGGTGTATTATATGATGATGATTTTGGAGATCTAGAAGCAGGACTAGGCGACATCGATGAAGAAGTCGACGACGGCAGCTGAGCACCTCCATAAGACAATTTCCTAGGTGATACTAGATTGTTGTTGTTTGAAGAAGTGCCAGAAGGAGAAACGGCTGCAAAACCATCGAATGTAGAAGGAGCTATTGAAATTGAAATACTTGATGTTCTAGAATGTCTCCTGCTATTTCTACGATTTGCATGATAGTCATTAATAGCTGTCGCTGATGTTGTTGCTCCTGCTGGCTGCGTTGATGCTGTTGCTTGCGATGATGATAATGGTATACTTGATTGAGTAGGTGTAGTAGCGTTCGACTTGATAGTAGATTGCGTAGGTGTACTAGCGGTACTCGCGAATGGACTCATACTACTAGAGCTGCTCGCAGCAGTGGCAGCAGTGGCCGCATTAGCAACACAAGCAGCCGCAACAGCAGCAGGATCCACTTTCCCAAAAATCAAACTACTTCTTCTAGCTTCTCTTTTTTCTCTTTCTTGTGGACTCATCGTTGAACTCAACAAGATACCCATATTGGAATGAGCATTATGTCCTGTTGAAATGCTCAGATTACGAGAATGAGAACGACGATGTGCGTGTCCATGGGCTATTTTACCACCTCCTGTTGTCGTCGAAGATGAGGATGTTGAGGTTATACTTGAAGCTCCTTGTAGTGATTGACGAGGGGCGATATAGGATGATCGCTTAGATGCGATGGAGGAGGAAGAACTTCCCGCTGAAGAGAGCTTGCCATTTGACCGAGAAGGAGATGAAGATGGAGAACTTGGTGAAATGCTATTGTTCGCTTTACTTTGACGCGCTCTATACGATTTAAGCTGCGAATTTTGATAGGATTGGTTGCATTCGTTCGTCACAAAGGGCGTGTAGATAGATGAAGATTGCCGTCACGAATGGACAAACAAGAGAAGAGAAGAATGTCAGCGATGAGTAAGGTGTAAAGTGCAGTCAATGAGACTACTGCTCGAAAGTAAGTGAAAGGCCCACCTTCTTCTTCGCATTCAATAGCTTATCCTCCCTCTCCTTCTCAGGTGATTTGTTGCTGCTGTTCGTATTCGCGCTCGTGCCTACTGTTTGTAGGGGAGTAGCAGCGGCAGCAGGACTTGCAGCCTCGAAGAGAGGCATATCAAGAGTAGCGGACATGATGGGAGTAAATTGTCCTATATGTGTATCGTGTAGAAGGTTACTATCTGCGTCTTCCTTTACGCGTATTTCCTTGTCCCGAGTGTGTGATTTTGTAGTGAGCGTGTTTTGTTGCGTGTCGTGCGCAGCTAGGGTTGGAACGGAGTATTGTGACGAAAGGACAGACGAGGAGCACGCTTCTAGCTTGTGCTACTCGATGTGTGTATATGTATGTGTGTATGTATCCAAGTCTCCAGCTACCAGAGCGAAGACAGTTCCAATGGTCGTGTAAAGTCTACGTGTCGCTTAGAAGGGCAAGGGTAGGTAGGTAGGTGCGTATCTCGACCAGTCTTGGGAGCGTGCAGGTCAGATAAGAGCACAGAGATAGAGAGTGTGTGTAGGTATAGGCAGTAGGAAGGAGAGTAATGGAGTACAAGTCGCGTCGTATACAGTCTTCTTCTTCTCCTCTTCTTCTTGCTGCTACTACTACCCCGTGTAAATTGGCTTTAAAGTGACAGAGACTGAGAATTGACTTTTGAAATTGGCAGAGTCGCGTTGTGGCGTAATGATGGGAGAGTATACGAAAGCAAGAATAGACGAGCAGTGAGCGAGTGAGTATATGCTGAGTACCGTAGCAGTTCCCTGTGAGTCTATGAGTGTACTCACCTTTCGACTGTCTGTCCTTCGTGCCCTGTCCTGCTCTATCCAGCTCTCACCACCTTAGACGTAAACGAGTGTGCGATAAGACCACAAAGTCTTCCTTGTATATGATAAACAACAGTCAATCAATCTACTAATGACTTTGATATCGTTGGAGTGTTGCAACTACGGTACTGCTGTACGGTATCGTATACTCTGCTGCAATCGCGCTCTCCACTCTCCTCGCTCGTCTGTTGATAGTCCCAGCTAGCCCTGGAATGCAATCATCCGTGGAATGCTGCGACAAGAAACGCGATCGAGGAGGAGAAAGTGAAAGTGACAGGTCATGGATGGTGGATATGGACGCGACGGGCTGAGCTGCTCGACGACAGCTTTATTCGTTCAGACTATGGCAAACTGTACCCTATCATTATTAGTATACTGCAGTGCGTTGATTCTGCAATTGGACATGGGTACATCTCCTACATTATCTGTCGGGGTGTGTCAGAACAAAATGCAAAATGGAAAACAGTAACGGCAACTACTATCTTTGACACACATGATCAAGTCTACATACATATGCACGAAAACAGATATCTGGCGTACCATCGCGCCTGAGAACTGGTACCTTTCAAATCTCCGTCATCTACTTCTGTGGTCCTGGACCTTTTGGGAGGTGCTTCATTTCTATAGCTGGGGCTGGCGGTTTGTGTCCTGGAGCGATTTTTACTAGTACCACCTGAACCGCGGAACAGTGAAAACACGCTCGGGATCTTGGGCCTTTTATTGTTATTGTGAGATTTTGTAGTATCCGCTGTTGCTGCTGCTGCTGCTGCGGGTGGTGGTACTGCACCGCCCATCATAGCTGTTGGCTCTGGTGAAAGCCTGGCGTTTGGCTGCTGTGTATAACCCACGGCCTGCTTACCCTTATCTCCCCTCTCTTCTGATTGTGGAACGAGCAAGTAATGTGTCGGACAGTCGATTCCATCACTTCCGAAGGTCGTTGTGGAAACATACCAGTCGTATATTCTTGACTGGTCCTTCTTATATCGTTTTGGAGCAAGATCACTTGCAGTCAACCGGCCTCCACCTTTGTGAGTCATTAGCTGTACTTGGCAGGCTCCGGTCCGGTCATTGAGCGGTTGCTTTGCCATCCATATTGGGATGCGCCGGGATATACTCCTTTCATCCTTGAAGACTGAAGTATAGACAGAAAGCTCGACACCCTTGCTGGATACTTGCTTCATTGACTCAACCAGTAAACTCAGATGTCTGGCGTCTTCGACCGGGACTCGACTATACGTCGCTTCTGACACAATCACATCGGTCTCCCCAATCCAAGATGGCTGGCCTGGATGCCGCAATGAAGGCGGTGAGAACTGCTTCATGTTTTGAGAGGAGGTCTCATGTGAGGCAGTCGTCTTAGATTCTGGACGTCTCGAGGGTGGGTTCCAAGGTGAAGACGGACCGCCAGGAAGCGTGTAGTCCATAAAGTCTTCCCTTTTTCGAGTGAATCAATTGTGGATACTAGAGCAGCTATAGGTGCGTGTATCTGGAACCAGACTGTCTTGTAAAGTGACCACAGGAGCGTCGAGCTTGCAAAAGTAGTCAGTAGTATCAGCGGAGGAGAAATGGAGTGAGAATGAGNNGTGTAGAAGAGAGGAGCAAAGGGGACCTGAACAACAGCTTATTTATCCCCTTTGGACGCCGCAGCCAGGTGATTTCGCGTTGTCTGACTTCAGCACAGCGCTGACTTGACATCGCCGCGACCGTCTGGCAATGTCTGTACAGCATTTTTACAGTAAGAGATAGTCTTGATGGACATTAGGGGTGGGTCACTATCTTGCAATGCTGACTGGTGTGTTACTGTGAGTCTTCTAGCAGGAGACACTTGCAATCGCTAAATGCTAGCAAAGCGTGCAGTGGTATAGGGTTTTCAGCAGAGGTTCCCAGTATCAGCTCCACGGGGACTCAGGCAAGTATGTGAGGTGCACAATGTTACCAAAGAAACGCCGCGAGAAGTATACAAACAGAGATGTTAGCCTTCGTACACTGCCGCATGTACGTATGATAGTAATCGCGATTAGACGGAGGCTCGGAGCCATTGCTCGACTCTTCGCATGTTGTTAGTAGTGAAGCAGTGACTACATCATTGGACATACCCGCCCTGCTTTGTTCCTTGTAGCTGCACGCCCTTCACGTGCGGGAGAGCCGCCTCGTGACGGCGGATGCTGTGCCAGTGTATACTGATAATAGTTCTGGCATTCGATACACCACATTTGTGGCTTGAAGGAACAGGCCGCATTGAAGGTTGGCGTCGAAGGCGGTGACTGCAGTATCGTGTATTTATGATACGGACAATGGAAAGGAAACCCTTGTCGTGCAGGCATAGACCTCGAGGCAGCAGGTGTCGGAAAATCTCTTGAGTCGTCGTCTGATGGTGCGTAAGGGAACAAGCGAGAGCGAGCGTAGGACAACTTTTTTGCCCCCAGAATGGCTCGATCAGCTATGCGAGAGTGAGCTGTGCAATGGTATGAGGACCCGGCTCATTTGTTTAACAGTATAGAAATGCATTTCATAACAATATACATGGCAGCAGGCAAATTTTCAGGATTATGGAAGCTACTGTGCTAAGAGACGAGCTGACTTTCGGATCGCTCAGACTCCTCTTCTATATTTCAACACGTTTTTCTGTTCGAACGAAGCGATAATGAGGGGCGGCTTGGTCCATCATCTCCGACCTTGCGATTTCATGCTCGCTGTACCTGAGAGAGAGCGGGCGTAGATCTACTGTGGTTAGCACTTCGAAGTCGCTTTTGTGAATCAGGGACGTAGTGCGGGAGACTTGCCTTTAGTGTCCGTGGTTTTCGAGGAGTATATGGAAGTCCGGTGTACCAGCAGGGGGGAGGTAGCAACTCCATCCCCTCAAATCATGTATATTAATCACGGGAGTTCGATCAGAATTGTAGAGATTGTCTTGGAGGGAGCAATGGTCATCTGTCCATTGACAAGTGTCCGTCGTACCACAGGTACAATCTTGCTGTATAGGCCGGACTGTCGATCTTTCAGATGAGTATATAGATAGCCGTTCCTCTCCCCGACTATCGGGAGCTTGGACTGGAAGTTGACGATCCTGCGATACTCCGTTGCAGGTGTGTGGCTCTTAGGTGCAGGACAGTCGAGACGCGTGACACTGTCCATGCCAGCATATGTTTCCCACTGCAACCAAGCGCCAATAACGACATGTAAAGCTGCACCATCAGGGATTTGTACGACCGACCAGTGAAGGCGTGTTTCGAACAGGGGACAGTGGCTCTTAGCTCGGCAGTAAAATCGAGGGAGATAATCTTCATCGGGGGAGAAGCACTGAAGACTTCCGTCCTTGCCGCATCGTGGGCATCGCGCCATGGTGGTTTTCAAGATGTCGATTAGGGCCTGCCGTGCACGTCTATGCATTGCCTTATCATCATCAGCCCGTAATGAAGAAATGCTGGGAATATTGCCCGCCCAAGGCATGGGCACCCAGAGACTGTGAGGTGTCATGTGTTCAGACATATTTGGCTTGGCGCGTCTCGAGTTTTTCGGAATGGTTATTACGAATGTCTGATTCAACAAGAGGAAACAGAAGAGAGTCTGCTTGAAACGGTCGCTTTATCCCTCCGTTGTAGCGCTCCGTGCACTGGCACAGCGGGGCAGAGCAGTGAGAGTGCGTGACCCTGCACTTCGCCATGGCAGTGGAGGGTCGTGTGATCATGCAGGATAGCCTGAACGACCACGTGGCGCTTGTACGTAGAATCACTCGCTGGTCAGTAGGTGTGCTAAGGCAGAAGAATGTCCGGCGAAGTCCCAGCCTGGTGACCGCTTGATGAGGTGATCGGAGGTCGATACGAGAGTTGAAGTTGACGCACACGCATGCTGCTTCTTCTCGTTGCGCCTAGGTCTGGAAAGACTCACTTCACTCTAGTCGACCACATGACTATCTGCTTACACCATAGCCGCCAGCATGGGTGCACTTTGTCACACACGACGCAGCCATGGCAACTGGCGCTGCGAGTGCATGATGTGCGACCAGGAGCATAGCACCAACTTAACTCTCTCCCTTCAAGTTTTACCTCTCCTCCCCCCTGCCTCTGTCCTCTCTCGCATCGGCTAAATAAGCCACGTGTAAGGGCACGCTGAACTTGATCTCTCTCTCTTGTCCGATCTCTGATTCTTACTCCACCCGCGAATCCCCTTTGGCACCATCAGCATACTTCAAAAGCGAGAGCACGGCAATCTACAAAAGCATCGACGAGCCTTCTGTATAGCCTCCTTCGACACCTAGTGACACTCAGCGACACTGAGCACTCTACACCTTACGATAAAAACCATACATACGTGCCCGCTGTACATGGATGCACGTGGAATTTTTGAGGCTACTACGCCTGACGGGAATGAGAGGCTCGGAAGAAATGATACCACCAGCTGGACGGTCGTGCACCCAAATACGGCTAGCTACAGACCAGGAAGAGGTCGCACTTCAGGATCTGGGCCCACAATCGATATTCTCCTGTTAAAAGGGACGTCATCAGTCACGCAAAATGGACGCTTAGTGTCACGACCATTGCATCGACGAGCGAGTGCGATCTCTATTAACAACACTACCAATGATCGATCTGCATCTGAAGAGCCCGCTACGCATCAAGCTGGCTACATTTCCGAGCTATGTAGCTGCCGAGATGCTGCGGACTGCGCCTGCGCACAAGCCAAGTATGGATCCGGCTTGACAATTAGCAGTACCGTGCCGAGTGACGAATACTGGTGTATTTTCCGCCTAGACGGGGTGAATTTTATCTATCTTACACCACAGTGTCAGTGCGGCTCCAGGATGATCTTCGTTCGAAACGAAAGCATCTGGCAGCAAGTGCGTGACAGAGTTCACAATTTGAGGCTAGGAAACCGACCAGATATCGTTTGCCCAAATCCTCGCTGCTCGTTGTCGGGCACTCGACAAATACATTGCATGTATTGGAACAACGACCAGCAGCGATGGATACAGCTCGAGATGTTCCGGCCCATCAATGCCATCAGACAGCTTGGATTGGCAGTGCCCGATCTTCAGATTGGCCTCCTGCAAGCAGGTCACACTTCCGCCTACAGGAACGCAAGACAGCGCTCGCTCTCTGACCATCGACGAGCAGCAGCAGCAGCAGAAACCAAAGTATGAGCAGATTCCCAATCCCCCGCAATTGGGTCTATTCAACCAAAGGTTCATTTCTCACAAGAGAGGCAACACTGGTAAAAATGCAATTATGTAGTCTGAAACCTTCCCTCAAGTACCTTTAGGAGTATTTGATCCTGTATTTAGCTTGCATGATGTGTACAAAGTGCCATATTCGCTAGTGGTATTGACACCCAAGACACAAAATACTGACTCAAAGACAATTCACCAGCTGCCGTATTTTTGGAGCCCAAAACAGCGGGGTCTTTGCAGCATCAGCTGAGATGACTCCAAGCACCGACATTCCTATGAACTTGTTGACTCTTCGGCTAGAATCTTTTGGTACTCAACCAATCGCAGCCTTAATAGTACCTTGAAGTCAGAATAGGTGTGGCACAAAGAATACGGGTACTTACAAGTTCCTTTGCAGCATAGCAATGGTCATCTTGCCTATCGAAGGCATGTAGATAGACGCCTAAAGTAAGGACACCCAATCAGCTGACTATGTTCGCTCACAGCAGGGGCGCTGAAGCACGGGGAAAACCTACCTTATCCTTGATATTCGCCTCAAAGTTCTTCTCACTCGAGAAATTGATAGCCACGACACCATCCCTGAGCTGATCTGTTTTGACTTTGTATCCTTTACTTGGCACGCCCGTGATGACGGTATCTGACATCTTGAGACATTCTTCTAATGAGTACTTCGAATCCTTCACGACATGATGCGGCAGACTACTCGATGAAGACGCCGTCCTTCTACGACTGAATTCTTGAATGTTATCGACATCCACACTGAAGATTCGTGCTCCGTCATTTGCCAGTAATGCAGCAAGTGGACGGCCGACGACTTCTGAGCGGTTGATGACGGTGATGGTACGGCCGTATGCGCGTTGTCCGAAAGGTAGTATACTGTTATACACGCCTAGATACTCGAGTGTCTTGACGATAGCAAGAGGCGTGCATGGGAGAATGGCTGCGATGGCGCAGAGTTCAGCTTGTGCGACTTGCTGCGCATGCAGGAAGATAGTACCCACATTTGACAAGATGACCTGAAGTATCAACTTCACCCTTTTGCTGCTTTGCGGACACTTGTGCGGAGTGAGCAAGCGAGAGAGAAAGCGTGCGTGGGTCTATCATGCGGATGTTGTGATAAAGGTTGAACTGACGCAAATGTATATAAGCTATGGACCGACCGATCTAAACAGCTTTGTTAAGCACTCACAAGATAGCTGAAGTTTAGTCCTTCCACATCCTTTTCGCGCGTCACGACTTGTTGAATATACTGATTGACGAGATGTCAGATGATGCTCCTTTAAAGAACGTGCCTTCAGCTTACGGAGTCCTGCCGTTGACCAGCACCGGTTGGATAATAGACCTGGCAGAGCGGAACATATAAGCCTCTTGAGAGAAGTAACAACCCTTGAGTAACCTGTGACATACCATGATGCCGTTGACCGCCCTGCAGATTAACCCAATATTAGTCCGGACGAATACCTTATCACGTGTGTGAAAAAAAGACCTACGGATCCGAATTCGCCTCCAGAATTGCTGTTTCGAGATCTGCAGCCCCCAAAGCCGCACCTCCTACACTTTCTTGCCCTTGCTCATCACCTTCTTCCTTCTCAGTCTCAATCAATCTAAGTTCGTACTCGATTCCAACACTTTCACAAGCTTTCCTCGTCCAATCTGCATAGGTGACGCTTGGACTGTCCTTCTTTCCACATAGGAATCCAACTAGTTTAGGTCTTTGTGCAGACGGAGAGGCATCAAGAGAAGCTTGAATAGCAGATTTGATTTCGGCTGTGAAGCTTGCTGCTACCTCTGAAGCATTGACTGTCCGGCAGAATGTATGGTTTGTGCTGCTTGTCGACAGAGCTTTCGGCTTTGATGCTGCTGACGGATCAGACATGGCGCGTAACGGGAGCGTACGAATACCCTTGGCTAAGCTTGAGAAGGAACGTGAAAGCATGCAAGAGAAGCAAAGAAGAGATATGATATACAGCATGAAAAAACATGTGACATCTGCCTGTCCATAAAATTTGATGATCGAGGCTTCACTTGGCTCTCGACTCACACAACGCCTCTCAGAGAGCTGTAGGTAGAACAGAGACGCATGCATTGTTGCGAAGGGAAGGCTGGGACTTCGTATTATTACCCATCCAGCTGGAACCATCGACCTCGGTTTCTCACTTGCCACCGCTTGTGTGCACTCCAACCGCGTACCACTTGCATGCCTAGTCTACGCGTTGCTCGTCTGAAAGCTATACAAGCAGCTCTTTCACCTTCATCCCATACTTCCGCAAGACTGCTGTACTCATCAACAGTCAGCATGACTCTCGCAAAACCAGCTGATACTCTGAAAGACGCAAAGATTCTATCGAGAGATCCATTGCCGGAACCGAAGTGGGTGCAACTGGAAGGCATAAAGTGGCAGACGCCTGATGGCAAGGAGAAGGTGTGAGTTGACAATGACGAAATCATACTAGGACAAGTCAAGCTTCCGTCTGACCTGTTCTACCTTGTTCTCTCCGCTTGCCTGTGTACTCCTCCGATCATCGACATCGCGATGCACTTCCACTGCGGTATCAGCTGGGAATGCGCATCTCGAAAGACTAGAGGCAAATCAGGAGTAGATGCAATCTCGGTTCTGGCCTTGATCTCACATCCTTCTAGTACGCTGTCTCCCCTTGTATCGTCCTGCAACATCTGACATCATCTCTGTTCGCTGCACGTGCTTAGAACCGCTTTCAACGGTGCTGGTCATTCAATTTAGGTGGGCGTCTCTAGCATGTCCCTGCTGGTGAAACGTCATTACTGATTTGGTTGTTCAGGCCACCTGCGAACTCCATCTGCGTTGAGCTCCCAGCCGGACTTGTTGATGCCGACGAAGATCCCAGTAAAGCTGGCGAACGAGAGCTATACGAAGAGACAGGCTACAAAGGCTACACTGAAGCATGTTCGCCAGTCATCATGTCCGATCCAGGAATGACATCCGCCAACATGTGTGTATCGACTGTCCGAGTCGATCTGAAAGAAGGTGAAGAACTCGCCGAGCCAAAACAGCATCTGGATGAGGGTGAATACATCGAGAAGCGCATCGTAGCGATGAAGGACCTCTACCAGACTTTGTTGGACTATGACAAGCTGGGATATAAGGTAGATGCCCGTCTTATGAATCTGGCATGGGGCTTAGAAACGGCAAGAAAGTATTCAGACAAGTTCTGAAAGCACGCAGACGAGCTACATGCAGCAAATTCTTGATTTTTGTGTATTACTGTAGCATCTACGGGCAACCATCCATGAGAATGCTTGCATACTGAGGATGCATTTCCTCTACAGTTACTTCTGAATTTGCCAGCTGATCTCCTTGCCTGCATAGAAAGGTCTAATAAGCTCCGTCTCTCCATCTTCTGCCGTGAATGGATATGCAGCAGGAACGCGTCTCTTCTGCTGTATTCTTTCCAGCACAACATCCTTCTCGCCGGATTGAACGGGTTCCTTGTAGAATTCCCTTCCGAATTTGGAGGCGAAGCCCTCCAAGCGTTCTAATGGAATTTGCGGTGACATTGACTCATCTTCAAAGATATCTGCTAGTAGTGGTAAAATTTCTGAACTGGAGTAAATACCGGCAGCGCAAGTCGGGCACTCGCTAGGTTCTGCGCTATCCGACTTTGATGATGACAATTGCTTGTGAACGAAGTCATGCGCGCTAGGCATCTTTTTGCGTAATGAATGAGGAGCAGAGTCACTTCCAAGAAAGAACTTGGGATCTCCAGATGCGACTACCGTACGTAGCGCTTCTCTGTCACTAGCTAGCTTCGCCACTGGTTTGCAGAAGTTGAGTGGTTGACCAGCCCATGAGTCCACTGTCAGCGCGAGATGATGCACTGTGATGGTACATGCAACTGTGGGACCGCACATTCGGACGTGCTCGATAGCTGCTGCAGAAGTGGCGTGTTCGAGTACAATTCGTAGTTTTGGGAAGCGTTGATGTAGTGAAAGGAGATGAGGTAGGAAAGAGTGTTCGGCATTTAGCACGCTGATGTTCTTTGAATAATTTGAGATATTAGTAAACACTTTTGTACATCAACGACTATTTGATAGCGTAAACATACCTGTTCAGCGGAGCTCGGCACTTCCCCATGGAGGTTGAGCACCATATCAAGCTTCTCCATTTCTCCGAATACTTCATAGTATCGCTCGTAGCTTTCTACACCGGCACCAGAGTTGGTAGTGACTCCTCTAGGGTAGCTCTTGACGCCTTTGATGCCAGCAGCGTGAGCTTTCCTTACTTCTTCCACCGTTAATTCCGGCGACAGGAACAAAGTCATGAGAAAGCGAGTTTCAGGGCACATGGCTTGAAGTTGCTCTCTGTATGCCACTGCTGCTTCTGTCTTCGTCAAGGGAGGTACGAGGTTTGGCATCACGTATGCTAGGGATATTCCACCCTGTTGTACGTGAGGTGTGACCAGCTCGCATAGCTTGCCTTGTCGTAGATGGACGTCTGGTGGGACGCAAAGCCATTGATGTCAGCTGCATACAGACAGTCGCAGCCAGGGTACCTACGGAAGTCCGCTGGAGCAGGAATGCGAATGGTGTCTGAAGGCATGTTTTCACTGAGTAGTCGTTGCGAAAGGCAAAGAGCATCATCAAAGCTCCATCAAAATGTCAAAGCAGTGATCGAGGTCGGCCTGTCGGCATTTCGGTCGAATCTATGCAGTTCGCCTTCTGTGGGCTTTTTCATTACTCGTCACTCTTCATCTTCTATTTCCACTTTACATGCTCTACAACACTGTTAATACCTGATCCATTCGGCGGTACTGCTGGTCTATCGCCTCCTTCAGTCGCTTCTGCTGGTCTTGCAGATCGTCCTTCCGTGCTGCTATTTCATCCTCCAAATCCACGGCCAAAAGCTGGTCCAATAGATTGTAGGGTATATATACTGCCTCCGAGCGCATCGTTGCGACATTCTTTTGCAGCTGTGCAGTGCGCTGGAGTCATATACGGTCAGCCAACAATTTACGATAGCCTGTGTATCCGAAGCTCTTACCTGTTCGAGCATACGATGCGCATAGATGTAAGCGTCTTCAAGCAGGTCGTATTCGACAAGCTTCCAGATGAGGAATTCCGGATGATACTCCTGCAGAACATAGTTGACATCAGACCGGCCTCCATACTTCGGGGGGATGTAGATTGCCTTACCATGAACCAATCCACCAGAGCTTTCGGCAGTCGTATCCGGCGATCTTCTTGCAGTATCACAGACAGCACTTTCCGGCGGTATTCTCCTTCCGTATCATATCGCTCAAGGTACAGTTGCAGTAGCTTCCATGCTTTCGATGCAAGGGAGCCTTCCCAGCTGGCAGCGTTGCTATCTTGTACAACCCACGCTTCGTCCGCACTGTTCAAGTACCATCAGCCAATGCCCTTTTAACCTTAACCGTCGTACGCACCTGTCCACCAAGATCCCTTGACTATACGCAATACATCTCAACGTCATATGCTCGAAGATATTCGACATGTCCAATCCTAGCGCTAAAGCCGCTTGTAATGCCAGATCGAAAGCGCCTATCTGCGTGAAAAGTGCTACTGCGCCTTGACTGTCGAGATGCTGGCCTGTACCAGTCAATTCTGGGAAGTCGCGGGATAGCTGTAGCCGCGCCAGTGTCAGAGTGTATTCCCTTTTAATGGCTTCGAGGGTGATCATAGCTGGATCTTGAAGTTTGGCATCCATGAGGCGCATTCTCTTCCGCTGGCAGAGCAAAGTATGTCAGCCATGCCTTGCAGTTTAGGCAAATCGCAGCTCACCTTTGGCTGTGAGTGCTGTGCACCATCCGTTTCAACCATTATGAACCGTTTCTCTGGCGCTTGCAGCTCCAGCACGTTTATAGCGACCAGATAGCTTTGACACTGTGCAGTCAGAATATCCATAGCAAGACCTGGTTCCATCGACATCACGCTCAATCGCTTTGCTCTCTGGTACATGGTAGCAGCGGCTGCATGAAGCACATTATAATCAGCATGACATTCACAATCAGATAGCGGAGCATTCACATACCTCCGCGATAGTCGTTCATCAGGCATTGCCAGGCGTGTAAGATCTTGTAATAGTCCGGCTGTGCCAAAGGATACGCGTTTCTCGCTCGGAATGACAAGCATTTCTCCAGCTCGTCCTGCATGCCAACAAAGGCGTACTTGAGCAGGACACCAGCAGCTCCTTCTTCGCACATGACCGCAACGAGATGTCGCAGTGCATCCAGTTGAAGAGCCCGAGAGGGCATGCCCATCATAGTAGTATAAGCTTCATCGAAGGCTCCGATGCTTGTGAAGTTCCGGAATGCCTTGTACCAGAGATCCTTCAGCCATGATGGGCGTTCGTCTACGCTCATAGAGCTGGCTTCCTCTGTCTCATAAGCTTGAATGGCCCGAAGACATGTCGTAGCGATTGCAAGACTTGCTTGTTGCGCTTCGAACTCCGGCACCACCGATCGATAGTATGCAGACCGTGTGTCACAATCCGCAGCGTTGGCAACTTGCGTCAAGATAGCCAGGGACGCATCGTCCGTATCTAGGGGCAAGGCACTTCAGTATACGATGCTCATGCAAGAGTCGACTGCTTTTGTGCTTACAGATAGCTGAAGCGACCTTGTCGAAGGAGGCAATGGCGCCCTCGATATCGCCGCCTCTACAGGCTATCAGACCTTGCACATGTAGTAACGCTGCATCTTCATCTCTTTCGGGTGTTCTTGATACCAAGGACAGAGCTTCTGCGTTCAACTCTTGACCAACCAGGGTTGTCACAACGGAAGCCAGGGTTGCTGAGGACACCTCTTCCCAGTCCAGCAGGCCAAGTCGATGCAGGAAAGCTTGTGATGCTGCTTTGAGACCTTGCGCTTGACTGACAGCTGCAAGGGTCTCGTCATCGGCACAGTCCAGCAGAGTCGACAGTAAAGATTCCGGTCTAGCTGACACTTCAGAAGAAGAGGTTGATCCTCGAAAGCGCATGTCTTGTAAGCGTAACATGAGATCGTCGGCTGAGTTCTCTTCTGCGTCAGACAGTTCAAACTTGAGATCGGTGAGTGCGGTATTGCTGTTGGCAAGCCATTTGGCTGTTGCAAAGCCCTTAAAAACCTCCAGTGCCCGAGAAAGGAGCTCGAGACTCTCCTCATTGGACACTAGCACATTTTGATCTTCTTCTCCCTCGCCACTCGGCGTGGGTGGCTCCGCAAGACCGTGCTGAATAAACAGAACGACGAGCAAGAGAGCCAGTGCTTGCGCGTATCGTCCTTGAATATCTTCAGTAGAGTCGTCCACAATAAGCCCCGAAAGGCCGACCTGCCCAAATACCGAAGTCTGCGCTTGTTTCTTCTTTGGCTCGTCTCTTGACGATGATGTGAGACTGTTGATTGCAGTCAGGAGGAGTGTAGCGAAAGCTGCGGGACTCGAGTGATGTCCGCTGGCTTGTATCAGATGCGCCGTAGACTGTTGGATCTGCTTTAGTTGAGCACTGAAGGCCAACTGCAATTGCTCGTCGACCAGGTTCTCGTATACATCCTGGAAAATCTCGGCGGCGATATCTTCGATGGCTAACGTGGCTGGATTCGAAACAGACTGGGTGGCCGAATCTTCGAAGGAGGCCAAAGCAAAAGAATCGATCTTGCGTAGATCGGCCATGGTGTGCAGCGCAAGCTTGTAGACTGCGGCAACTCCAGCCGTAGAGCCTGGTTCCAGAGGGGTTCTGACTGCTGCCTTGTCGTCATGCGTGATAGCTATCGGCCAGGCAGTGTCCACAGGTGCAGCTATGGCTCCCTTCGCGAGTATCAACAGCTCATGTGAGGCAGCCTCGCCGAGTGCCAAAGGCTGCTTTGCATTCCGCTTGTTTTCTTCGGCTAGTGCTAGCAGTTTCATATGCTCCAGCTTGTAAGCTTTGATGAACTCGTCTTCCTTCAGCGCTCCGGTCATGGGATCTTCTTGGAGCGTTAACTGCGATCCTACTACGTCTAACAACTGTTGAGCTAGCGATGACAAGCCATCCGATCTTGAAGGTATCCGAAGTCTTGGTGATGCCCGACTTAATCCTCTCACATATGTGAGCAGAGCCGCGTTGATGGCCGAAGTAGGATAGCGACCAGGGTGGAAAAGATGCTCGACGAATGAGTCGACGCATGCTTCTTTGGCACACAGCGTGACCTGATGTGCTAGTTCAGGTGTAGATAGATTTGCAGGATCCAGATCACTCCGTAACGCTTCGTAGGCCCTGTCGAATGCTGCCGCTGGAATATCGAGCGAGTGATTTGTTTGATGCGGTGAAAGACTGACTGTATGCCAGCTTTCGTGTGCAGGTGGAAAGAGAGAAGCCAGCGAGTCATTCGGGTCTGGCAAGACGAGAGCTTCACTTGAAGACTCCAGGTCGAGTTTCGAATATCGGACTATAGTCTGTCCGTTCTCGTTCCACAGAGTCCAGAGTGTCTTCTCAGCATTTTGACCAGGAAGGACGCGGAAATCTCCTAGGTAGCTTGAAGACGAAGGAGTGTCCATGCCGAAATCGCAAGGCTTTTCCAGGACTGGTGAAATGGATGTTAGACGACCCCGGTCGTCAAAGGTGAGAGAGTAGAGGATGAAGAAAGACGTCTGTACTTGGCTTGTTGGAACGTGAACGAGGAGGTGTTGCGTGCTTGAGCTGCCATTCCCATTGCTGAAGAGACGCATTAGAGGGATTGGATCGGAGGATAATAGACTCGGCTCGCGAGAGTTTTCACGTTCGAATTCATTGGAAGAAGTGCTGGGAACGATCTCCATGGTAGTCGGATTCTGCGGAAGCTGAATAGTCTCGAGGCACGTGTTACTTGGTGCAGACCAGATGCGGAGCTTGCGATCTCGGGAAATTGTGTAGAGACAAGTCGATGACAGCGAAGTCATTGAGACAACTTGTTCATGCGATGAAGTGACGGTGGTATTGCGTGCAGGCGAAGCGGATGCAATGGCTGCAAGGTTTGAGTGCGAGCCAAATCTGCCAGGTAGTAGAGAGCGCATGGATGACAGGAATGATTGCTGGCGGGACAATGCGGTCTCGTGGAAGCGGCCTAGAGACAAGTCAGCTTTTAAAATCAACGCTAAAAATGGGGTGAGGGAAGCATACTCACCCTCTTCGGCAATCCACTCCAGCTTAAGCAGTGTTCCATCGGAGAAAGCAAGTGCTAGGGTGTCGTAGGCGAGATGTCTTTTGTCAAGAGCGTGCACTAGGACAGGCGAGCTTCTCGAAATGACATGTGAGGGGAGGATCTGCTGTTCCGTACACCATCTTGCTGCACCTCTTCCGTCTACAGGAAGATCTGCTGGATTCTGAAAGTCGGCATCACTGATGAGAAGCCTGTATGCGACAAGACCTGCTCCGAGGTCCGCTAGAACGAGAACCTGAACAGACACTTCTCCTTTCGTCGTCTTGAATAATGAGACTGAGCATTCAGGGATGATTTTCGTTGTTCTTGGAGAGCCAGGCAGTTGGAATGTGATGCATGCGCCGGTGTTGATGTCTTGTAGCTGGAAGCTGTTACCAAGCTCTAGAACACGGAGGATGACGTGTCTCCCATCTTCTAGAGGGTATAATTGTGCATGGGTTGCAGTTGCGTAGTTGCTGCTGTTGCTACTTGATGCTATGGCGTTGCTGCTGGAATCTGCAGCGTCGACACCGCTAAGACTCGTCGGCAGAGGCACGACAAAGCTGTCGAGTCCGCCATTGTCTGCAGCATCGTAGGACCATGTTGTGGTGTATGAGTCGTGCGAGGTCATGGTGTGACCTTATTGATGGAGTGATTCCATGCACTTGCTGGTGGAGAGAAAAGAGCTGATCATCTTCATCATCCTCATACTTGATGAAATGCATGCACCTTGAACGGCATCCGACTTCCCATCAAGGCAATCTCAGCTAATAAACAGGCAGACGAGGAGCCATGTCGCTGTTCGGTAAGTCAACACGCTACTCTTGATGTATGGTCGCTAATGCAAGTGGATACTCCACAGGCTCTTTCGGCGCTTCCCCCGCTGGACAGCAACAAGCGAAGCCTGCGTTTTCATTCGGGACACCGTCTGCAACACCTCAAAACAATGCAGGTGCATCCACGAGTACTCCATCCTTCTCATTCGGTACTCCATCAGCTACCCAGAATGCTCAGCCAGCGCAGAACAATCCGCCGTCCCTCTTTGGCGGCTTTGGACAACAGCAACAGCAGCAGCAGCAGCAGCAATCTAATACCGGCACGCCCTCGCTCTTCGGAAACAATAATCAGCAACAACAACAGCCCAAACCTGCGTCTGGTGGATTTGGAGGTTTCGGTCAGAGTACGGCGTCTGCTCCTACCGCTTCGACGGGATTTGGAGGTTCATCGCTCTTTGGACAATCTACATCTCAGCAGCAACAACCTCAGCAGCAGCAGCAACAGCCAGCCAATCTATTTTCAAGCTTGAGCAAACCTAATCCTTTGACAGTCTCGCAGCTGCTTTCCACATCTACAAACCAACCAGGCTCCTCCTTCGGCGCATCCCAGCTTGGCCAGCAGTCTTTGGGAACGTCACAAGCTGCTCCACCTCAACCTAGTATCGAGGACCGCATAATGGCAGTAAAGAATTCCTGGGACCCGAGCTCGCCTCAGAACAGATTCTCCTACTTTTTCTACAATCTCGCTCCTCAACCTCTATCTGTCCCACTCACTTCGCTACCTGTTCCAGCAAACATAGCAGCTTCACCAAACCAGCTTCAACTATATAAAGCAGCAGTACTGGAAGATCCGAACCCTGAAATGCTAGTACCCGTCTTAGCGACATCATTTGATGATCTACAGAAGCGCGTGAATGCGCAGAAGAATATGGCAAGTCTGCACTTGGGCAAGTTACGGTCAAACGAAATGATGGGTAAGATCAAAGATGGAAATAAGAAGCACTGGAGCGAAACCGTAGTCCGTATAGAACGTCTTAACAGAACTCAAGTACGCCTCGAGGGGAAGTTAGTACATATGTGCACGCGTTTGGCGGGACTGCAAAGCGGCCCGTCCGGACATGCGAAAGATGATAACGAGCTCTTATTATACCTGGAAAGGCTGCAAGTGGAACTAGGCGGTGGACCAGCAAACAGTCAACGAGGTGGACCCACGTATGGCAGGAACAAGGCAGTAACGCATCAAGGCGCACGCCTCGCAGGGATAGTAAACGAGCTATGGATGGTCGTGTCGCAGCGGAAAGCTATGATGCAGAATATGAACAATGGACGTAAAAGCGCGTCACCGGAAGGTGCTGCGCAAGGAGAAGGATTCAGTGCAGAATGGGGTGTAGTAGATGAGTCTGAGTTGCAGCGAATCTTAGAGGTTAGTCCCTAGATCCCATTTTCTCGATCTACATGTCTTTGCTGACAGAGTATTCTCTCCATCATGCAGGTCCTCGCGCAACAACAGAAGTCATTGGATTATATGAGCAAAGCACTACGCTCTCTACTCGTTGATATAGATACCACACGACTAGGATTTGGGCTTTCGCCCATATCCGGCAAGGTGGATGAAGAGCAGACATCGGGGCGGGCGAGCATAATGGCATGAGATAGAAACAGACAATGTACCAGGAAGTGCAAGTATGTGTTGTAGAGATGTCAATCATGATGCAAGAAGCACCAGCGGCGTTACTGGCTCACAGAAAATTTGCATGTAGCCCTGATCTCATTGAATGCGTGCATTGCCGCCAATCTTACATTTGGCCAGCGCGAAGCCTGAACGATTAATGCCAACTAGACTGATTTGTGATGCTACATCTTTCTTTATACCCGTTCATGCACTGAATGTCTACTGAACAATTTTTCTTCATTACCTTCCTCTTTCTAAATCAGAACGCTGAACTACCTGGTGTCGGGGCTCCGGACGAATCTGCCGTGCTCGCCGCTGTAGATACAGCAAGTGGTGCACCAGGATTGAAGCTTCCACTTGTCGGTTCGTTGGCTAGCTTTTTGCCCCTGGGTTTACCTTTCGGCCAACCGCCACCTCCGCGTTTCTTTGATGCGTCTCCTTCAGCGCCCAACTCCCCCTCAACAGGTTCCTTCTTGGCTGCTGGTTTACGCTTTTTGGCAGGCGGTGCGTTCGGATCATCTGGGTTCGCCTTTTTGGCGCGACTGCCTTTGCCTTTCGCAGGTTTGGCTTTGCCATTTGCTGCTCCATTAGCAGCAGGCGTACCCTCTTCTTCGCCTCCGCCCATACCTTCCGTATCCTCATCTGGATCTTTGTACTTCTTGTTCGACGTATTGGAAAAGAAGCCGAAGGCGTCATCGTCATCATCTGCACCTCCCCAGCCATTCGAGCTGTTGAACCCAGAGGCTTTCGCATTGGCGGCGATTTCTTTGGCTCGCTTGTTCTCTTCGCGCGCCTTTGCGCCCTTCTTGCCGTTATCAATCGACTTGAGCTCTTGCGCTGCCCTTCTGGCTTCGTTCTGTCGCATTGTCTCTTCGAGCTCATCATCGTCAAGAAGCAGATTGACAACCTCGTTGCTGTTGATCTGGTCGGTAGCCCCTGTTGCGCTGACAGCTTGTGTCGATGATCCCACAACGGCGTCCTGTACACTCTTCTTTGTTCGCGCAAGCTGTACTATCCGTTCATCGATTGTACCCTTGGTGATCAACCTGTACACCGTAACTTGGCGAGTCTGTCCCAGGCGATGCGCTCTGTCCATAGCTTGAACGTCATTTGAAGGATTCCAGTCGGAGTCATAGAAGACGACAGTATCGGCCGCAGTCAAGTTGATACCCAATCCACCTGCTCTCGTGGACAGCAAGAAGATGAAGATTTCTGGCTTGGTTTGCCAATCTGTGACCATGTCTCTGCGCTCCGAAATTGTGCTTGAACCATCTAGACGTAGATACTTGTACTGTCGGAAAGCGAGGTACTCTTCCATGAGATCGATCATACGTGTCATTTGGAAGTAGACAAGAACGCGATGACCTCCAGCCTTGAGCTGTGTCAAAAGTTCGTCCAGTTTGGCTAGCTTTCCAGAGTCCAAGATGAGCTTATGCAGCTGCGGCACCTCCATAGGAGCCAGCGGCAATTGTGACTTGGTGAGCTTGCCGACTATGCCCGTTGACTCCCCGGGAACGCCATACAATGCAGTCCGGACGTTGTCGTCGAATCGCATATCATGCTGTTTGTATGCGAAGCTGCGGGACGAGCTGAAGAGCTCTGCAGGCGGCGCTTGCGCGGGATCGATGTAGAAGCGCATGTCGGAACGGTTGAAGCGAGAATAATCGCGATACTGCTCTTGTATGCGGCCAAGAGGTGGTAAACCAAGATATCTCCACGAAGGATCGTCTGGTAGAGTCCGTCTACCTCGTACTGCAAGCCTGCGAGAAGGTAGACCAGAGATCTTGTCTTGCATGGCAGCTATTTCGGCGTTCTCCTTATCTTCCTCGGCAACTGCCAAGCGTTCCACGGGGTTTCCACTGCGCGCTAGCGTGCGGAGCGCTGTTGGGGAGAGGCCGGAGAAGCTTTCAAAGTCGAAAGCGGGATCCTTGTCGACATAAGGGGACATATTGCGCGACGTGTAGATATTCATAAGAGAGGAGAGGTAGCTTGTATCGGAAAGATCCAGTTTCGGAGAGTCGTCGTACAGCAAGCGCGGCACTCGGACTTCAAGCAAACTATGGGTTGAATATTGAACATTGAGATTGTTACCTTCTCTTGCGAGATTGTAATTTTGAGGGAACTGGCAGAATGCAAAAGGTGCTTCCACATCTGCACGCTCGAAGAGTTCAGGGTGATTGCACACTTTGCGGAACTGCATGATGAGATTCATGAGTCGCTTTACTGAATCATCATCGCTTAGCGACGAGGCCCGCTTGACTAGATCTGCGATTGATATGTTCTGCCGTAATGTGCGGTACATTTGACGTTGTCGCGGTGTCAAATCGCAGTACAGGTCGATTTCGATCTGCAGGGGTTGTAAGAGACTTAGCCGTCTCATCAGCAAGTCTACAGAAAGGAATACTTACCTTATCTGCCAGCTCATTCTGTACATTCTTCTTGATACGTCGCAACATGAATGGCTTCAGGATCATATGCAGCCTTCTAAGCTGATGTTCGTTCATTCCGCCTGACTTGTCCGCATTCCCTTCAATATCCTTACTGAACCAATCGCTGAACTCATTATGCGAGTCAAACAGACTCGGCATGATGAAATGCAGCAATGCCCAGAGTTCCTGCATAGAATTTTGGATAGGTGTTCCAGTAAGCAAGAGACGATTTCGGCAATTTAACCCAAGTAGGATCTTCCATCGTGCACTTGCTGAACTTTTGATAGCTTGAGCCTCATCCAGGACCATGTATTGCCATTTTACCTTATTGAAGTACTGCTCATCCGTGACTACCAGCTGGTAACTCGTCACAAGGACATGGAAGGGTGCATTCTGATCGTATCGTAGCGACTTTCGATTCCAGAATTTACGTAGGATAGTTCTATCTTTGACATTACCCCAGTATGGCAAGACTTTGAGCGCAGGTGCGAACTTGGTCAGCTCTTGTTGCCAATTGTGCAGTGTCGAAGCGGGAGCGACGACAAGGAAGGGACCCCAAATGTTGTGATATTCGGCCAGATATGCCATCAACGAGATAGACTGAACAGTTTTTCCGAGACCCTATAAGAGCGGATGCATCGTTAGCATGAAGTGTCCGACGACATGAACGAAGCCATATGAACGCACCATCTCATCCGCCAAGATACCATTGATACCCTGCTCGTACAGATTCGCAAGCCAATTAAGGCCTTTAAGCTGATATTCTTTGAGCTGACACGTAAGCATGGTAGGTTGTTTGACGAGTTCGACGTCGCCTGCCATTTGTGGATTCTGGAAGTTGAGGTCGTCGACTGTAAAGAATCAGATCATGGAGTCATATCAGTGTATATCCTCAAGAATACTCAGGAGGTTCAATACTCACTGTTGATCTTGGACATGCTAGGATCAGGTTTGTTACCACCTTCACCACTCATATCCTCATCATCATCCTCATTAATGACATAATTCTCCTTTGCATTCTTCTGTTCCATATCATAGGTATCATCGAACATTTTAGTCTTATTCCGTGTGGCTTCAAGTGCAGCTTGAGCATTTGCTCTCGCGTGTGCTTCAAGATTCTTCTCATCGTCAAAGTCGATAGCTGATAAATCTGATTTTGACATCCCCGATGTACCACCTTCCGTTAATGATGGGATGAGACTGGGTCCGGGCGCCGCTGCTTTATTTGCAGAACTCGAACCTGCTGTTTCAGCGCTATCTTCCATCTCGTCGGCTGGAGAGAAGCAAGTAAAGGCACATCAGTTTCTTTTTCTCCACAAAAGCCTAGCTCACCAGAAGGTTCCCAAGACGGTACTCTCGGAAGCATATGGATGAGACGTGCGACTCACTCTTCAATTTACTGCCAACGAAATGAGAATACAATTCCGTCTGAGTAATCAAGAAATTCAATTTCCTAGCTTGTCTTGAAGCTTCACGTAATTCTTCTTCCTTCCTAGCTTTATCAAGCAATTCCTTCTCTTGTTTCCTTTTATTCTCTCTGGCTGTCTTCTCACTTCCTTTCAGATGTAATAATAATTCTCTCATTACACGGCGAGCTTTGATTTGAACATCTTTAGGCGCTTTGGGGTGTTTTGTATTGTACTTCTTAGCTTCCCGTGCTGCTGCTGCTGATAATCTTTTATTGAATAATAAGCGTGACGACAAGCCTTGTTGTTGATACCTTATGATCTTAGGTATGTTACTTCTCGCTAGTGTTGCCCATACTTTCCTTTCTGCATCCACTAATGCTTGTCCTGTCAACTTTTCTTTAGGTTGATTACTACTGCTGCCTTTACCATTTTGGGATTGAGGAACAGCAGAGGAGCGGATAGAGTCTGTATTGCTGAAAGCAGGAGAGGGTTGTCTACTATCCGAGTCTGCATAAGGAGCAGGCGAAGATCGCATATGAGGGGGAAGGGTAGAAGCAGCCAATGACGATTGACCATCGGCATTAGCTGAAGTAGTATTGATACCATTCGCAGCAGCAGCGCCAGGTGTAGGGAAGTTGAAAGGAGATTCGCCAGATCCACCTTCCATAACATCTGAAAATTCGACTTTGACACTGGGTGATAATAATCTATCTGAACCATCATCCCCTGCCAGACGGGGTCTTTTCGCGTCATTCGCAGAAAGTCCAATTCCACCACCTTGTGCTGTAGAAGTTGATTCTGAAGAAGCAGCTCTTTTCCGATTTGACGTGGATGCTAGATCTCCATTTTGACTTTGACCATCTATGGACATGGCTTGTGAAGCAGCAGCAGCATTGCCATTCTCTGTGGAGGGATAGACTCCATTCTCATGCGTTAACGAACCGGGTAGAGGTGTGCTTTCCAACGCAGCTTCAGCTTTAGCTTGCAATTGAGCTTGAGCTGCTTGTCCTTTCGGAGCTCTCCTTCTCTTCTTAGGCGCTGGCGCACCGGATGCCGAAGCATTACTAGGCGCCGGACTAGATGCATCACCTCTTTCCCCCGTTGCATTTGAAGCAGCACCACCTCTTTGACGTGGAGTAGGTAAAGAAGCAATAGCATTCGCGATATGAATGGCAGTTTCTTCTTCTGTCATACCTAATGCTTGAGCTTCCAAAGTAGCCACCTTTTCTTTCTCTTCCAGTGCATTCTGTCTTCTTTTCTTCCATCCTTCTCGCGCTGATGCTTTTTTCTTTTCTAACTTTTCTAATCGGTCAGCTTCTTCTTCTGCTGTTAATGGCGCTGCTGGTCCTTGATTTGCTGTACTACTTGCTGCTGTTGCTGTTCCTGCTGCACCACTTGCGGTCGAAGTCGACGCTTCGGCTCCGGTAGCGGAAGTACCTTCAGCGGCAGTAGTACCAGCATGTGTACCATTAGCTTCAAGAGCCTTCTTCTCCTCAAGTACAGCTTCGACAACTTCCGGGTCTAATCCACCATTAGCAGCAATGACCGGGGCACCATTCTCATTTTCTGCACCAACAACCGCATTGCTGGTACTACCGCTTCTTAGAATATCTTCATCCATAATTTCAGACAAAGCAGCGCCAGACCATTGAGTTATTGTATTCGCAGTATTGATCAGGTTAGAAGTTGTAATTGATGAGAAATCTTGTTTGATCTTGTAATTGAATTGATTCGCTTTGTGGACTGAGAGTTTTGCTAGGTAGGGATTAATCAAGTGGGGATGTTGAGGTAGTAATGAATCTGCCTCTGTGAGATTTACAATGTAGGATTCGGATGGGTGGTTGCGCCAGTTATTGTGTTTGTTTGTCGTGCATGCAAAGGTACGTTTCGAGGATGAATGGAAAGAGAGTGTCGTTGATGGTACGAGTAGAATTGACAGCGAGAATAAAGGTATCCACGTCGCATTGATGTTTGGTATCGTTCATGGACCAGAACGAGGAACGGCCAAGAAGGAGAGAGAGAGAGAGAGAATTCACCAGTAGATGCGCACCAGGAGTGGAAGGTTGGTGCAAAGTGCCAAGCGGACGAATTAAAAGAGTGTGAGAGATTGCGAAGTCAAGCCATTGCGAGGTCGATCGAAGAAATGCGCGTCGGGAGAAGGTGAGCAGCGGAAAGGATTAAGGTAATGGAGGAGGTGGATGGAGTGAGAAGAGTAAAATAGAAGCACAGTACGTCAGCTACTGATTAGTTTCTAGTACAGTCTGCTGAGGTCGGAAAGCCCGCGAAAGAAAGCTACGAGCACTAACCTGCGATTACAGCAGCTGTATTCTCTACCCAGTCAGGATCAACGTAGTTTATGTTTGTACTTTCTTTGATTGTTGCACCAATAGCAGGAGTAGTAGAAGTAGAAGAAGAAGAAGTTCCCTGTTGCTGTTGTGTGTTAAGTAATGCTTGAGCTGCTGAGAGAGTAGTCGCTCCGCCTCCTCCTGATGCTGCTAAGAATGCTGCAGCTGCTGCTGCTGAAGTAGCGTCGGCTTCTTGAGTATTGCTCGACGAGGAAGCAGTAGGAGTAGCTGATGTTATCTTCTTCTTTCGCTTAGGTGGTGCCTAATAAACGAATACAAGAACACCGCGTAATCAGCGGGAGTATCCTTAGAAGCTTCGCTCCAGTCCATCCCGTTCGCAAGCAATTCAAGCTTAAGCGGTATGCGAACTGAGAGGACAGAGACAGCAAAGAAAGAGAAAAGAAAAGCAGAGAGGCTTACCTTCTTACCAGCAGGAGTAGACTGAGTATTGGAAGAATGAGAGGAAGAAGAAGGTTGGATTTGAGGAGGAACGTGTGATGCGATTGGACGAGAAGAGGAGGAGGACGAGGTGCTTTCGCTCCCAGGCTGAGGCTGAGGAATCGCCGCTGCTGCTGTGGTCGTGGTGATTGTCGTGCTTGGAGGGAGGGCGTTCGCTGGAGGAATAGATGAGGAAGAGGAGGGTTGAGGAGTGGTTGATGAGTTGATAGAGGGATCAGGAAGAGTATCACTCGTTGTACGGTGCTCTTGCTGCTGTGTTGTAGTTGCAATGGATGACTGAGGCTGGTTTGCCGTTATAAGTGACGATGATGAAGCTGCTGGTGATCCTTCTGCAGTGTTATTGACGGGCAAGGATAATGGCTCCTCTATTCCAGCTGACACAGTATCGCTATCATGCATGTCCTCTCCATAGTCATAATGCTCTGCTCCATTCAGTAAGCCAGACAGGTCCATCGTCGTGCTTATTGCTGCTGTCTAGCTGTCCCTGCGCTCTTCCCTCCTACGCTACGCCTGCTGCAGCCGCGTAAATGAGGGACGCTGCTAAACTGAGTGTAGATATTGATGGATGGGCAAGTGAATGCAAGTATATATTAACGAAATGCAAGTTGATAACGACAGACAATGAAAGACTATCGCTAAATATGCTACGACTACGACAATGACAGTGTGGCCAATCGTTTCACTGGGATTATCCCCCTTGCTCTCGCAAAAAGCTGTCAGCAGCTGGCAGCGCGAGCGCGAGAGCGAGATACAGAATATACAGATAGATCTGGTGGTGACAGCCGGCGGCGGGCGGTGATGCGGTAGAAAAAGAGAGGCGAGATTTAGAAAGTAAAAGGAGCTGAGTAGGTTCTCAGCACATGATGGTAGACATAATGCATAACACCACACCAACGCCTTTCCACAGGTATCATGGCTATCGCCTAAATGCCCCATCATCCCCGGCCGTCGTTTCCATCCGTCCATCCGCCCACTGCACCCGGCATCCCTCCAACTTTCAATTCTCCATATTTCGCCTCCCCCTTTTTTCTCTTCTGGATCTTCATTCAGTCTTTGCTCCGGTGCAAGGCGCGTTCGCCACGTTGACAGTATGGACGGTATCATACTCACAATGACATGTTCAAAGTCCTCCTCAGAATTGCAAGCCAGTACAGCATTACATCGCATGTGGGTCTACCACTCTGTCCCTGTCTTCTACCTGTCATGTTATAACCTTGCCGGCCTGCAGACTTTCGAGGTATCTGCCCGATTCGCGCACACTGGCTGGAGAACAACCTTGCTAGATACCGCACAGCCGGAAGTCTCGCTAGTGGAAGTACAGCATGAAACCTGAGAGGGTATCAAGTAGTATAGCATTCTCTGCATTCCCAAAAGGTCTCGATACTATCTCCGGTATCTCGACCGCTCGCCAGTGATCGATCAGGTCGCTTCGACATCCGCCTTATCAGATTGCGGCCCAAGCTTGATTCTGCATCTTTGTTTCGTAAAGTAAACCCGTGTCAGCATCGAAGTTTGAAGTGGGGTCCTATCAAGAGTGTCGAACCCCGCATTGAGCCTTCGAGAACATCACTGGACTCGGCAGACGAAGCATGGCGACTGAAATCACTTCCTCCGGAATCGATGCCATCCTCTCACGTCTTCCCTCATTAGCATCGCAAACGTCCCATTCCGAAATCTACAACATCAACATAAGCGAAATTGAAAATCCAGCAGTCAAATTAATAGCAGCTAAATACTTAAAAGCTAATGATAATGATGTAGAAGCTACTTTAAAAGCAATTGAAGACACTTTAAAATGGAGGAAGGAGTTCAATCCTAGAAAAGCGGCTTATGAGGAGACATTTGATGTGAAATTTGATGGAATTGGGTATAATACTGTTTTAGGGGATGATATCGTTGTTTGGAATATATACGGTAAGTCACTCTGTTACCTGGTGTCCTGGCTTCTGCCTGGATATACTATTTTGCTGACACACGTGTTCTGATTTCTTTGACGCTTTGTATGGTAATTCCTTGAAACAGGCGCCTTGCAAGATAGGAAGAACCCTGCTGAGCTATTTGAACCCGTCGAAGACTTCATCCGTTGGCGAATCGGTCTAATGGAACGCTGTATAGATCTCCTCAAGTTATCGGGTAAGGCTTGGCTCGAAAGCATTTTCGTGAGTACTTCATTTCTGACATGTTAATTATGGTGCAGAATATACCGGCGACGGAACGGTCGATGATAGACAAGCTATTCAAATACACGACTATATGCGCGTATCCATGTTTCGGATGGATTCGAATCAGCGTGCCGTTACTAAACAAGTAGTAGATCTGATGTCAAAGGTATGTCCCATACAGTTCCTTATACCTCTTTCTTCTTATGACTTCCAAGGGTCCATTACAAGCGTGTGTACTGATACTTAGGTCACTCAAATTCCATATCTGATGAATATACTCGGTCAATAGCATTATCCCGAATCTATGAAAGCAAAATATATGATCAACGTACCTTTCATAATGAGCTGGGTAATGTCTTTCGTCAAGACTTTTATATCTAGAGAAACGTTGAAGAAGATAATGGTGATGAGCTATGGGAATGGATTGGCTGAATATATTGGTCATCGGGATGTGTTACCGAAGGAATATGGTGGGCAAAATGATAAAGGTTTGAAAGATCTGAGCACGTCAGATGGTACGCCCTGATCACAGCTACACTGTCGTATGTAGTAGGACTCGAGGACTGACAGAAAGAGGCGACTCGGCATCGCAATGGAGCTTCAGAAAGATGGAGGACTGTCCTATTTCAGTCGAAAAAAGCAAATAGTGTGAAAAGAACATAAGAAGTCTGATAATGCGCATGAAAGATAAGCTGCCCATCTGATGAACACAGTGGAATCTGGAATGACCGACATGGAAATAATCCTAGTTGTGATTATTGCGACTAAAGTACAGGGTCTGTCGACCAGTTGATCCGGCATTTGCAATCGCTGGCAAACCTGTACCATCCTTGACTTCGAAGATGGGCTTTCAAACCATCTACTACCTCATTGCATCTTTGAGGGTTCCATACCGCAAGTAACTGGAGCACTTCGGTTCCAGAAGGACTTGCCTGCTGGGCGTTATGTCCGAACACTGTAAAACCCGCGTTGCTTGGCTGGATCGCGTAGCGCCCTGGAGATAACACGTCCTGCAGACTTGGTCCCGGAGCCACCGCGAAGCTTAGTCCATATACTGCGCTATTGTCAGGTGTAGTTCTGGTGTCTGATACTTTGATTATTGTCGCCTGTGTGGTGACAGTGGCTGTATAGGTCTGAGAGGCAGCGGGCGGAGAAGGGGTGTATGGGGATATAACATAAGCGGAAGGGAGCGGTCCATGAGGCCCTCCACCTGTCAACGGACTGACCGCCGCCCTTGATGAGGTATTCGTGCTAGGCTGCGGGGCCGGCGCACCATGACTTCCCCTACTGCTATCGTATGGCGAGGAGGTATACCTCAACGTGTTGCCATCGTATCCGAGCGCAGGGGCGGCAGTAGCCGCGACCGCCGCCGGAGGTTGCTGCCATTCTGATGCAAGTCACCACCTGTATCCATCCCACCATTCCCACCTGGCTTGGGACGCGTCCCGCTCCTCAGTAGGATAGCACCGGCAGCAGTAATTGCCTCCATAAGTGGAATGGGGAAACGCCTCATCGTGTATTCCCCGACAGACGAAATGATCCGCTGAAGTAGCACGGACTGTCGATTGAGGAGGCTTGTAGTCTTTTCGCTTGTTTTGCTTTTTCCCGAACAAGGATGGCATCTTCGTCGGTTTCGAGAGCTTCGCGGAAGGATATCGGCAAAGGGCCTTGTGGTGTCGTGTCTGGTCAAAGGAGAGATCGTTACAACTTCGACAGTATTCACTGTGTGTGCTGGGACGGCGCGGCAGTGCCAGTGTGCTATCGCATCTGCGAAGCTGTAGCGCTGTGGTGCTGTGGTGCTGTGGTGCTGTGGTGCTGTGGTGCTGTGGTGCTGTGGTGCTGTAATGCTATGGTGCTGCGGTGCTATAAGCCGTAATAATGCGGTGTTGCCATCTCGTGATGCTGTGCTGCTGCGATATGCTAGACTTTTCTAGTGGCTGATCGCCTGTTGCCTGGGTGCAGCTATCTAATCACCACGATGAAGGCCAGAAAAAGAAGGAGGGGGGAGGGCATATTACTTACGCTCCAGTTAGGGTTTTATCGTGAGATAGCATGCTGACCAGAGTTCTTGTCTCGACACGCATCGATGATGTACATGTATCATTTTACACTTGCATTCATACGCGATATCGGGAGGAGACCTCTGTGTGATGGCGACGATACGATGTCTCGAACCACCTTTTCGTGCAGCGGACTGCTGATACGCATACATAGCACTCAGGAGTCCTCTCCGACGTTGCCATCGTGCCTAGCCAGGTGCTCAGGAGGTACGCTGCCCATTACGCTGCTAACACGCGATCTCGCTCGCTCGTTCTAGTAGCGCGGATGGTTAGCCAAATCGAAGAGCTGTCATGCCAGACTGTCGACGCCTCAGTCTGTGTGAACTTACTTGACCATCGTTGACTTCCTTTGCCTTCGGTTTCTGTGCCCTTTTGCCTTTGCTTTTCAAGCTGGTCAACTTCCTCTGAGCGAGTGAGTTGACCGTATCATGCATCTCCGCATTCTCCATCTCTGCATCTACATCGTCTCCTTGCATATCCTGATCCACTTTTGAGTGCACAGCATGTCCACCGCTATCCTCTCTTTGCGCTCTATACACTTCCAAGTGTTGAAAAAGATCATCGAATGCTTCATTGGGCAACTTGGTGTTCTCATTGAGCAGAGCAAAGAACTTGCGCTTGAGTATCTGTCTGATGAACTCGATATATTCGCCATCCCACCATCCGTCTCGTATCTGTACAGCCACAATCCTCGGTGTCAGTCCGGCTCATCTTGCTCTTGTATAGTAAGGGGTGGTAAAACTCACATCACACTCTTCGCGCACGAATTCGGCATTCTGTATCACTTCTTGAAGGAATGGATCTGTCATGTCGCATAGCTGGTAATTGCCGACATTCCGATGAACAGCTTCGCCATCGAATATATGCGAGTTGCAGTCCCTGTAGCCAGTGCCGTGTTCAGCCGCTATGATTTTCCTATGAGTAAAAGCGTTGACTTACCCTTCGCCTTCGTTCATATCGCCGGCATTGCCTGCTCCTGTGATCTTCTTCAGGTATATGCGATTGTTTGCCATATTGCGAATCATGACGCGTTGATAGCTGAGGATTGTCCGGAGGTCAGATCATGATCCTAGTTCCGACTAGTGCAAAATAGCTTACAAGCGTGCTTCAGGATCTTGTCTTGGATCGTATCCAAACCGGATACAACTATCTCTGAAGGGTCCGTCTGAAAAGGACCAAGAAACGAAAGGCAGCGTGTTCTTCAAGCTGTTTTAAACGAACAAGTCAGCTATTTTGGACTATCGTTGAAGAAGTAGCAAATAGGATCAGCTCACTTGGCTATCCGCGCGCCATCCTGCTTCGATAGGGTATTGAGCAGCGCATTACGCGTCCATACTGGCCTCTCTTCGAAAAGCTACCGCGTTAAACAATCAGTAGCCGTCAAACAGACTATCTTGGCCGTATGCTCACTTTCGTCAGCTTCCTGATCGTATCGAGATCTAATGCATTTGTCGGCATCTTAGATTCCATAGCTTTCGTAGGACCAGCTGGCACCTGTGCGACATCGATGCAGACTGTCAACTGAGATCTACGATAGTGTGCCTTTGTGCAAACGCATAAAACATACCTCGGTAGCCGGCGCGGCGAACGAAATGGTAATAGGCAACACTCCTTTGTACTTCGCTTTATTTACAAGACGCGTGACTTCTGATCCATCTGGCTTCGTGACGGTCGTGGGTATCGATAGTGGATTCGCACGATATCTGTCGCAACATAACAGGATTAGCGTTGGTGTGGCAGTCGAGAAGAGCAAGAGAGGAATAGACTGACGCGTATATCTGAGGTAGCGTTAATCTACTGAACACCGGCGGAGGTAGTAAGTGTAGATTTTGGTCATAATCTTCTGATGGTTCCGGAAAGCGATATTGCTGCATCGTTTGGACTGTCGAAGCTGGATGTCAGGGAGAGTCGGACATTATATCCGAGCATTTAAAGATGCAAACATACCATCCATCGTCCGTAATGCCTTGCCTAGCTTCACAGTTTCGTCGCTCTCCGCATTTGGCGGTAGATACTGCAAGTCCGCCATACCTGCGCGATATGCAAACGTGACTTTTAGCATACACATTCATCATTGATGGCAGGAGAGCAGACGCACCTCTGAACCTCACAAGCTTTTCCACTACACCCATAACTTCCATCTTATATACACCCTTATCATCCACGACGCGTTCGCCGACGATTTTCGTCTTGTCAGTCCTTCTTCTTCGCTTCTTGATCACTTTCAAGAGCACGATATTGCAGCCATCCGTTATATTCTCCCCGCTAACGGCATGTGAGAAAGTCACATCGGGTCTGAAGTTCACCTCTACGACTCCATTATCTGCGTGTAGCGCTTTCGAAAGACGTGATACTCCGCCTAATGTCTTGATGGCTTGCGATTGAGAGGTTGATGTCGATGCGACCGGACCGGGATACTCGACGAGAGCGTACGAGTTAGATGGTAGACGGTACGTTGGTGCTACAGAGTAAGCAGGTGTGCTGCCGTGCGATGCCATAGCCTGCTGAATTGTAAGGATTGCGAAGTGGTGCAAAGAGAAGCCTAGACGGAGCGAAACACGTGCAGGAAATGTTTGGAAGCAGCACCACAAAGCACAAAGACTTGGAGCAAGCTGAGGTGATCATCAAAAGGGCAGGTGTAGATAGTTAAGAAGACACCCTGCACTAGTCACTACGAGATAATGGTGACAACTCTTCAGCCAGGCGGTCGTGGCGTTGGGTCGTTCGTCTCGGTGAGTGACGAAGGTGATAGAACGGATTAGTGAAGGACTTTGGATCAGTCTCGCTTGTTCTCGTTCCAATACACACAATCAATCACGTAGACAAGGCATCTCGCTCACTAACAGCATGGAGCTAGAATCTGCACCTCATGCTTCAGGATCAGCTTCTGGCTCGACATCATCCAGACCATCACTCGCACGCGACCCAAGCAGCAACAGCGGACGTCCCAAAGGTATACTCAAGAATGCCCATCCAACAGCAGAGGGCGGCACAGTGAATGAAGGAGTACGATGGGATGAAGTCAATCTCAACTTGAACGAGGTAGAGAAGGAAGCCACCACAAGAATGCAGATCACTGAACCCAAGTGAGTGAACATGCTGATGGAATACTGCTAGATGATCGAAGGGGGGAAAGAGCCACTGACGATGATGACGATGATAATGAGCTGACTCAACGCTCTTATGGTCGACTAGGACACCTTACGTACGCTACAATGCTGAAACAGACGAGGTCATGGACTTGGACAAGATCCCAGGCTTCGAGCTAGGTCAAGCCGAGCGAGAGGACCAGCAACAAGCGCTATCACAGTCAACAGGCGAGGGTGACAGTAGCAATGCAAATCATGACATGCATGAGGGGGGTTCATCTACATCAGGAGCTTCTGACAGTGCAAGACCTACACTCAACAACAGAGCACCTTCAGCTTCATCTCGCTCCTCGTCGTTTAGTGGATCAAGACGGGGCTCAGAGACCTCAAGGCGGGGCTCGGACGTAAGCGAGCGTAAGATGGTAGTCGTCGAGGATCTAGGTCCCGGCGCAGATGCCGAAGACGAGGGAGCAGATGAAGAGAGTGGGTGACTTTCGTACATATGCTACTTCATTCCAAACGCAGCTAATCTTGCACCCGCTTTGCTTGCAGCCCGTAAGGCAAAGAAAGAGTTCAAAGAGAGAAGAGGATCCCATTATTCAGGCGAAGGAGAAGTAATGAAGCGTTTCAGGGCGGGTATGATCAAAGATGACGAAGACGACGATGATGATAACGATGAGGCCATCGATATGGATGATGATGAAGATGAAGAAGATGACAAAGATGAGAGCAGCGGAACTATCTCTGGAGGCGCCAATGGTCAACAGGCGACTGGTGTTAATGGACAAGGGAGCAGGAGGACGAGGAATATCCCTCCTGTTCCACCTATTCCAAATGGGCTAGCATGAGCTATTCCAGGCAGCCGTATAGTCCGAAATTGATGCCACCGTGCTTATCGCAATATATCGCTGGCCAGTAAAGCAGTCCAAAGCAAGCTCGAAGAAAATCAATGATTGAAACCTCCTGTATCTATAGTTTAATAAGCCTGGAACATGGCTTATCTCATGCAAAAGAGACTACATGTCCGAAACAGTGAATGAGAATCTTCCTATCATGCTTGGTAACGACACCTTGCCATTTACAACAGTGTGTCCGTCTAGGATACTTCGTTGGCTATCCCATTACATTCAAGCAGACTTGCCAGAGTCGCCTTCCTGCCCTTCAGGCGGCCCTTCTCCTAATGCTTCTTTCAAGCTTGTCTTCGCTGTGCCTCGCTTGAGTGGCTGAATATCGTTGTTCAGGGTCAGTATATGCCATGCTTAAAGCGATTAAAGTGATCAAAAACCGTACCTTTGGTTGTGATGCAGCAGGTTTCCAGCCGATCTATAGGAGAAAACGAGATTAGCAGTCGGCTACCAAGCAGATCCGCCCGAGTGATGACTTACAGCAAAGATGATTTGGAAGGTGGCCGGTATCGTTCCATCCTCATTACCATGCAGCGCTGTATCCGAAAGGCTCGTTAATGTGATGCGCGACAGGGAGACATTCAGGATACGCACCTCTGTAGATAGCGTCTGCAGCAAGTAGTGTATCGCGCTTCAAATGCGGCCTTCTCATTCCTACAGCATTACTTTCTCCCATGTATCGCAAGTCATCAACGAGCTCGAAGATGGATGGGTAATTAATCGTGATTTCATCGACGTCTACGGCAGGTAAGTTGAAGCCTGCTCTTGAAAGAAGTGATGACATAGAGCGCGAATCTGAAGCGTTTTGCGACGTCAGCTTTGCTTCCAGGTGATGCGAGCGATGTGTCGAGGAGAGACTGACCCGTCATAGGCGAGACACGCGGCGAAATACCACCTTCACGCTCTAGCTCAGCGAGCTGTAATGCGGTCCTGAGCTCGAAGAGCGTGTCTCCACCCAGCAGAGCTCCAATGAACACACCGTCTTCTTTCAATGTATGCCGGATCTGAATGAGCGTTCCTATCATTGTGCGCGGTAAAGTCAGCCTTCTGTATTATCCGACTATATGCTCGGAGCATGCCCAACACCATACGAACGACGCACCTGGTAGGTCGTTCACCCAGTGCAGAGCCAGATTTGACATCACTACATCTTGCGAGTCTGGTGCTAATTTGTGTGGCGAGAAGTTCTCCTCGTCTAGCACTATACGCTCGACGTCGACTAAGGACGGCGAAACAATGTATGAGCGGTCAGGAACAATGGTGCGCGTTAAGTAACAAGTGTCATATACATACCGTCGTATTCCTCCTCCGCATCTCGAAATAGAAGATCCTCTAGAATGGAGGAGAGATGTGGCATATGTTAGTATTCGTGCCAAAGCCTGGGACGGTGATGAAGGGGAGAACATACCTGCTGAATCGCACATTATCACTTTTTGCGTTATGTCCCTGTCTAGATGCTTGACTATATGACCTGCTCCCGAACCGAAATCGACAATGACAGGGTATCTCTTCTTAATGTCCTGTTGGCAGATGAAGGATGATGGAAATCATAAATCAGAATCTATCGCAGCAGACTTCATTCTTCTCCTGCATACGAGACATCAAAGTCTGATGCTGAAAAAGAAGGCAACGTACAAGCAAGCGTTCTACCAAATTAGCAGCCACTTCATCTTTCACATAATCAGTCAATCTAGAATGCTCAACATCTCTTCTGACAGCTCTATTTTTCTGTTTTATCTTGGTAGCTCTATCAAATACAGCGTATGCACTTGGATTTGGTATGCCTGTACTTCCTGATGATGTCGTTGAAGAAGTGCTTGAGCTGGAAGAGGATGATGGTGATCTCGAACTTGACGCTGAGATGGGCGTTGCATAGTATCGGACTTGCTTAAAAGCTGGAGAGGCCCGGCCACCGCAAATGTTACATGGCAGTGAGTTACGTAAGGTACGCAAGGAGCGCGATGCTGTTGTGCTTGCCATGCTATATCGATGTCTTGAAGATTGTTGCAGTAGGAGGGGAAGAGAGCAAGGCGATCGACCGGGCGCTATGAAGTCCATCACCATGCTCAGTCCTGGAAGATGGCAGCAGTGTGATATGGCAACAGTTTCGTGTATTGGTCGTATCAAAGTAATCTACATGGGCATTGAAAGCGATAAAGTATGCTACAGTTCTCAAGTCATGTTAGATTGGATGTGGCGGTTTGGTGAGGCCTTTCTTCCGCAAAGAGAAGGTTCTCTTCGTCTTCTTCGCACTTATCGATTATACAAAGTGAAGGTAGCTGGCATTTACTCAAGCACCACCTTTCTGCGCATCTTAGCAGGAGCAGGAGTAATCACCGAAGCTGTTGTGGTAGTCACAGTCGAGGTTCCCAATGGATCGGTAGCTGGCAATGGAGTACTTTCGCTCATATGAGTCCAGGTCGGTATGGTTTCACTGGCGAGGTCGTTGCTAATGACGGGAATGTCTGTTCCTGAGTCATTGTTCCTGTACAGGCGTCACAGTCAGTAAGACGCCCAGAACAGAAAGACATGATAGATGGAAGACCGCACCAAATGCTGGTTATTACATTGCTGGCTTCGGCAAGAACCGAAGAGAGTGTATTGACAGCGCTTAATTCGCCAGAGGCAACAGGAGCTGCAGTAGGGAGTAGTTCTGCTAACATGCAAAGCTCCTCAGCATATTGCGAAACAAGACTCTGAAGGACAAACGCGTCTCACCTGCAAGACCGGCAGCTCCAATACCTATTCCAGCAACAGAAGCACTCGAAGGCGGCAAAGTGGTAGTTTGAGAAGGCAGACCAAGTCCATCCGTAGAAGTAGTGTTCGCCAAGGCACAGAACTTATCCGCTGCTACTTGCATGGGATACCATTCTTTGCAGTATAATCCAGCAGCCCAACAGTCTGCGAGTTGGGAACTTCATGATGATGTAATGATTGGAGGAAGAAGCTCAGTCACTGCCAATCATCACTCCAGCATGACAGAGAGAACTCACTAGATATCACAGTAATATGCAGCTTGATCTACTTCACTCAGTCCACTAGGTGCAGCTGGAGGTACAGATCTGTTTCATTCGTAAACACGAGCATAATATTGTCAGAGATAGGGTCTCAGTCGCCACCAAGTCACGTTTTCCCATATCATTATTATACACCATAGAACTCACGCGTAGTCACCCAAGCAGAGCATGAGAGCTGTTCCTTGTGCCATTGAACAGCCTGATGCTAGCCATGGGTCTTCAGTTGTGGTTGGAACTGGAGCAGCTGCATCTTGAGCGTTGATGAGTCGGAGAGCTGTCATCGCTGTCATAGCTGCGATAGTGCTTGTTCTTGTGTTGATGGTGAACATGGTTAGATGTGATAGGTTTGATAAGTCTAGATAAACACAAGAAGTAGAGATGAATCTTCCAAGCACTATCAACACTATCATACTTGTGCTTCCGAATTCTCGCTACTTCAGCGTTTGCCTTCGGCATTTACGTCCTTGCCGGCCGTCGCTCGATCATTTCCTTGCCGTCAACGGTCGAACCCAAGACTCGCCAGCAGCGTCATCGTTGACTTTCATTCAACCAAACACAGATGACACGGATGACCGACTGACACACACGTTTGCAATCATGTCCACCTTCTCGACACGATCAGAACCAGATGGCTCGTGGCAGTTTCTTCGCCCTGCAGGCAGTGACGCGAAAGTGCCAATAGTCAGTAGCCTAGATCAACTACCTATACCGGCGACCCGAAGCGAGAAGAAGCGTGTAAACTTCGCTACGAACCGAGGTTTCTATGGGGCGCGCTCCATTCTATAGCAGTTTGCAGAACGTCTCGACGCACTACACGACTCGCGAAAATTTCAACCAAGCTATACCAACCAGCAATACGACGGTAGCGTATATCTGAGGGCGCATCCGCTCCCGATGCTGTAGCTACTTCGAGTAATGCTCATCTATTCCGTACATCCGAGCTGTCTCGTTTCATCGTCTGAAATGAGCACAATTACGCTCATAGGCATGCAGTCCTCGACGGGCCTCTATCTCTCGCAGACTGTAGCTTGCAATAGCAGCTTTAACCTCAGCAGCCGACAATTCAATTTCAGGTTTCGACCTGTCACTGAGGTTGACGTAGCTAAACTCGAAATACATTCCAGTACGGTGGCTCATGCCGCGCTTGACGATGTAAGCGGAGCCAATCTGAAAGGTGTGGATCATTCTGTTTCGGTCACTGCCTGCGTAATCGTAGACCCATTCAAGCGAGGGGTTTCGGGCAATCACGTCCTGCACTTCTCGTGGTATCGGTCGCACCTCCCCTGTCAAGCTTAGTCCGACGTCCGACTTTGTCATGCTTCGAGTCTGCAACACTCTGGAAAAAAAGGAGGAGCTCTTCCGAATCAGTAAAGGAATGTACTGGAAGAAGAAGTGGGTCCCCCAACATAACTCGACTCCACTAGACTCACGGAGGCTCACGGTGACTCAGGGTTGTTACCCAGCTCTGTACGCAACAACTTAGTTGGATTGAATGTGAAAGCTCTTCGCATGTGGATGGCAGCAGGACGGCACTGATCGATATGCTGTGGACGTTAGGGCTATGTTGCATCGCACGGTGAAAAAGCAATCTCGTCTCCCACAGAAAAACCACATCGCAAGCAGGACATCCGCTCGAATAGGCCAACTTTGCTTGACGCTCGGCGACAGGAATCGCTGGTTAGTCATCTCGAAGAATGTCAATTGCTTTTTGTCCCTGATAGATCACAAGGATAGCATAACATGCATGCGGCTGTAGCCTTACAACGCGCCCTTCCAAGTGTAGGGCATAAATTGGGTTTTCGCCGGTCTGGAACGCTACACTAAGGCGAAACAAGACGGCGACCGGGACTAGTGCACAACCTGAATAGCGCAGAACGGTGTCCGTTAGAGCCTAGTTTAAGATGATAGTAATAGACGTTGAAGCCATGATTGTCGACTATCGTTTTGTATACCGCGACCCCATTACACGCTTTCTTGTGGAGAGTGAGCTTGCCAGACTCGCTAGCGCTGCAAAACTTCCCATAACGTTGCTCTTCATCGTACTCTGCCGAATCGAGTGGCACAATTTTCCATTTCGGCCTATTGCTCTTCGGGCCACGTCGCACATGCCTGGGCAGCCGCTCTCATGGCTGACTCGCTATGAGGGACATCGCTCATGAGCGTCTAAAAGGGTGCAGCAGGATCAGCCAATCTCATCCTTAGAATATGGTGGATTCAATACAGACTGACGTTCCTTAGCTTCTCAGCTAGGACAGCTGTACCGCACTCTCGCGCATCGAGGGAAGCTGCTTCGATTTTCCTCTTCTTCCTCCTACCATCTAGATATGAGTATGTAGCATCCCAAAATACGGTGTCCAAGTCGCGATAGACGGCTATTATTGCATTGGTGCCAGTTCCATACTCAGTGCGGACATGCGTGATGACATCCTTTCGAGAGACTGGCACAAGGCGCCACTCTGCCTCTTGTGGCGGCTTGTTTGCAAGTGCGATAGCAGCCTTTCGCATGGCCTCAGGGGAGATGCGCTGGTTTGCTGCTAGGCTTGCTTGCGTATGTGAACCTTTCTTACCGAACATTATAAGCTGACACAAATCTACAAAACCCAAGCATGCGTCAGAGCGTTGGAAGCCTGGCGAGGTGAGTGCTACTTACTTTACTGTGACCCGAGGAAACTGCAAATGTCCTGTGGAGATGAGGCTGCGATACAACTGTTCAGGACAGGTTGATATTTGACTTCTGAATGGATAGGGTTGAGAGCAGAAGACAGAGAGTCGACGAGTCTCGGGACAAACGGAGCATGCATAGGGCAGACTTTTCCGCCGCATAGCTGTAAAAGCTATGCAGCATAGCCGGCGAGCTAGGCCAGGGATGTGAGTGTCATCAAATGGAGTAGTGACGTTACAAGATCTGCAACCAGTCTCGATATATTCGAGATAGCTGGCGGGAGACGCCTGCGAGGCAATACGTGCAGTGCTCATATGGTTTCTTGTCAATCGGCCGGATTGGGAGTTCAAGGGCCCGAAAAGGATCGCTGGTGAGAATTCTGGATCAGAGATCGTTGGGACGTATCACATTGCAAGGTATGTTGCTGAGCGATTGACGCATTTCTAGCTGTGCGAGTTATTGCTATGGTAGTAGAATGTGGCGTCACTGCCACGGCGGGCCGAGTCGACATGTTATGTGAATGGGGAAGATGGCTCGGCAGTACAAACGTGAGACTGAGCATGTAGCCGCTCGCAGCTGTGCGGCCTTCTTATGTTGTAGGCCTGCATCGTGGCGGACGGTGGTGAACCACTCCGAGAAGTAGTGAAAATTCTTCCTCCGACCAATCCCGCGAGCCGTTGCCGAGCCAACCCGTGTGGCCTTGCGAGTTGAGTGATCGAGATTTCTTGAGAACGGCGGCAATCCAGCGGTTGATTTGAAGAATGAGCAAAGAAGATTGTGACATCTTTCTTGTCTTTTGATTGATAAGATCAAGTCTACACTTAAGCTTCATACATCTTCAACAACATGTCCAGACTCGCTTCATTCCGAAAGAACTGGTACGCCCCAGAGGTGAGCAGGCGACTCTATTAGGGAAAATCCTCGTTCAAGAAGGAAGATGGACGACGGTGATAGATTGAAGGACAATGAAGGCTGATACCTTAGTATGACTGCAGGCCATCCCTATCGTTGTCGTCGTCGGTGCTGCCGTCGGTGGATGCGCATGGTACCTCACCCGTCTAGCTCGTGGTCCAGTGAGTTGTTGCTCTTCCATCATGGTGATGTTGAGAAGTACAACTCCAACGAGAAACTGACATCCTAACTCGCCTTGCAGGATATCGTATGGAACAGACACGGCAACCCTGAGCCATGGAACAAGGTCGAGGTGTGTACACTTCTTGCGTTAGATGTTCTGCTTGCTACATAGCTGACTTTCTCTCGCATCTTTCAATCCAGCCCGGCACCAACACAAAGATGATGCAAGTCAACAGCAAGCTTGAAAAGGAATACAAGCGTGATCAGGTGGGTTACTAGCTTGTTTCAGTGCATGTACCTTGCTGTTGCTGACCATTTATTGCCTGTCCACAGTGGTAAAGCAATCTCTGCAAGCTTTCAACCGTCATAGCTCGAACAGCCCGATAGTATGCGAACATGGCTCGATTGGTTCCTCCCAACGATATACAAGCTTCCATCCCTTCGGCCACTCGGAGCATAGATAGACCGCAGTTCTCACCTTGAATATCCTATCCTCCTTTCGTTTACGTTTATCTATAATCTTTCAAGGCATTATTTCCTCGCAAGATTCGCAGTAATCAGAAGCTATCGTTACCTCTTACTAGTTGTTACCTACACTCACACCAAAAACCCTCGCCCTTTTAGAGAGAGCGCTTTAGATTGTCATGTAGCTGCTGCGAATATATATCATATTTCACGAAGATGTCAGACCCATGTTTTTTGGCGTCCACAGTCTCTTTTGGATGGTTGACTACAGACTCTCGTACAAGCGACGATACTGAGCATATATGCGACGGCCTGGCAGTATGTGAGTCGAGAAAGCGCTCCAGAGGCCGTACAAGACTCTCGAGATTGAGACCAGCACCGTGCAAGCAACCGGCTTTCGGCGACTATAGCCTTAACTCACGCTACTCGAGTCCCTATTCGAAGCCTAGTAGGAGGCATGCTCATGCACTGACTAAACTGTACGCCTGAGGGGAATTATAAAGACGAAGGTGTTGACCGAGGGCCACCGTACTGTAGTAATTGCCCGTGGCTTGCGACGCACTTCATTGGCACTGCCCACATCCTTGGCATTGTTATTGCAGTGTCAAAAAAGTAGGTACACTAGAATCTAACTGCACTACTTCGCTCAATCATCTCGAGCGGTACCTTGTGTCCGAGTAAATCTCTAATATTAGAGATACCATATCTGATCATAGTAGGTCTCTCAAGCGATAGACCCCATCCCAATACTCTAACATTCTTAGGTAGTCCCATAGGTTCCAACATTTCCGGTCTGAACATACCCGAATTACCAATTTCCACCAATTTCTTCAGACCAGGATGATAAGCGAAGATTTCCAATGATGGTTCAGTATATGGATTATAAGCAGGTTTGAACTTCAAGTTTGTCAATCCCATTTTTTGGAAGAATACTTCCATGAATCCAATCAGGTCTCCTAGTGTTATATCGACATCTGCTACTACACCTTCTACTTGATGGAACTCAGCTAGATGTGTTGCGTCTACTGTCTCGTTTCGGAAGACTCGGTCGATACTGAAGAGTTTTGTAGGCTTGAATCCACCTGGTTGATTGGCGATCTCGTATAGCATTGCGGAGGAAACTGACGTTGTGTGTGTACGCAAGACCATCTTCGAGGCTTCTTCCTTCTTCCATGGGTAGCGGTAGCCAATTGAGCCGAAGCCGCCTCCGTTCTCGTGGACTGCTTGAACCTTCTTGAGGTATTCATCAGGGAAGTGCGTAGCATTCGCAGGGTCTGAGTGATCATAGATTAAGATAGTCAGTATGATAATTTGAATCTAAATGCAGGACGAATAAGCTGTGGCTGACCTTTCAAGAAGAAGGTATCTTGCATATCTCGAGCGGGATGTTGTTGAGGGACGAAGAGGGTATCGAAATTCCAGAAGGACGATTCTACGAAGGAGTTGGTAGGCATCTCACGGAAGCTGCAAGCAACAGATCTTTAAGTTAAGCCACATGTTCTGGGGCGTTACATTCATTATGAGCAGACTTACCCCATTTCAAAGAAGATATTGCGGAACTCTTCACGGACTTTCATCAGAGGGTGTAATGCTCCCGAAGCTGGTGGTGCACCTTCAGCTGCGAAGTTGTACTTTTTGAAACTTGACTTCTTCCATGCTCCGCTGTATGCACCTTGGCATTAGTGATTTGACCTTGTGACACGGGATTAGCATACAGCTTGGATACTCACCTTTGTAGTAGCTCAACAGTCAAATCAGTCTCTAGCTTCTCTATGCTCTTTGCGTATTTTGGTCCTTTTGTAACGGAATAGTAGATGAGCTTGACAGCTGTAGTCAACTTTCGTTTCTTGAGTTCATCAAGCGTTTTCTTGTCCAAATCACTACCACCGTTCGTCTTCACTGATAATAATTGCTTCTGCGTCGTGTCTTCTGGTGGTGTGTCGCTCTATTCACAGTTGTGTATTAGCATAAGCCGGCCAATGCCTAGAAAATGAACTGTAACGTTGCCTCGGACTTACCGCCCTCGAGAAACCAGCGCCTTGTCGCTTGATCCACTTCTTCTTGAACGCATTCAGCTGACCGACTTGAGCTACATCGTTCCCTAGCTCAGCTTGCAGTTGGGGAGCTGTCTTCTCGGTATCCAGTGCCTGCCACACTCTGAATTCATGTGATCCTTTCTCTGCCATAGACTCGCCCTCTGATGACAGCACGAGAGTCTCATCCGTCTTCTGCTCGAAGTTGACCATCTCCTTTCCTGCTAAACTGTCCAATGCGGCTTTGATGGCCATCTGCTCGCTGTGACTCCCTCCTGCAACGGACGCTCCATCCTGCAGCTTGAGCTCGCGCGTGTCGGTGATGGGCGCCTCATCGAGCTGTTCGAGGATGACCAGCTGCAGCTTGTCCTGCCCTAACGACGATGCTGCCATATTGTCAAGGACTTGCTGCAAGTTGAGTTGCTTAGAAAGTCAAGTCATAAAACAGTCTATTCTGTTACTTTTGCTCCTTTGCTTCTCGTCAATCGAGAAATTGCATTACAGGCATAGACATCAAACCAGCTTTCTAGAGGTTGGCAACAGAAGCTATACATACAGTCCATTGTGAAGACTCGTCATCATGCTATCGAATCTTGTAAGTCGTTTATGCCTCCAGTATACTGCGCCGTCAAAGCTCACACTCCGATGTCAGCCTTCGACAAGATCTCGAGCAATCACAGCTGGACGAACGCTACCAGCATCATCGCAATCAAGAACGCTCATGAGCTTGCGACTCACACCACAATCACGCACTCGTCTAGCAAATGCATCTTTCCTATCCGCCTTCCTCTTTTCAATCTTCACTGTTTCGTACTTGTCCGGTCAATCACCTGGCCGTCTTCCATGTCCTGCGCGGCCCAATGGAACAGGACAGCGCGCTGAGGGAGAGCAAGTAGATGGTCAAGAAATAGTGTACATTGCTCCTGCTGCATCGTCCTCCCGTCCGCTGGTAGTTAAGCAGGCCGAAAAGACAGAAGCTTCCTCTGGAAAGCAAGAGACAAATCAGCAGCAGCAATTCCCTGAACAAGAACCTCGGTTTGGTAGCATATCCGCTAGACTTGCTTATCATGTCTCCAAATGGCGCCAAAATTCGGGTTAACAACAGAACAGTCCAAAGTCAAATCAGAAGGGCCTTTTTGGAACTCCTTAATTATAGCATGAGCCTGCCTAGCTGCGAAAAATTACCTAAAGTCCCTTGATGCGATACAGAGGAGTACGAGAAAGCGACACAAGTACAACGTCAAAACAATCATCTTTCCAGTCGTACATTGACCCAACCTTCCGTCAAATCATCAAGAAAGCTGATACGGAGGCGAACGGATTCTATTGTCGAGATGACTCGTCAGCCGAGCTATCTGAGAAGAGGAGGATTGTCCCACTTACTTCGTTGGAGATCTACCGTGACCTGTCGGATTCAGCACCGTGTCGTCTGTGCTGCCAATGATTCGATCCAAGCGAGGCTTCCTCTGGCCAGGGATACTCTTTGGGCTCAAATGACCGTTCGTCATTGTCAAGCCAGCCAGACCATTTGGAGGAGTCATACTTCCTCTTTCGACAAAGCTAGAAGCAGCCGTACTGGCACCCGCAATACTTCTACTTGGGCTGCCATTCCCGTTTCCATGTCCAGCAGAGCCGTTCGAATGGCCAGCAGTGTTAAGACTTTGTTTGAGATCAGCCAGAGATGTAGTAAAGATGGATGAAGGTCCAGAAAGGCGGTTCGTCGCTGTCTGTGTGCTCTGATAAGAGATACTGCCATGTGGACTGCGGGTCCGGCGATGTTGTCGGTTATGAGAGACGGAGTTGCGAGCTGATATTGGAGAGAAAGAATAGGGTTGTAGTAGACGATCGCGTAGTTCTTCCTCCGATAACGAAGTTGTTTGCTGTAATGTAGTCGAGGCTGCAATGCTAGCTGCTAGTCTTTCACCTGAAGGGGAAACCGGTGGAGCTTCCCAGGTCGTTGCGATACTTTGAAGTGCTCTCACAACTAGAGGCTTAACGGAAGCTGACTCGAGATGTTCAGCGTTCTGCCACGAAATCAGTACGGGCACGCAGTCGAGGACTAGCTGAGGATTGCGCTGGGCATATATAGCTTCCAAGACATTCGAGACTGCCTCGTTCTCTTGCTGTGAAAGGTCGGGAATATGTTGAAGGTATGCAAAGAGACGCATTTGCGCGTCTCGTGCAAATTTGGAGGTTTCGTTTCCTTGCGTTGCGGAGCCAAGCGAGGGCTGGACTGTAATAGCCGGAACGTCGGCATGACTGTTCGTATTGTTACTGCTGCGCGGCGCTGTAATCTGAGCAGCTGAGTTGATCTTGAAAGCCGCCTGGAGTAATCTCAGATATGACAAACGGACTTTTGTGCTTGGATCGTTGAGAATCGCTAGTCCTGCTTGCATCTGCTCTCCAGATACCTTCAAGCCCGATCCGCCCTTCTTGTCAATCATATCGTAGCAGCATTCTAGCAGAGCAACTTTGGCAGCCTCACTGTCTCCGCGAAGTCTGTCTTTCTGATGATTATCTGAAATGTCCAAAACAGCAGAGAGTAAATCTCCGACTAGGTCGTTGATCTGTTCTGGATAGTATATATGCGAGGCTAAGGCGAGTATGCCTTGCCTCAAAGAAGGCTTTTCAGGTGTAAGAACGACTTGGTCGATGAGTGTTGATAGTACGTCGCTGATGGCCAGGTTGACCACCGATGTCTTCGGTGAAGAAAGCTGATCTATCAGTACTACCAAAATGGTATCCTGTCTTGCCTTGTCCTGAGTGTCTGTGGCGCTTCCGTCCAATTCGTCCAGCCAATACTTGATGATCGCAAATCGATACTGCGGTTGTGTCCACTCCATATACTTATTGCCTAGCCAGCAACACCATCGTGTATTACTCCATGTATCGTCGCGTGTGTCGAAGTATGATGATGTTTCTGCCAAGAACTTCTCCAAGTGCCTTGGTTGAGCATATCGGAACGCCAGCTTTAGACAATTGTGCGCTGAACGTGAAGCGTCTTCCTTGCCTGGTGGCTTCTCTGTCCCTTCGAGGCCTTTTGCTATTCTGATTGATCTCGCTCGGCGATCATTTAGCGATGGTCTCAAGCCGTCACTGCTCGGTCGTCTGCTCATTGCGGGAGTCTGTAACGAGCTTCCTGGAACACTGTATACCGAGTGGTCACAAGTCAGCTTCGATATTCTTTCCCCTCCCTGGCATCGGGCGGTGCATACCTGTCTGGCGCAGCGTAGATATCCGTTTTGCTATCCATCAACGCGAATAGCAGTGTTGGTATGATGAGTTGTGCTTGTTCATCAAAGTCTAGCTGCTGGAATAGTTCTGATGAAACCACTCCTTCGAGCGCATGTATGCCAATGAGCCGCAGTTGCATGGTCTTTTCGTCGTGCACCAGCTGGCAGAATTGCCGCAATAGAGCTAGGTAGGCATTCTCTTCGACTGCGGGTGCTTGAGAGAAGGTTGCTAGAGCATAGAACTAATGGAGTGTTCATGGGATGAATATTGCGTTCAGTCAGCTCGTGATTTATTCGCGGCATCCCACCTGCTCGATCACGCCTCCTTGTGAACAGCTCGTGGAGAACAGACAAGGGAAAGTATGGCTTACAGCACCGGCGGTCTTCTCATACAGCTCCACGAGGGTATGTGGATTGGTCGTGCTGAGCTTGGACGCAGCTTGAGCTCGTTTGAACGCTATGTCGATGATTGCCATTGCCTCAGAGCTGAAGACATTCACGTCATTTCTGCACTCATCCAGCAGCTTCTTGAGGATAGACAGCGTAATGCAGAGGTGTTCTATCGTTTCCGAGCTCTTCTGTGTTCTCCTGAGTAGTGCTTTGCCTACTTTGCTGAGCTTGATAGGCCGTCTTCGCGTGTAGAAGGTCAGCTTTCCCAGCGCATTGCTTTCGGGCTCCACTGCTGTCTTGGTGTGCGGGTAGCAGTCGCGGACGAGTTTGATGTGGTTCGGCGTCCGCTTGAACAGCCTTGCGATACCCATGGTGCACGACGGCGTGTCTGACTCTGACTGCTTCTCGTCTTCGTGCAGTGAGGCCTGCTCGTCTATCGGCTTTGGGAGGCAGCAGAGCAGCACTGGCAGACACCGCGCCGAGCTGAGTCGTGAATGCATTGTCATGTGCATGAAGCTTTCGATGCACGAGTATGGAGCAAGTCCAAGTCACCAAGTGCTCAACATTAAGGGAAGACTGCAGAACAATCACATTCTCTATGACATGTTCTTCTCTTCCTCGTCAAAGCTGTCTGTCGCGTTGGACAAATATTCGGCAAACGAGTAAATCCGGGCAACACGGTCTTGTAGTGGGACTATGAACAGGGCTCTCCGCAACATGCGGGGCATATTCGAGGGCCATTGCATGAATCCATGATAGCAGTAGTGTGAGATTCTATGGTTGCAATGGAGCAAGGACAACCTGGCTTCAAGGCTTGAGGCAGCTTGGACCTTGTGGCCTCAAGCCTTGAAGCAAAATACTAAACTACAAAGACTGACTTTCCTCGTCGCGTGGTCGACAAGTCAGTCTCCAAACACTTGGGTCGCTGCCCAACAAGTAGTGTACTCGAACAACCTCTGTAAGGCTGTAGGCGCCTCGTAATGTAAACGAAACTATACTTGTGTAGCCTCAAGCACTCTATGGCGGCCTCACCTGCACCTCTAGTGGTGTTTCGTCTTCAGCTTGGAGACAGCCTTGTCGTAATCTTCTCTGATCTGATAGACCTTCTTCGCAGCCTGTTCCGCGTAACAGTCACCAAATTGTCCGAGATATTAGGCCGAGAATTGTATACAACTTACTTGAATTACATCCAGATCCACATCGACTATTTTGACTTGAGCTTCGCCAGAGTCTATGCGCCCAACGACACCTTTTAATGGTGCTGCGACGGCGCTTCTACCCAAGAAACCTTGCTCTTTGGGTCCACCGCAGCTGAAGAGAAGCTTCATCAGACTAGGGGAAGACGCTTGAATCGGCAGAATGCCTTACTTGACAAAGACGACCACACATTCGTTTTCATATGCTCGGGTACTGGTGGGTTTGTGGAATCAGCTGGTCACTCAACTGACAGATAGCAGAATGGTCTTCCACTGACATGACAAGCGAGTCTAGCCATGATGCTTCGCCTGTAGCTCTGTGGGATTGAAGGTTGAGTTGCAAATCACAAAGAAAGTCCTGCCGTAGTGATTCGCTTACTCTGGGTCATAGAGCTTGCCTTCGTCAGTGAGGTCATCGGCTGTCCAGTATGTAGGCACTATAGCCAACTCTACACCTTGATGAAACAGTGCCCGAAACGCTTCAGGCCAGGCCAAGTCTACATGGAGAAGCGTATTCCTCAGCCGGTATCCCTGGTTACTCTCCGTGATATATGTTCTGCTCACCCCAGCACACCAACATTCCGGTCTTAGCATAATCAGTCTGGAATACGAGATGGTCCTCCTCGCCTGCCCGAAGGTAAGCTTTCTCAGGATGCCCTGGTGTCTAGCTTCGTCAGCTTCCACATTTTCAATGCTGAACAGCCGACACGATCTTACAGAGGTTCCGCTTGCGATACCGCCCTAGAATCTGCCCTTGTCTGTTGATGTAGTATGCTCTGATAATGCATATCATCCATCCATCAGGTAAGACTCTGAACATGCCAAATCGCGAACGCACGTATTGTAAGGTCTATGTTCTCTCGCACTAGTCTCATGCTGTTTAGCTTCGGACAACGTCTCGACAAGCGTACCGATGACTATGTCAATCTGGCACTTTTTCGCCAGGTCACACATAGCATTTTGTACGGTCGTATCCTTGAAGACTTTGTGTGGTGCATCTGCGACGATACCTTGAGTATAGTATTCTGGAAAGACGATGAGCTGACATCCTTCTTTGGCCGCATCTTCTACGGCTTCTTGCAAGTTCCGTATATTCGTCTTCACTTCCGCAGTCGAGTATAGCTGTGCCAGCGCGATGCGTAGAGGTCGACCCATACTGAGCACGCTATCCAGTTTTCCTGGTTCGCTAGCTAGATATCTTCGTTACACGCCTGGTCTACGGAAACTTCAAGGAGCTTGAAGATACCGTATCAACAGTGTGCGGAGACGGTGACCACAGGAGCGAACCTTCGAAAGTAATTGGCAGACACTTCCGCGCCGAAGAAAGTGATAGTGTCCGGTCAGGAATGAAGACAGGAAATAGAGATGTCCTTCCTAGTATCAAGGCCGGTAGGTAGGTGCAAAGAGCCAGAACGGTGTCACCGAGGTCGCACGAAGCTGGATGCAAGCACGATCATCGGTCCGAAAATAGGGGGCTTTCTCTATGTGTATACTGATGTCTCTTCATGTCTACCATGATCTCGTAATGATGCACTTTTGTTCGCATAGCATCAAGACCAGGACCAGAAGCAGTACGACAACCTCCAGAATTGTAGATGAACAAGACAGAAAATACAGTATCATAGTGTCCCACGTGCTATGTATGATGTGGCCAAAGTATGATATGATAACTTAGGCATCTGTGTGCTAGAAAACCGAGACGGTAAGGTTGTGAGACTGACGACATCAGGCGATCTGTCAACTTGGCAGCATTCCACCGACCGGAAGCGTAAGAAGCATTCCCTCACCCTGTTGCGGATCAACTTGGACATTTCGGGATTCCCTGCCGTCTTTGCACACTTTGTTTTGACAAAATTGACAGCCTCACCATGAAGAGCCGGCATTCGCGAGGAATGCAATCGAGAAAGGGTCGCCCCGGACAGCACAGAAAGCATGTTCAAGCAGGTGATCCTAAACAGGAACACAGAAGAAGCTTTCATGCAAGAGCAGGTCAATCTAGCGCTCTGCAAGCTGGAGCTTTACCTGTTGTTGATTTCTTCCCTACCCATCCATGACCGTATTTCGGTCCAGCATAAATTAACATGTATCGAATAACCGAAGCCACCACTCTAGCTGCTGTGTGTGCCTGTGCCTTCCTGGCTCAAGGTGTGCATGCAGAGCTTTCCGCCTCATTGGGACTCAGCAGTAACAACCTGCAGAAGAACGGCATCGCAATGGGTAAGAAAGGACTGAACCAGATGTCTGTCCGTATAGTCCAAGTCATCGACAAAGCTAACAACGTCTTCTTTCTGCACAGGCTTCTTGCCCGCCTGGTAAGCTTGCCAGCTTCTGTTGACAATTGCTTCAAAGCTGGTTCTAATCCGGAAGCTTCACCTACAGGGGCGAGCCAATGAGTCCAAACACCGCTTCATCCCTCAACAACCTCCTACCGGAACCAATGTCCATCGTGCGTAGTCGTATCTCAGCTTCTATTATGCCTGACCCCTGCTCTTGTGGCTGCCTTGCTGATTGCTTTCATCATTTTTGGACCCCCTTTTCCTTGTCACGTGATTCAAACCTGCTCTTCGGCTTCTGCTACCGTTACAACACAGATGGGAGCTTATTCGCAAATCCTCTCATCTGATCCGAATATGACACAGATGGATCCCTATATTAACGACTTACTCAAACAACCCGGTGACAAAGCCGTCTTTCAAATTGCTCTCATGCCTGCCGAAGGCCTCGCAAATGTTACGCAAGAAGTTGCAGACCGAATAGCAGACAAGATGGCTAGCATTAATGCGCAAGGCATCACAGTGTGGCTGTGAGTGTATGATTACAGTTCCGTCGACGTTGAAAAGTACTGACTGCATGCTGCTCTCATATCATGACATCTAGACGTTATGCCCACGAAATGAACGGAGAATGGTACGCCTGGGGTCATCAACCAGAAGCATTCATTGCATCTTGGAACATGGTCACTGCAGCAGTGCGGGCCAAAGCGCCAGACACCTACCTTCTCTGGTCTCCTAATTCGATGTACAATAATGACGGTAACATAGATGACCCTCATGGAGGTTACACGCCATATTGGCCGGGCAAGGACAATGTGGAGTACGTACAAGGCATACAGTCACCCCTGCATTCACATGCTGATCCATATCACCTCCCCAGCATCGTTGGACTCTCCTTTTAGTGAGTCTCAGTCCTATCTGCGTCCCACTGATAACTAGCTTACGATAGGACGTCCACTTAGTCACTACGGGGGTTTCGACCGTCTCAACAATTGGCCGACACCTGGTGAAGCACTGCGGGTGATGCAGCAGTTTGATCAAGTAAGTGTTGACTCACAGATGAAAAAAGTCTAATCTAAGTCTATGTCCCTGTGCCAGTTGTACGGCTCAGCTCAAGAGAAACCTATCATATTGTCCGAGACAGCAGCGGCATTTGTAGGTCTTAGCGCAACTGTAGGTATTTACGCTTGCTAAAGCTTCCTCCCCAGACGCGTGACCAAGCAACATTTGCAGCTGCACCGGGAAATGCTACTGAGAGGTGAGTGAATGGCCCGCGGGCGAAGGCTACAAAATGGCCTTGCTGACAGACTGTCCTTGTAGTGAGATCAAGTGGAACTGGTTGTGGCAGATCACGGGCCCTGAGATACGTGATGCCCTGCCGTACTATCGAGGACTCTGCTGGGTAAGCTTGCAGTTACATACAATATGAATTTGGCTTACAATGGATGTCCTTACAGTTCGAAGTGTATGTGGTGGCAAAAGCCAGCCAAATGACTGAATTTGACGCTTTCTGCCTGCAGCATGAAAAATGAAAATGCGGCTGGCGATTCTGCCGTCAAAACGGAAGGTAGGCAAATCTTCTTGGGAATTGTACGAACTCTCTTAATTCGTGATGATCGCTTTCACAGACTTCCGCATCATGACTGGCAACGGCACTATAGGCTTGCACAGCCGAAATTACTTTGCCAGCGTAAGTGTGACGCCAGGCAGACCAGAAGCTAATCAACCACTGACAATCTCGGTCTATGCAGGCATCGCTGGTCACCAACTACGTTGCCCCACCTATATCACTGCAGGGATCAATCATGAACAGTACGGGTAACTCTTCTGCAGATGCCCCGATGGCAAGTCCAGTTCAAGAATCAAGCGCACAAAGCCTTCTACCGCATGCTCTCTTGGTGGCACTGTCCTTCCTCTTGGGCGCTGTTTGTCTGGCATCATCAGTATAGGCCGGTCTCCAATTGCCGAAGGCGGGCCATGATTGCAGGTCCTGTGAAGCCGAAGTTTAGTGCGAAGTGTCACATTTGTGTGAGGTCCGATGTTTCAGCGAGAGTATCAGTGCCAAGTATCCTGTCCTTCGAATTTCTACCTTATCAATTTGGTTTGCTTAAGTCATTAGCGCTGCTGCTGAGCAGCATCTAGCGCTTCAGTCCTACGTTCTATACCCATGACATCCTTGTGTACCGAAATCGGAAGGTCCAAAAAATAACTAACACCATCAGTGTATCCATATTTACCGTAATGCACTACATCCAGTACACACTGCCACTGTCCTGAAGAATGTGTCAAGATGTTGAGCAGAAGTATCGAGCTCGGTGAAAAACGTTGGCAGAAACACTTGTAGACTGCGCGTCTACAAGTGTTCCTGCCCACGTCTTTCACCTCGCACCACCGAAGTACCAAGTATCTAGAGACTCGCTTAATGAGAAGGCAGTCGACAAGTCCCGGAAGCACCAAAGCTTGACGTACCGAAGCTCGCGTAGGTCGCGCTTGCGAAGGTCGCGTAGAGACCAGAAGGTCCGTGCTGCCTTGAGACTTCAAGCCGAGATTGCCTTTGCTGCATTCCAATCATACCGTCTAACAGTTTCGGTAGCTAGCCATGACGTGCTAGTGTTAAGGTCTCGTGCCTCAGATCCGATTCTCTTTCCTTTCGATGTCTAGCGTTATCAGCACTGACAAAGGGATTACAGCATTTCTTAGTCCCCGTGAAATTTGTGATCTGTCCAGTAAGCAGTGTGTGCATCTCTTCTCCTCTTCAATTCAGTCCACTCTTCGCGGTATGCGGGCTGTTTCATGGTTTGCTGCTAATGTTGGCTGCTTCGCCCTTCACATAAGCTTAAGTGCGGCAAAGCGTGACAGCTCATTGGGCCTCAGCAAGCAGAACCTGCATAAGAATGGTGTAGCGATTGGTAAGCCGCCCTCCATTGAGGCTCTAACTTGCGATTAACCAGGAACTTTTGCAGGTTTTTTACCCGCGTGGTATGCCAGTACTTCCCAGACCTTGTAGAGAAGCTAATCACCATTGAGACATACTAGGGGTGAAGCGATGAGTCCCGGAACGGCTTCAAGTCTCAACAATATCCTTCCAGAACCAATGTCGATTGTATGTCTTCTGTCTAGCCATGCCCAAATCAGCGCCGAGCTTGCTTTCGCATTGCTGATGATCCCGGTGCCATCCGCATCCCCCAAAAGGTTGGCGCCTACGCTGACATCTCAGCTACGAATCTGGATTTGAAGGATCTAGTGAGCGAAGTCGCAGTCATTTTCCAGCTGCATCACTTACTACAGGGCTATGTACCAGGACACGCACATCAATGACATTCTGAAGAGGTCCGGCCCAAAGCCGCCACTTCAGCTGGCCCTCATGCCCAAGGATGGCTATGCTAGCGTCACACTGGACGTTGCGGAGCGTCTAGCAGAGCGAATGGCTGATATCAACGCTCAAGGCATACCGGTCTGGCTGTGAGTCCCCTTCCTTCAGCTGGAAAGAGAGGGTCTGGAGCTGAAAAGGACATAATATGTTCTCCTGTAACGATAGTCGCTACGCCCACGAGATGAACGGCGATTGGCGAGTAACCTTTTGACTGCCGGAAACAACACTCTAACCCCGGCGTCCGTTGTTCCAGGTATCCATGGGGCACGCAACCTGATGCTTTCATAAAGTCGTGGAGGATGCTTGCTTCGGCGGTTCACGCAAAGGCGCCAGACACTTGTTTGTGACTTTCACTTTACTCCGTGAAGTGTACTAAATCGGCCGCTGCAGACATGGTCTTCTCTCCTAATTCACTGTTTGGAGAGGAGGGACAAACTCAGGAGGACATGGTCAGCAACAAGCGAGTAAGTCCCATCGCAGCCGCCGCCAAGGTAATTGTGTCTAAACCTATTCGCAGGGCGGATGGAGCCCGTATTGGCCTGGTGAAGAACACGTTGAGTGAGGGCCGCCCGATTGGCATGTTGAGTCTTGGAATCTGATCGTCATGTCTACAGTATTGTTGGACTGTCGTTCTAGTAAGTGGGATCTGACTGGCGGGGTCGCGTGACGTGTGGACGACTGATCCACAATGTCAGTCACTACGGAGGATTCGAGCGACTAAACAAGCTGCCCGAGCGCGACGAGGCCGTCACAATGATGAAACGTTTTCATTCGGTAAGTGTTGCGGTGCTGAAACTCCTTGAAACTTGTTGAACACTCTCATTTGACAGCTATTCGCATCGGTGCACAAAAAGCCATTCATCTTGTCGGAGACCAGTGGTTCTTTTGTACGTCCTCTTAGCTTCGGCATCGACTGCATTGACGATGGTTCACACGCTGCAGTCGCGCAATGCAACGACCGACGAGCCGCTGCCGGGGGGAGCTGAAGAGAAGTAAGGTGTTCGCACCCTAGTGTACTCAAGCCTGCTCATTTCGATTGTCTTCTGTAGGGATATCAAAATGGAATGGCTGCGCCAAATCACATCGCAAGAGCTCATCGATGCCATTCCATCGTATACCGCACTTTGCTGGGTGAGTTCCTATTCTGCCCCTGATTCGTTCTACAGTCGCTTAAGTTTACATACTCAGTTCGAGGTGTAAGATGAGCCGCAGATGTGCTTGTCGCCTAGCTAATGTTCCTTTTCGTGCGCATCAGCTTGAAAAATGAAAACGCTGGTGGAGATTCTGATGTCAAGAAAATGGGTAAGCTGCCTTCCTTCCACTGCCTAAGTAACTGCAACTCACTGTTACCACCTTTGGCAGACTTCCGCCTCGTGACTTCAGACCGAGATGACCTGAATAAAGCTGCTCTCCGATATCTGGCCCCTGTAAGTTTCGAATGAAACACTAATCCTCCGTATCGCCCTAATGACCAGGCCTGTAGCAACCACGCTGCCGATCTCGCAGGAACAGATCCATTTCGCCACCATTGTAGCTGCGGGAAGACGCTTGTGAGCAAGTAGATGCGCGAGGCGCCCTTATGTTTGCTGAGGTGGTATAATGGACCTTGCCCTAGATCGTGCCATTACCTGAATGCTACACTTGACTATGTATACTTTGATTCGATTAGATTAGACAGATGTATGAAACAGATAGTTGTGCTCAGCACAAGCTCCGCAATTGAAGTGATCTGCTCAAGACGATGCCAAGCAGTGCACTGGCGTAGACTCGCGTGGTCCTGCTCTAGGTAAAGCCAAGTTGTGCTGCCCAGTCACCAAAGTCCGTCTCTCCTTCCAGACGCGGCATGCCCAGCGGCCAGCATTCCAGGCCTCCATCAATGGGCTGAGTGAGCCAGGTGGCATTGGGGTCGCTACTATATAGCGTTGGATCGAAGTTGAACAGCTTCTCGATATCGGTAGTGGCGGGGTCCATAACTTGGTCCGCTGTATTTGGCACGGGCGATGGCGCTGACAGATTGGAGAAGAATTGATTGAATAGGGTGTTCGGAGTCGGTGCCGCTTCGGGCTGTTGGCCCTGTCCCGGTGCAATTGTGTGAGCACTCGAAGCGAAGCCATCGCTCGCCAAAGGAGAGGGACCGGTGGACACGGAACTGTAGCCTAGTGACATAGGGGAAGGACCGCTGGTGCTATTGCTTTTGCTAGAGGTTGTGTTTGGAGAGGTAGCCTCTTCGATCGCTCGGAGGTACTTCTCGCGCATGAACATGAGACTTTCATGACCCTCTATGGCAACCTTGTTGACGTGTGACATCTTGTCGAGTGTATCGATCGCTTCGACGACATACTGATCCAGTATTCTTGCTGCTGGCCCCTCCGGTTCTTGGATGATTGCCATTGCAAGATTAACCGCCGGTTCGAAACAATTGAAGGCGACTGGAAGAAACCAAAGCATTCAGCCTTCAGCGCAGAGCATATCAGTGGAAACAACCTACAGCCAAAATAAGACTTGAGATTTTCAGGAGTATGATTCAGCTGATCTTTGTTCATGCCCAGAATCTTTTGCGATACTGTACAAGCAATGCAGATTTCAGAACAAATACGCGACACGCGGGAAATGCGGCCGTGCCAACTTACGCATGATTGTAAGAGCTCTAGACCCAGCGTAGTGATCTGGTTCTCCGGCCTTGGGTAGCTTTTGCAGAAGGTATGGCCGATGTAGAATGCTGCGCAGCCAGCAGAGCTCTGACGATAAAAATCGAAGAATTAGCTGGGCAACACCGCCTTTGTAAAGGAGACTTTTCAAACGTACGAATCTGCAACTCAGTGTATGCTCCTCTGAGATACGGTTTTGCTGCCAGGTCTGACAAAGACGGATTCTTGAAGCCCTCCGGAATGCATTCTGATTCGGTTTTAGTCAAGAGCGAATCGAGCTCGAGGATTGTGCCATACGCTGCGAAAATATAAGATTGTATCAGAACAGTCATCTGCTAAGAAGTCGCGCCAAGGAAGGTGGAAGGGCTTACAAGGGATTTTGCACGAAAGAGCCCTGTCAATGATCTCCGCAATAACCTTGGACATTTGAATCGAAATCAGGCTGGCAGCTGACAAGACTTATATCAGCCTGTGATGCTCTTCTTCCGCGTAAATTTTGTGGTGCTTGCTTACTCTGCTCGGTAATCTCGGTCAAGGGCCTTATGTTGGTCGGTCCTTCTGGAGTGAGGTCTTTCTCGTAAATATTGGCTGGCATTTCGACATCGCAGTGCCTATCGAAAATACTGTACGGGCGACCATAACTGTAGTAGGGGACATCAGGTGTATGCTCTACTTTGTTGCGTTTCAAAACCGTAACGAGCAGCTTACGCAATGCTGTGGCCTTTGTCGCCAACGGCCAAGCTCCACCAGATTCGACGTCGAATTTCGGCTTCAAAGGCGCCCAAGCCCCATTTGGGCTAGAGTGCAATGCCATTAGCAGTCGCAAGTGCAGGATCTCAGCAGGCTCTGACTCACTCCTGGTTCCCGGTGTAGTCCCATAGACTGTGCGAAACGGATGGACTGGGCAACATACGTGAACCCGAGACTTGGGCAGCCAGCGATCTTCAGATACAGCGTTTGGTTCCACAGAGCAGCTATGACAGAGTCTGTATGGTACAGAGAGATGGGTCAGCTATCTCCTAAGTCGGACCAGTAGGAAAAGCTTGCAGACTGACAAGTCGGCTGCTCGCGCTGCTCAGACGCCATGAAAGCCGAGCGTGACGCTTCGTACATAGCAGATGAGACTGAAGCAGATTCAGGAGAAGAGCCAGGGGCTAAGGAGAAAGCTACGAGTCGAGAATCATGTCAGCTTCAACTATGCGTATGGAGTGCAGTGGCGTCTCTCAAAACGCTTATATTGATACGTACAGATAGCAAAGGTAACGAAGCACAGCGACAAGAAAGCTAAGCTGTGCTCGCTAGCTAGTTGTGGAAAACCTTTGGCGCGTGCGATCTGAGCCTCTTCACTCGTGTCTTTGTCTTCTTCCTTATCCCAGAGTGCATCGTATGCCCGCTGAATGCAAGCTCGCGGGAAATTTCTATGTCTACCCGACAGTAGCGGACAAGAATAGTAGAAATTCCAGAGATAATGGCAGACGGCCGCTGGAGGTAATTTTGCTTTCTGTATGGCCAATGCGTCTACGAGACGAGTCATGCGGGGTCCAATGGCAGTTGCGAGGTTGTGCATTGTGGGGACGCTCGAATACATGTAGAGATCTGAGGGGCGCGCTCGGTATCGGCTATCAGAAGGAGCGACCTTGGCGAAGGCGGAAGCAGAGAGGAAGGCATTGACACTGCCCGGTCCGTTATCTGACGAGAAGGGTAAGCTGATTAGCATTTTCGAAACAAAGACCTGGAGCTTCGTGACTTACAGATTCTAGACTCATCACCGCCTTCGCTTGGCTTGGCTTTCGAAAGCTGGCCAAGGGCAGCCACAGCAGCTTCCTCTACTGCACTTGCCTCGGATTTGACGGAGAATCCCGCTTCGGAAGGCGAGTCGGTTACTTCCTCCTTCATGATGGGCTCGTATCCTATTTGCGCTTTTGGCCCTTCTAGAGCTGGCACCTTGTCGTTCACAGCAGCGTTTGATGCATTGACAGTCATACTAGGCTGTTGCTGTTGAAGTTGTGTCATGCGAATGATGTTCTCGAGTTGCTGAACTCGCGCAGCCAAGTCGCTATCGTCGACACCTTCGCTCTTGCGCCTGTGATAGTTGAATCGGGGTGGTCAGCAATCAGAGACTTTGAAACCCAAAGTAGATGTGATAGATCATGCAACGCACTTCCTCTTTCTTTTCTCTGTGACTACAGGTGGCGATTCTTCCTCCTCTTCGGCATTGTCGTCGAGACTGCCATTTGCGCCGGCGGGCATTATACGGCACGCATCTGAAGTCCCTCTGCGTGATGAACGATGTCAGTACAGTTCAGGCGAAAGGCGATTCATTTGAACAAAGAAGATCTCACCTTTTAATGCATCTGTCGCACGGAACTTGCTGTTGATGAAGCATCGCGCAAAGGTTATTATCAGTCAACTTTCTGCCTCTCGCAAATCACTCTCTTAGGGGATTGCAACTTACCTGATTGCATTTCTGCTTGCGCCTGTGGCATTCTGAGCAGGAAGTCTGTTGTCTCTTCCTTGTCTTTCTGGTTCCGGCATTGCCTCCGTTGTTACTCATTTGCGGCACTGAGGAGGAGGCCGACTTGCGTGTTGCAAGCTCGGGACTCGTATCGTGTTCCTGTGTGCTAGCACTGATGCTTCTTTCGCCGAGGTCGTGACCATTCCGCTGCTGCTGCTGTTGGTGGGGCCCATGGCTGTAGGAAGCTGGCGGGTATCCATTGGAAGTACCGACACCAGAGATAGAGCCTGCTGAAGGCATTGGCATCGCTGGAGCAGCAAAGCTGAATGTTGGCGGATGTTGTGCGGGACCAGAAGCGAAAGGCTGAGTCCCTCCAAAGACTGTATTCCAGAAGCCAGGCTGTCGCGGGTCGGGCAATGCGGCCGACGAAGAGGCAGCTGGCACGTTGTTCGGAGCAGGGTGCTGTGTGGGAAGAGGAGGAGAACTAGCGTCAACTCCCGAAAGATACTCTGAAAAGGTTCTCTGACGAATGCGCATCTTGCTGCTCTCAGAGCATCCATGGGCAATACGAAGCTATCTCCCCAACGCAGGACAGCGGCGCACACACAAAGAATCACGAGGCGATAAGTCTGCTCACCTCGAAGCCTATTTTTGCGAGGAGGGAAGGATCCATAGTTGGGCGCGACCGATGAGGAGCAGAAGAAGTCTGTATCCCTTGCTCTGCGTGGTGCGAAGAGAAGGTGACTGTTCACGGCTGCCTCTGCATGCCCTATCGACACTTTCGCCGAAGTCGGCGATAACGAGCACGTGTTACTGGGCGTTGAGCATGCAGGTGAAAATGCTTCAGCCGCGTAAGCGAGGCATTGCAGCAGTTTCCTCTTGTTCTATCTATGATACATCTGCACGAAGCGCTGTGCTACTGTTGCTTCCAATCGCCTTATTTTTCGTTACCGCCACGGACTTGCACGGCCCTATACAGCTACACCTAGGCTCTGGCGCCGGTCATGCGTTCAACGTGCGCATGGCACGCAGCAAGTCAATCCCGCTTAAGCCAGCAGCCCCCGCTGTAGCTCAGGTACTCTAACCATATAAAGAGTACCAATAGGCTGCCTGCGTAGTGCCGCGCAGATCCAATCTCAACGGCTCTCTTGGCGGCGCTTCGGTCGTGTACGGTCGTTCCTCGTGTGCTTGCGGCCGCAGTGCTTGCCGCAGGTAGACTGCTTGCTGTCTGGTGATGTTTGCTGTGACGGTAGGTGAGGTTGCGTTCGAGCTTGACAATGCAGGGCTTGCAAGGTTTGGTATAGTCGGCCTATTCGTTGATGCTGAGGCAGAAGCTGGAACCCTGTGGGGTGGCAGAACTGCGGATATAGAATGCATTGGACGCGGCACTGTTGGGGAAGCCCCGGCAGGAACTGGTTGCCCATGCAATGGGCTGGAGGTTCTCGAAGTGATGTGGGGCCTCGTGAAAATGACATGGCTTGTTGATGCCTGCACGCGCTGAGCACTGGCAGGTATAGCTGCAGGCACCGAATTGCTTCGTGGCGGTTTCGCAGCTGGTGAAATGGGCGCCTGTTGCACTACGGGCCCAGCAGGCTGGAAAGGTGGTATGTAGACGGTTGAAGCAGGCCCTGCACCGTCAGCACTGGTCGGTGCGGCAGGAGTCGTAGCTTGGGGACCTGATTTGAGACCTGTATTGGTATCAGTGGCGACGGGATGAGGATTACTAGCGGGAGGCATATCCGCTTGGACTGGCGCAGATGGTAGGGTTTGGGGCTGAGCTGGAGGGTTTGACGACGCGGGTGTATTTGAAGGAAGTACAGCTGCCGCGGCTGATAAAACCCCGTTATGATTAGAGGCCACAGCAGGAGGCTCTGGACGATTCGATGAAGTTTCGCTCTGCGGGTTGACCGGAAGATTCGGTGTAGTTTTGACCGCTGACCGTTCTTCTGCAACGGTCTGGTCCGTCTCAGCAGATGCGTCGCGGTTCTTAACCGCATCGAAGATAGCAATGACCTCCGGTTCGGCCGCTTGCAAAAGAGCATCGTAGTCCGCTGTGACGAGTCCACCGTGCTCTATAGAGGAGAGGTAAATTTTCTTCACGATGCCCCTCAGCTTGCTTCTGACGTCTTGGACGTCTCTTTCGCTCAAGCCTGTTTCCAGACCCGCTTTCGGGTCGAATAGCATGGTGAGTAGATCGTCGAAAAAAGCATCTTGATCTTCAGGTAGCGAAGACGCGGGTCTTTGTCGTATGTGCGAGGTATCAACCGGTTTGAGGACAGGTTCGATTTCCGACGGCGATCTTCCTCTGAGTCGAGGTAAAGGACGCTTCGCGATGACAGGAATTTCAGAGTCCAAGTCCATGTCGTCATGCAGCACGACGGGAGGTGCGGTCTTGAGAGCGGTGGACGTGGTAGTGGTTGTGCCAGCGACCACAGCTGTAAGCGTATCTTGTGTAAACGTAGTACTTGCAGAAGCGGAACTCGGTCTGGAAGTCTTGCTGGCACTGGCTAGCACTGTGGATGGCGCAGGACTGCCAGGCAGACTCCTGACATCGGACGTAGGAGGTTGGTCGAAAAGAGTACTGGTATAAAGGGTGGGAGAGGCTGAGCCCGGCATTGACTTGCGCTTTTTTGGGAATAGAGGAGGCCGAGGTTGTCTTTCGACTGCTTGCCCCGCCGAGGCACTTGTACCTTCGGATGGCGTCCGTGCGTTGCTTGATGCGGGTTTGGCAGATGTCGGCGTAGAGGCGTTACTCTTCGCTGAACGTGGCGTCGGTGCAGACTTGATACTGGCAAGAGCAGGCGGGCTGAGCGAGACCCAAGCATGATCTGGGAGAATGTAGAAGCATCAGCGTCAGATTTTGCTTCCTACGCCTACTGCCGTGCATCGGTAAACCCACAAAGCATGTTCTTCAAGTGTAGTACGTCTCCCTTCCATGCACCAGTCATCACTTCTCTCTGAAAGCCGTTCTCTGTTTCAGATAGTGGGGTAGGAGAGATGTGTCTACAGACTAGTCAGCATCGCTGTCGGACAGTTGGACAAGCTACGCTTACTGTGCGCTCTGTACTGAGGCAAAATTTAGAGCGACTTTGATGCAATCTGCCATGTTGCAGCTCTGATATGCACAGCCCGCCGGAATAGTTATGGCCTGTTTCATACTTTGTCAATACCGTACGCTGCGCGCTCTTGTCGGATGGTATTGCAATGAAGCTTACTTCGCCAACCCGTTGCCTGATGACCCAACACGTAGCACCACGCTTTGCTAGCTCTTCTCGCGCCGTCGGACCGAGATAGATCTGCTGAAGGTATATCCTGTTGGCGATGGAGAATCAGCTTATTCTGCTTTGATCGCGAGTGTGGTTCGGCTCGGCAGGCTCACGGGTTGTCCAAAGTCCTTTTCAGATCTTCTCCGGTCACCTGGTTCTTTGCTCTTGAAAGGATTTTGGCAAGATATTGATAGCAGTATTCTCGAAGAATTGGGATACTCTCACGAGGATAAATGTGCCAGATAGTTTCTCCCTGATCGTACGGGCACTCGCCAATTCAGCTTCTGCCGGTGTACGGACAGTACTTCCACGAGTGTCGGCTTACCTGTGCCCCCAGATGGTCGCTCGCATAGACCATAATGTTGATAGCGTTCAGGGCTTCGATGTGCAACTTTGTCGTGCCCATGCCATCCTTGTCCTCGCTTCGATAGGCGCAATACAGATGTGGGCCGATTTCGGGCTTGTTACCGTGGGTAGGTAGTCGACTCGCAAAATTCAGCGCGCCATCAGGACGCGTAAAATCGGGCATTGGAAGCATATTCAGGAAGTCATCGTATAGATCCCGCTGCCACGTCTTGAGATCGGTAGTGGGCAGCCAGTCCTGTAGTCAAGTTAGTCAACGCCTCAAATGGCAGAACAGGTATTTGGAGGTACCCACTTTGACTCTCCATATACCTTCTCTGGTCGTTGAGTTCTTGCCATATTCGTTGAAAAAGTCAGATACTTTCGTCTTTCGAGTTGAACCGGTCAAGGATTCCTGTATTTCGCAATCGATTCTAGCAAACGCGCTCGCAAAACTGGTCGGACTCCAGTCGACTTCCCACTTAGTGTCTATACCAGAGATGACCATGGGCTGTGTAGCTATCCAAGTAGGTTTTTCGTCGATGTCATAATGGACAGCTCCATCAGACCTTGCAGCTCTAATAGAAGGTGAAGGTGATGTAGGAATAGGCAGCGATCTGATGCGGGATGCATCTTGACACATCATAGATATATGATCTCGCGTTTGTGTCGCAACGGGAATGAGGCTATTCACTCCGTGTATTCTACTACCAACGCAAGTGAGGAGACTTCGAATGGCGACGTTTGAAATACGGCCATTGACGACTTTTGTCAGGCTGGACACGCGTTCTACGCTAGAGGTGTAAAGCACGGGAAAGCCCCGAAGTGCATTTTGTGCTGTTGTAATGGCAACATCTGGCTTTGTAGCGGGACTTGCTGCTCCTCCTTCGTTGGGAAGAAACTCCTCGATCTTGTTATAGCAGTCGCTGCAGAAATCACGGCCGCATTCGCCGCAGAACCAGTAGCTGAGAAAGAAGGTGGCATAGCATTGATGGCACGTTCGAGTATGGGACTGCTGTTGTGGACGATGGATAGCATTCGGTAGAGAGGCGTGCTTCAGGCTCTTGTGCATTGCAGTGTATAAAGCAGACACTGAACTAGCAAGAAGCTGCTCTTTCTCGTCGTTTTCCGTAGAACGATTGAATTCAAGGGGATATTCTGGAACTGGTTTACTCCTTGGTGAGAATGTGCAGAAGAAGGTTGCCGTGTTTTCAGTGACGGCCGGGGAGGCCTTACGAAGTATGAAGACTCGTAATGCGTGAAAGAGACAGTCGCTCCGTGCTTGCTTATTAATGCATGTAGTGCACCTCTTGGCTCGCGAGTACTCCTTCTTGAGACAGCGGCCATCTTGAAGTTCAAAGAAATGACCTTCAATGGGTTGATAAGGTCCGATGTCCTTCACGTTAACGCCCGAGACATTTAGGCTCTGAGAGTTCGGCCGGAGGTTGCCTAGAGCTTCAGGAGAAGAATTTGCAAGAGTGTGGAAACGAATGGGTCGTAGACGCGTGGTTGAGACCGAAGTCTGCCGAGAAGAGGTCTCGCCAGTAGGTGTAGAGAGCGCTGAGGAGACGGCACTTTGAAGCGGGGTGTGGCCCTGTGCCTTGATGAAGATGCGTAGATCTGTACCGTCTAAAAGAGGCGCACAGTCAGTCGGAGCAGGCTGCGAGATACTGTATACCACCTACTTGAGGTCTTGAGAGAAGCCTGCTTCTGCTTGCTGTCGGTTGCGTCCAGTTTGGCTCTTTTCGAAGTTTCTGACTGGCCAATGGCATCCGAGGCCGGACGCTTGGCCGACTCCAGGAGGGGTCCACCAGACATGATCTCTACGCGTTCGAGCTGTATACGCTACAGAGTTGGTCGTAGCTGACTGTAACGATGGTCACTACTCCTGCAAGGATCAAAGTCTTGGAGTGCGGAATGCAGACTAGTTCCGAAAGGGGAAGCCCGCTACGATGTACCAGAAACGGGAGGTGTTGCCGGGTAACAAACCCCAAGGGAAAGTGCTATCGAGTATGCCCGCTGAGCTTTGGGCCGAGCGCGAAGACGGCACTGTTCCAATCCTACCCTTCTCGCCAGCGGTATGGCCGACTCTCGTGCTTCTTCTTCCCGGCCGTTCGAGCGAGATTTCAGCTGCGGCCCAGCCGACACCTGGACAGGTCTCCTGCAGAGTCGCTGACTTCAATGATGGCTCATATGTACCGGTGATGCATCATCGGGGCGATGTGGTGTGTTTGATGAAGCTATTGTCCCTGGCTCAACAGTGTATATACCCCCAAACTATGCTGGCCATGGACCACCTCGCAAGTGCCCTCGATCACGTACTGTTACACTCGCTTCAGCTGCTGACATTATGCGGTTCCATTTTGGCTTGCCAGGTGAGCCTTTGACAGACTCATTGAGTAGCTGGTGCCCTGAAGTAAGAGGGCTCTGCTCCGGCTTCCAACGGTTCTGTGCTTGATATACGTTAGAGGCCCATCAAGCTAGCCTGCAGTGTAGCCACACGTGATGAGACTGCAGGCTATCGTAGATCAAATGGGCATTTGAGGACCGCTCAGGCGTTTGATTTGACGAATTTGGCGGTCCTTTGGAATACAGGGTCACTCGTCAGCTGTCGTCCTACGAGGCCGTGTCTTACTGCATGACCACTTCCATCCGCCACTCGGAACAGGCATCAGCTTTGGGCATTTTGGTGGCGACAAGATGCTGCCGGCTTTCTTTCTTCTGCTTGCAAAGCATTTGACTGCCGGATCTCCCTGACTTTCGTCCTCAATGTTCACGTTTTTATAGCACTTCAGAAGATTGACGCTACAGCGAGCGTCGTCTACAATGGCATCGACAAGCAGCGCCGCTTCCAGTGGTCGTGACAGTGAGCCAAAGCTGTCGGAAGACGAGTTCGAAGCATGCAGAGAGCTACAGGAAGACGAGCTGCTGGCGTTAGAGGTTCGTGTCGAGGTAGTACCATAGACTCGCGGCGGAGCTAATCACTTTCCTCGCTATCAGGCTATTTATGAACAGAACTTTTCCTATAAGTGTGATGATCGAGGACGACTTGCATTCTGTATCAAGATTGAGGCTGATCTGGAGGAAGAGAGAGAGGTGACAGTCATCGAGCAGGAGATCCAAGCGTTCAAGCCGCAGCTCAAGCCAACGAAGTCTCAGGAAACTCACTTGCCGCCTTCAAGAGGTCGCGGAAGAGGTCGTTGCGCTCGAGGTGGTCATAATGGCCGTGGACAAGGTCATAAGCAACATTCCGCCAATGGAAGAGATGCGCCAGCACACCCTCATCCGTGTAACGGGCACGACAATAATTGCTTGGACATGTCGAAAGTTGCAGCTGTCCTTCCGGAGGTTCACCCTGTTCCGCCACCACCGCAGAAACACAAGCTCAAGCTACAATACCTTCTACCCATCGAATTGCTGGCGATTCTTCCACCTTCCTACCCATTACATACGGCACCGCTAGTCCGGCTGTCCAGTCCTTGGCTATCTGCAAATTCGAAACGAGCTCTCATCGAGCGTATCGAACCGCGTAAGCCTATCATATAGTCTGCATATACACCGATTGACGGACTAATCATGAGTGACCCTTCCAGTTTGGCAAAATGATGTTTCTACATTCATGATGGTAGACGAGATCAGCGCCAGCCTGCAAGATTCGTCCTTCCTCCCGGATCCCATCGTATTCCAGGATCGCTACTTTGCCGAACCCGGTCAAGTCATTCCTCGCAATTCTTTACAGTCGCAACTCGTCACTTACGACCGCTTAACAAGACATTTTACCTTTTCAAGCGAGTCGTTCGATTGTGGAATATGTCTAGAAACGAAAAAGGGAGCGAGATGCTCTAGAATCCGAAGCTGCGGGCACGTCTTCTGCATTGAATGCTTGCATTCTTTCTTTGAGCTGAATATCAGAGAAGGACTTGTGAAGAATGTGTGCTGTGCCGATATGGAGTGTGTCAAGCAGCGTGGTAAAGGAGACGATAAACGCGGAACTGTGGAGATGGATGAGATTGAGGCTATTGTTGGTAAAGAACTTCTCGAGCGGTATCAGTGGCTGATGGAGAAGCAAGAGTTGGAGAGTGGTAAGTTTGGCACCACTCTCGTTATGACTCAGCTAACGATGTCGCTTGACAGACCCGACTGTTACATACTGTCCAAGAGATGGGTGCAATGCTGCTGTACCCAAAGAGAACGATGAAGAATATGAAAGATTACGAATATGTCCAAAGTGCAGCTATAGCTTTTGTGTATATTGCCGCAGAACAGTAAGTCTGTGCCTGACCTTCGAGCGCGAGAAACCAATCTCAGCTAAATGATGGTTTCTTCACACTCAGTATCATGGTACAAAGTCAAGATGTGTCTTCAGTCAATCAGCAAGCATAGTCGACAAATACGTCAATGGCAGTGACAGCGAAAAGGCAGCTCTCGAGACGAGGTATGGCAAAACGAACATCAAGCGAATGGTCGATATATACATTGAAGAACAAGCGAATGCACAGTGGATCAAGGAGAATAGTACTGCTTGTCCCAATTGTCAGCTTAATATTGAGAGAAGTATGGGCTGGTAAGTCAAAGCTTCTACGCTCACGAGATACCGATACGCATCGCTAATCACATACATCTGATTGTTCAGTGCTCACATGACATGCGGAAGATGTGAATGTCATTTCTGTTTCCGATGTGGAGCGCGACTGAATGCCAAAGATCCCGTAAGCTTCACTCCGTCGTTGTTTTAGCAAATTGACATTCGGCTAACGCACCCATCTTCCACCGCAGTACACTCATTACAGCACACCTGGATATGGTTGTTATCAAATGCTTTTCGACTTTCAGCCCAGTACAGATAATCAGTTCGACGAGGCCCTTCTTCAACAGTTTGCCGAATTCGACGAAGTTCAGTAGTAGCATACTGCAAGGTTCCACGTCTATTGTAGCATAGCCTGATGTCAACACCTGTAAATGCACGTCATTCAAAGCATTAACTTTAGGTTTGTCGTTCTTCATAGTAGCCAAATGTAGCCTTGTCGTAGCAATCTCGTTGCAGACATCGGGCTCCGCTTGCAGACCTGTGGTCAAAGTCTAAAGGTTGCGTCTGTGACTAACGAGCCTTGACTGTCCTTGGAAAGATACTTCTAAGTACTTGGACTGAATCAGAAGCTATCCTCGCGTCTGTGTCCATCTTTGTGGCCTTCATTGTTCGCTTCCTCGATCATGCCTCACCTTCATGCAATTTTTCTGAGTGTCGAAGGCTGCACACGCTTCCTCGACGCGACCAACAAAGCATACTTCAGTCAATACTACAGTCATGGCCACGTTAGCAGAGAGAGCAGCACTTGCACAGGCCAGGTCGCAGCCCAAGGCGGAGCAGCGGGATCAGAACACCGCACCGAGTGCGCCCATCAAGCTGTCCAAGGCCCTTCAAGCAGAGGCAGACTACGAAGGACCCATTGAACGCATCGAGGTCGATGGACTCGCAGTCTTGAAGATTCTGCAGCATGCTAGCAGTGCCAACATCAGCACCAACGCTTCTGGCTTCCTCTTCGGCATGGCCCTCGGTCCAAGACTCTCAGTCTCGAACTCGTTCGCTCTGCCTCCCAACCACCTCGTCCCTTCGAACATCACCACAGTTTCAAACGTCTCATCAAGCTCTGCTACCAATTCTGATGAACGTACAAAAGCAGCCAAGGTTGCAAGCGAGAGAGAGAAAGAAGTCGACAGCGCCTACAGAAATGCAAAGAACTTCATCGGAAGCTACCTACCCAGAGCAAAAGAGCTGAACCTCGATACCGAAATTGTCGGTGGATACTTTGTAGCCAAGGATGGAATGGATCTCTTGAAGGAAGGAGTGCTTGTCGACATCCTTGTCAGATATCAATTCGGACTCGGAACAAGTGGAGGTGCCGCTACTCCAGGCGCAAAGGTCGCTTCTGCCCCTCTAGGTGGTGATAGCAACAAGTACAAGAGCATGACACGCTTGAACAGAAGAGGAATCGCGCTGGTCTATGGTGAGTAATGCAAACTTGAGAAAGAAAGTGCATATTCGTGTGCAGATTGCTGACAGGCTCGCCTTGCTTGTCCTCGTCCGCCCGCAGACGCCAGCACTTCAACCGCCTCATCACTTTCGCTCAAAGCATACTCCCTCAGCCCCGTCTTCCTACGCTTGTTCGAGTCCTCATCATCAAACGCAGCACACAAGTTCGACTATGCATCACTCGCTTCCGCTGGTTTGACACCTCAAACACTGCTCACCACGCACCCCGTGTCTATCACATCAGCTTCGGCACTCACTGCATTCCTCGCAGCCAACCCTGAGGCTCAACAGCTCTCCGTCAAGGAGCACGAAGCTTCTTTCACCTCGTTGAGCGCTTCGGACTCGCTCGAGAATAATCTACGCTCCCTCATAGGCGCCATGGACTCTGCGAATGCCTCCGTTCAAAGTTTAGGCTATCAAGGACGAGCCGCTCGATTCGGACAGAACAGCGCAAACATCGATAACTTGAATAGATTGGATAGTTTGAGAACAATGGCTGTAGCTGATGGTGCTGCTAAAAGCCTCGCTCAAGAGGCAGGTGTTGATGTCGTCCGGGCTTTCGCAGCAAAGAGCAGCGTTATCTAGATGGCACTTCACTATCAGTTGTATCTCAATTCATCTGACTTGTAGTACTAGAGGCAAAGACTAGATCGCGACTTGGGATAGCTGATCTGTATTCAGACATCTCTTACATTGCCTTGCCCACTTTGCACGTGTGTCCCGCTCTGCAGGTGTGGCGAAAATTTTCCTGCCTCAAACGGTCATGTCGTGGGAACAGGTCAATTGCTCATTAACTCCCTCGTGGAGGTGTTGACTATACGCAAGTCTGAATATGAGTGTCACTGTGCGTGTACTCTGCTCGCCTCTCGAGCACGAAGAGGGACGAAGCTCGTCTCAAAGCGGACGCGCAAATGGGCTCACCCTTAAAGGCAGGACGGCGCAGATTGTCAACGGCAAGTTGATGCTGGTAGAAGCGCCTCACAGTAGAAACGGAGATGAGATTGAGGTTGCTCACGACACGCAAGAAGCTCTCAATGAGCCATCATACGCCTCCCAATCACCTTTGAACGAAGCCGAAGAAGATGCACCCACGGCATCCACAAGCCGCTTATCCACACCAATGTCCTCGAGTAAAGCAAGACCAAAAGCAATAAGAAGGCAGACACGTTACTTCTGTACATGGGGAGGATGCTGCAAGTCGTATGCTAAACCCGTCCGACTCGCCGAGCATATGCGCTCTCACACTGGTGAAAGACCATTCGAATGCACGCATGAAGGATGCAATGCAAGCTATCTCAGAGACACGCATCTTGTTGCACATATGCGTACACATCTCGATGAGAAGGATAAACCTTTCACTTGCGAAGAAGATGAGTGTGGGAAGAAGTTCTGGACGAACCAGCATTTGAACAGGCACGTGAAGCTGGTTCATGAGCAGGATGATGGCGCATATAAGGTACGGCAGCCAAGGTCCTTCTACAGTGTGCAACGCTTTACTGATCCTTTCTTTCTCTTTTAAAGTGTGAGGAATGTGACGCTGCCTTCAACAAGCACAACAAGCTCCGCGAGCATGTTGCAAAAGACCACATGCCTGAAGGAACCAAGCCTTTCATATGTCCAGAAGAAGGATGCGGCAAATCTTTTCGCACAGGATCTAAGCTACGTACACACTCAAAAGTCCACGATGAGAATCGCTACGTCTGCATGCATCCTTCGCATCTTGGGCAAGCTCCCTCTACCTCTGCCGTTCAGAATCATCCAGATTCAGCGGACAATGCCAGCAACGAAGAAGAAGAAGAGGAGGAAAGTAGCGGAAACAACGGTGCATCATTCTTCCCGAAGTTCGCAACTTGGTCTGCCTTGCAGGAACATAACAAGCTTGAACATCCACCTACTTGTCCTCATCCTGAATGTGGAGGTCGTATATTCAAAAGCGGCAAGAAGTTGAGAAAGCATTGCATCAAAGTACATCTTGATACTATACAACAAAGTGAAGAAGAGACGGCGACGGGAGATGATGCGGATCCGGATGTCCCTGTGGACAACGAGAACGCCGAAGATGATGCAGGACCATCCCAAGTCACACATCGAGGATCCTTGGTACCAGAGACAGCGACAGCGCAGACCATATCGCCGTCATTGCGTAGCGAAGAAGCATCCGTAGAGGAGGATAATACAGGAAGTTCAGCGCCGCACGACTATGCTTTCGGTGGAAGAGCTCGCAAGCGCAAGAATCCGACTCCTATACCTCAGCTCATACCAACCCAGCCGGTCGCTTTTCAGAGCTTCGACGGTACCGATGACTATGTAGAGAACGCAGAAGACGCTTCGGCCAGCGCAAGTAAGCGCGTGAGGTTCCTTTGAGTACATCGAGACGAAGATTGAGCTTTATGGCTCATGTCGTAGTGGACTGAGTACAGGCGAGCAGCAGCAGTGAAGTCGGAAGAAGATGGTGTAGTGCAGTACGGGCTTTATAGTTTAACTTAGTGCAGTGATTGTCGATGTAATAACATCAGGCTGCGAGGGTGTGCCATGCCTTCGTTCCCGTGCATTTCGCAAAGCGAGCACGATGATTAGACAGTAGAGTAGAGTTTTACAAGCCGCGTTGACATCGAATGCTATACAATGCTTTACCCTGCCATGAACGGCATTATATGTGTAGCGATATCGATACCTTGATGGGCGTACCATTGCCCGCTGCAACCCTCGGCCCACTGAAGGCCGCTTTGCTCCGTGTGCAAGACGGCAAGGCAAGAAGCAAGTCAATCAAGCAAATGTCGAGGTAAGCCTAAAGCAAGGACTGTTTAAGCATTATATATTTTTGCATTTCATTGTTGAGCAGATTGAAAGTCGGGGTAAGAAGGTAAATGTTCCTAATCTAGGAGGAAAGTAGACAAAATAGAGAAAGTGTAATTTCAAAAGCCTATCTAAGAAAGGTTGAGGACGAAGTAGATTCGGGAAAGGGGAGTGATTGGCGGACTTGTCGAAAGCCCTTTTTGTGTAGTAACGTTGTACTATGTAATGAAGTATACAAAAGAGTGTTCCAGGTGATAGAAATTCCGAAAGAGGTGAGAGAAGAGGAACAGGTTTGTCGTTGCTTTCTTTGAAGCAAGCGAACGTCCACAAAGCCTTCCCTCATAGTAGTATAGTAGTACAGAAGGGTAGCCATACTCATTTCGTAACAGTTGCATCCTTCAGAGGTTATGTAGCATTTCTTGCATTTGGTTCTATATTCCACAATCGAAGAGCTTGAGAGCCGAGAAAGGGATGTTGTAAAACTGAACAAAGCAGCTATTTTTGTGTATCCTGCCGCTCTTAGATTCCGAGAGTACTGTATATGCCCGAAGGCAATGGCTATGCAGTACTAACAGAGACCAATGAAAGAGAGAGGAACGGGAAGTTTTGAAGAGTTTTCTTGCTGCGTAGAAGCTTGGAGAGAACATCTTCAAATCCATTTCGCACAGGCGGTACGGTACAATAATACAATTTTCTTGCCAGATCTTGATCAATCGATGAACCATTCAATTCTGAGATCATCCTACTCCGCCAATTGATCCATTCATCTATCTTGCTTTATCATCTCAAAGAGATCGACTGTCCTCTGTCCATCCAGCAGCGATAGCTCTCATCATCCAAACCATTTTTTCATTCTCCAAAGAATTAACACGTTCATTGAGTAATCTAATACTTTCTTCTAAACCAGCTAAATGCTCAGCCTTTCGCTGACGAGATCTTCTAGCTGCAATTGTATTCTGACGTCTTTTAGCTTCAATTGACATTTCGATTACTTCCTCAACTTTTTCATCGTCCAATAGCACATCGGCCGCAACTTCATCTTCTTCAACAGCTACTGAAACTGAACGAAGACGATCTTGTTGTGTTTGCTTCATCATTTCAGCTTGTGCTTTTATAGCTGCTACCTTTCGAGCAGCTGCAGCTGGGACGGCTCTTTTGGAAGTCTTCGATTCAGGACCGTGATAAGTTCGCGGTTGAGTAGGAGCGTCCAGTGGCAGAGGAGCGTTTGAAGTGTGTCTGGTGCCATTGAATTGACCAGCTGGGGCTGTTGATGGAAGTGCAGATGTGGATCGACGTGCCTTCTTATTGACAGTATTGGCGACAGTCTGTGTCTCTTCATCCGCATCTTCACCCTCGTCTCCGAAAGCAGGAGAGTCACGGACACGCTTCTTATTGTTCGTCTTGCTCAAAGGAGAGGAAAAAGACGTGACAACAGAAGCGGGCTTGACCTGATCCTTGAAAGAAGAAGTATTGTTTGTAGTCTTTTCAGAGATGAGAGGTAGAGCTAGTTCTTTGGGTGAGATAGTACCGGTTTTAGACTGCTGCTGCTGTTGCTGTTGTTGCGGGAAGAGTGAAATAGAACCCAAATCAAGTTGTCCCCACATAGGAGAAGTACTCAAAGAAGGGACTAAATCATTTCCATCATCCATGACAAGTGCAGGAGTATCGATACCCGAGTAGTTGGGGGAGGTATTGAAGTTGCTATTGACACTACCGCTAGCGTTGTTGTTGAAGATGAATGGGAAATTACCAGAAGCATCAAATGCTGGAGAAGCTAGATTTGGAGAAGGTAATGAAGAGGTTGAAGAAGATGATAGCATTGAAGTCGAACGAGGTGGCATAGATGGCTGTTGGACACCTCCGTCGACCATGATATTCATATTGCCTGCATTTGAGAAGCTTCGGAAAGCATTCTGTAATGGAGGTGGAGAATTGGAAGAAGCATTCATATTAGAAGCCAAATTGAGTGGAGAACCAATGAGGGGAAGATTGGCGAAGAAGTTCTCGGTGGTATTGATAGTATTGCCGTTATTGCCGAGAGATCCAGCTGCTGCTGAAGGAGCAGAATCGAAAGCTGCAACTTGATCATTCAAGAATGAAGCGGCTAGCATGTCTGTTTGATAGCGAGGACAAGGAGGATAATCCATGTCAGAGAGGCTATCCTGTAGATCAATAGGATCGCCAAAGCAAAGATACTCACCAAAGTCGAACTCTGCTGCTGCCGTATTCTTATTCATGCCTTGTCCTTGTCCTCCTCCGACTCCCATACCAAAGTTCATCGGTAGTGAAGTATCGAAGGAGGAGAAAAGGGCCGCACCGTCACGTGGAGTCTGCGGAGATGAAGACATAGCACTGGTTGTATTACTGTTCTTCATTGAAAGATGTTTCTTTGCAATATTGAATCCCTGTAATTGCTGGAAGATTGTATTTTCAAATGTATTATTGTTTGATGATGTATCGTTATTGTATTGACCGTTATCTGGGATAGCGTATATAGTATCGGGAATCAACTGCTGCTGTGTATTAGACTGGCAAGCGTTATTCTTTGCTGATATGTCGCTGTTAAGCAAGCTTTCAATTGGATGTTGAATACTAGATGTGTTATAGTAGTAGTTATCAAACCAATTATTGAATGAAGAGCTTGTGCTTGTATTCGTAGTAGTGTTGTTGTTATTATTGTTACCGTAATCTGATTGATGTAGGAGATTGACGCCGAGGGCGTTTGACTGGTATTGCTTTAGGGTGTTGACTTTTGACGGGAACGGGTCATCCAGAGAATCGTAGTCATTATAGAGAGGATAGCCGGAGAATGAGAAGGGAGGAGATAGAGATGGAGAGGTAGCAGGAGATAGAGGTGGAGAAAGCGAAGGAAGAGAAGCATTAGTAGAGGGAGAAGTCGTAGTGGTATTATCAATACGACGAGAGGAAGAGGAGGAGGAGCGCAAATTGTAAGCATGAGAGGTGGAAGTCGAAGGTAAAGAAGAAGAGGGAGCATTCCTTACGGGAAGAAGAGACAGAAGAGAGTCTGTCGTTTGCAGACTGATGCAAGAGCAGCTGTTCGATGTTACTGCTGCTGTTGCTGATAGGCTGCTGCTGTTCGTCTGACACGGGAGACACAGACAAGGGGAGGTGCTGGTTGAGTGTTGTAGCTGAGCTTGTTGCTGGGGGTTGAATAGTATGGGAGCCATTGTGAATGAGACCATGGTGTTGTAGGAAGCTATGAAGCTGGTGTAGTTTAGATAAGGTATCCGAGGTTAAGAGAACCGAAGAAGAAGAATCAACGAGGTGATTGGTTGAGGACGGTGTGTGACACGGCCAGTTGGTGTTGTGCGGTGATCCACTCAGAGGGAGAACATCTTGAATACGATGTAATGTGTCTGGAGTGTTACTGTATGGCTGAATTGGAGCAGCTGGTTATGCTCCTGGGTGTGTGTATGTCCTACTTGCTGCACGCTGTCCTGGATTGAAGATTATAGGCTGGGTTCTTCACTGAAGTAAAGTGAAGAGGAGATTATCAAAGTGTATGTAAGCAGTAGTCAGATGTGATACTACTACTCTACTCTACTCTACCGTGCTATACTGTATAGTATAGTATGTCTATCGAATGTGTGGAATGGAGAAGAAGCAGAGCCAACCCCGTCCTCTTTTCTTCCCTTCGCTTGCAAGTGCAAGCGCGAGTGAATGCAAACTTCCGTTTTCCCGCCAAAATTGCGAATGACTCGAAGACGTTAAAAAAAAACGCGCCTATCGGTCATACATGCGTCCATCCACATGCCATCACCGAGCAGCTGCTTATGCAGCTCGGTATTGACGGCATTGTTTGCGTTACACTCGTGCTGCTCCCCTTCGTTCTCATACGCTTTCCTGCTGCCCATGGAGGAGCATACTGTACCATGGGCGACAAACGGGTCGTCCGTCTCCTTTCCCTTTTCGCAGTCACGTGCTTTTACTACGGAACCACTCTGACAGCGCAAGACTACCGTACCTACCTATCGTGTTTCTTGCATAACATCTGCATCAAGTGTATAGGGTCCATGGTAAGTCATGGACCCTATGCACTTGATGCAGATGTTATGCTATTCTGATATCTATTGACCTATGTATGATACCGCCGTCTCCATAACTTTCATTCTTTCAGCCCTGGAGATCGTGTCCGCGCACCCTCGCAGATGCTAGTTTGCTTGCGACCGAATTGATCAAGGCTTCGACCAAGAGTCGCAGATGCCATACGAGTTTGTACGGTATGGTATCTGCGACTCTTGGTCGTAGTCTTGACGCATGTGGTCAAAAGCAACCGGTACCGGTACGGTACGCTGCAACCAGTCGCAGACCTGATTGATTGCCATCGCTGTTTGGAAAATCATGTGGCTTTGATACTGCCGGTAACTACATTATTATTACTGCTGAAGCGTGCCTATCATAGCATGACTTACGGTACCGTACCGTACTCTGCCGAACTCTACCTCTACTCACCGACTTATGCCTTCAACATCCACCTTCGAGATTTAAATGCCAAGCGGAATACCGGTAAGTGAGGCCTTCCACGCATTCCAGCATAAATTGGAGCTCTTTTTCCATGCTTTTCGGCTTCGGCGGCTTCAGCCGAAAGCTTGATGAATTCGATTTCTTTACTTCTTTCACTCTCTTTCACCTTCTAGCCAGGCATTATTATTGGGAAGAAAAGCGCTGGAGATGGATCATCAATCAACAGAATTATTATCATATGGCTGGAAATCTCGGCCAATTCACCTGTCACAACAAGGATCTTCCACTGTTCTTCTCGGCCTACGGTACAGGCCGTATCGGCACCATGATTGACACGAGCGTCTGGAAAGGTGAAAACATTCGGCGTCTTACTGAATGGATGAAGTTGCTGCTGTTTGACAAACCCCAATAATCAGGGCCTGCTTCTTTTCGTACTGCTGTATTCGATTTTCACTTTTCCTTGTCCAGACATCAAGACATATACGTACCTACGTACCTAGCCGCGCGGTATCAGAGCGAGAGGTTGCAGGAGAAACGAGATACATTGACAGACCATCAAAAGTAGCCGCTGGCACTGCCATAAGAGTACGGTAAAAGAAACCAGAACGAAGATGAAGACGATACACCATCAAACATCGATCATCGCATCTGCGTTCACGATTCTTCTTCTTCTCCTGCCTTCATCAAGACAAAGCTTGGTAGCAGCTCAAACGGCAACTAAATGGGCTACTATCATAGGCACAGATTCATTTGGTGCTGATGTGTATCCAGAGGTGAGTTGTTCGCGTATCTTGCTTTCATCAGGGAAAGAAGCACGTGTTCAGCTCATTCGGCATTTTAACTAATAGAATGCTTTTTCTGTGGTTTCTATTAACAATCTATTTACCCTATCATTATGTTTTATCTTCGACGTCAACGTCATTAGGGATACACTGGTACTGTAAATCCTCTCAATGCAGAGCAGGAATGCAAAAGTTGGTGGTAAGTTGCACCTCTTGTTCTTGTTCAGTATCGTCCAAGTGGACAGACAAACATTTGCGCAACCAGGAGCTGACCTATGTCATCTTTAACATCATGATTGCTTTACATGGGTCGCTTTTCTCCTCAACTTCCACTCCGACTCCTCGTCAATCCTCAACAAACACCAATCTGTCGGTGCCCACTTGTACAATGTTTCTCTGGTATGAAGACGACACAGGGACATGCGTAAGTTCCATTCTATAAGTGAACCCTTATACCAAAAAAAAAACCATCCCTTATAGATCTCCGAACACGACTGACTTTTGCGTTACAATTTCACCTTTACTCGTTTAACGATGATGTTCCTCTATCCACTTACCCCAACTCCTAATTCATCGAACAAACAGTACATCAAGACCGGCGCACCCCCGAATGTTGCATATCAACCTGAAAGTCCAGATGTTGCTTACAATCTGGTAATGAGAAATATGGACTGTACTGTGTAAGTTGACAGCGAAGCAAAACTACCCAAATACTTGTTCCATTTGGTCCTTCCAAGGATTTGGCCCTGGTGTACAAGCCAGTCAATCGATACGATACGTCAATCCATAGCACGTTCTCTGAGAAACAACAGAGATGTTGCTGTATGTTGACATACCGTATTGATAGACTGGCTTGTACAGCTTGTGGCACATCACCTCGCATATAAGCGGACCAGTTTCCCTCGCTCGACGTTACTGAGCTTATCTCCGATCTTCATGTAGAGCCTCAGCCTATGTCGCACCATATGTACCAGCCGGCCAAGCACCGCCACAGTGCATTGATAGCACAGGAAACACGGAGGATGAGCAGGATGAAGTTCCTAGAGGAGGTAAGTAGCCGCTCAGCTTCTCCCCACACAAGCTTAATACATTTACAGCGAATGGACGCTGACTTGTCGAATAAAAATAGCTTTGAACGAGCCATGCCTAGAAAATGGTACATGTCTCAATGGCAATGTATGCGATCCCCTCGAAGAAGGAGCAAACATCTGCAAATCACCAATGGGAGGGAACTGTCTTCAATTATCAGATTGTAGCAGTACGATCAACGATCCGAGATTGGAATGCACACTCGAAGGAGGCACGAATGACAATCGAATCTGTGCCATTCCGCAACCTCCAATTCAGGAGCCACCTCCGCCTGGACCTTCTCAAGATGCAGCAAGAAAAAAGAGGAATGCGCTCAAGGCTAGAATGATGAAACGGGCGCAAGATGAATGTCCAAGCAGCACTATAGCTTGTCCGATATCATTAGACAGCAGTTCTGAATGCGTAAACCCACAGGAGGAGGTAAGTTCTGCTGATCATATCACATCTCGTGTCAGAATTGAGGTCAAAGCTGATAATTCGCTTCGTGCACCCTAGCTTGCGCATTGTGGTGGGTGTGGAAACGACTGCCAGGCATTGCCTGGTGTACATAAGATGGGAGTGATGGTGAGTGACTCGAAGTGCAGCAAATGCTTCACCGGAGCTGAGTCCGAGTCCTTTACCCCGCTTTCTTCGCTCGCTCACCGCAGTGCGCTCAAGGCGAATGCCTGATATACCGGTGTCGGAAAGGATTCAAGCTGGTAGATGATGAATGCGTACCGAAGTCATCAAAGAGAATGTAAAAGGCTGCAAAGAACGGTTATGATCTTCTCATGCTAGCCCTACTGGGATATAGCATGCGAAACATGCAGTGACTTCGTTCTACCTTTTTCGCAAAACCCTTTCGTGTTTCTTCACTCTAGTGCAATTTTGTGCACAGCTTTCACTGTTATTGTAAATCAAAACTCCGGTAGAATGTCATTCGTAATGTGGCGCCCAGTAGCTAGACAGCGAATGTCCAGTTGGCAGGCTTTTCGTGTTCATAATATGTAGTCTATGCTGACCAATTTTTTTGATCGACGAATCTGCTTACGTAAAATCCCATGAGCAAGCTGAAATCGCTGCACATCCGTATCTGGACCTCGCTATACTCTTGATCCTTCCAACCCTTCTTCGCATTCTCGCGAAAGGCGTCCCTTGCATACTCATGTGCACTGCACCATACGGGACGGCCTTCCGGATCTGCATAGTCCAGACGTCGGTTGGCAACAACAACATCTACCACTTCCAATTGAATTATCTTTGGCCGGCCGGAGCTTGGTCTTTCATTCAATAAGCAAACCACCAATTTTCCATCGGAATGCACCAATGGTGAATAGCCAGCATGCAACGCGTCTTGGAAGCAAATGCTGCCATGCGTTGTCGACTGCAGGCGTGGATGATTGCCGAGAATACGCATTCTTCCATGGCAATTCGGCAACTTGGGAAAGCTGCATATGATATGAGACTTCGGGGTCCAGGCTGCCAGATTCAAATGTGAAAACATTGACGATTAGGGCTGACACTTCCAACAACAGCTTATTATACAGATACCGTACTCATCAACCTCTTCCCTCACACTTGTGCAGCAACGGATATAGCATGAAGGGCTACTGTTACTACCTGCCGATCATCCTGGCCCTGGGCTGGAGAGCGACACCGTCAGTCGCACAAGCTGGAACGCAATGGGTGACGCTCAGCTCTATGGATTCTGCAGGTGCAGATGTTCTGCCACAGGTGAGCATTTCCGGTCCTTCCCTGACGAACATGTGCCATTGCTACTGTGAGGCTGATATCCTTGGCGTACCTGCTCGAACAGGGCTTTACTGGCTTTGTCGACCCAATTAATCCTGAGCAAGAATGCAAGGGCTGGTGGTAAGCGTCGCGATCTAAGGAGAAGCTATGTTTCTCTTGTGCAGGACAGTAATAGCTGACCCGTTGATGTTGGTACGGTTGCAGCCTGTCGGTTCCGACGTGTACCATGTTCCTGTATTGGATGGACGGTTCAGGCAAATGCGTAGGTGATATCACACTGCTGCTTCAGTCCAGTGGGATGTAAGAGGTGTCATGGCATGTCTGACATCCCCTGATTTTGCTTTCAACAGTACATTAAGACCGGCTCTCCAGATGCCGTACCCTACCAAATTCGAGGCACTGGCTTGCCGTACGCTCTTGTCATGCGGGATATGACCTGTGCTCTGTAAGCAGCTACACAACATAAACAGCCCTCCTTGTATTCGCCTGACTGATAGATTGCTGCGAAACGTTCTTTTTCTCGAACAGCGCAACGACCTACATTACGCCTTACCTCAAACCCACCGATTCAATGCCACCGTGCACAGAAAGTATAGGAAATACAGACGAGGGTGAAGATGAGGTGCCTCGGGGTGGTAAGTTGGTTGTCATCCTGCACAAACCCAGTTGGCGTACGAAACTGTTTCTGAGCTAGGTTCTCCCGTCAGCATTGAACGAGCCTTGCTTGGCGGACAGCTCGTGTCTGAATGGCAACGTCTGTGACGCACTTACCGATGGAAACCAAGTCTGCAAATCGCCATATGGAGGTTTCTGCCGAGAGTTAAGCGACTGCAGTAGCTCAATCCAGGAGACTCGGTTGGAGTGCACGCTGGACGGAGGCAGCAACGGCAATCGAATATGCTCAACACCTTTCGTACAAGAACCTGAACCTCCAGCACCTTCACAAGATGCAATGAGGAAGAAGAGGAACGCTTTGAAGGCTAGGATGATGAAGAGACAGGAGGAGCAATGTCCGCAAAATACTGTAGCGTGTCCGATATCTGAAGGCGCTAACTTCGAATGCGTGAATGCACAGGAGGAGGTGAGTAGGAGCGGTATCAGCGGACTGACTTGGTGGCTGATGCCTCTGCCTAATTGACTTCAGCTGGCGCATTGCGGGAGCTGTGGCAATGATTGCCAAGCTCTACCTGGTGTTCATCATATGGGAGTCATGGTCAGTAGTATGCGATAGAACGGCTAGCAATGCTTGATAAACAGAAAGCTGAATCTCCCTTTCTTTGGCCGGTGTCTGGCGAATAGTGTGCTCAGGGTAATTGTCTCATCTATCGCTGTCGGAAGGGCTTTAAGCTGGTAGACGATATATGCATGCCAAAACAGGCAGGAGTGCCACAGGATCCCACTGTACGGCGGATAATACCCCGCACGACTGCAAGGTGACTCATCAGGCAAAGCTTTGTCCTTATTTCGGTTTTCATCTTTGACTCGCCTTGAGGGGCTCTTATAATTGCTGTTTCCCCAGTTAGAGAACTTTGAAGTGTACATTCAACAGCTTGATTGCGAAAGAAACCCTACATTGGGAACAAAAGTCATATGAAATGGCGAAACGGTACGTAAATACTTGAAATTATGCAAAAACCCGCCTGCTCGGCTTTTGCACCAACACTCTCCATCCACGCTGCTGCGCATCATGTGGCGGCTGCGCAGGTGGTTGCGCCTCATTAGACATCACATATTTTTCATACAGCTGACAAGTCGCCTTGTGCCGATTTACCGGAATGATTCCGGCAGTCCTGTACTGCCATGTCGTATGACTAGCTATAAATGACTTGATGCGAGTATAAAGACAGCCGAGACGCCTGGCCGCCTCTTCGATGATATAAGGATTTCCACTTTTCATGACTACAGCGTTGACACATTTCTGATTTGAAGAGCGGAGGTTTGGATAATATTTCAATTGGCAGTGAACGCTGTCGCGTATGGTTGCCTCAGTGACAGCTTGTACGGGCATGCTTTTGGCTTTCTCGAGCTTTCGCGCAAGGTCTTTACATTTTTCCGGGCTTGGTGGCCAAACTCGGCTGGCTTTGCTTAGTTCTGTGTGCGCAGTTGAGATCGCTTCGCGCTTCCTTTCCTCTTCAGCATCTTCTAAGAAGCGCAAGAAATTCGAGTCTATCAGTTTCTTCTTGAATACAGAGACCAGGGCATTTCCGAGTTCTGCATCGCCTGCTATGTTTGTCGACTCGCCGGTAGGCTCAAACGTAATAATCAAGAACATCTTACAGTCCTTTATCCCCGCTGCCATAGCTTGGACGGTCTGCACTGCATCACCCGCCGGTATACCTGCTTTAGTAGCAGCTGAGACGATCCCAGGCGTTGACATGTGCGACTGTGTGAATGTGAAGTGCGATTGTATTCGATTGAAGACAACTTGGAAGGAAAGAAAGAGAGAAGAGACACCATCATTTCCATTTTATACCCAAGAGGCGCTGGCTTTGCGATGCATGCTGTGTTTTTGCGCGGAGGCAGAGTTTTGGTGTCGCCCGTCGAACAGGACGCCACGTTGCTATGAAGGAACGCACTACAGACAAGATTACCGTTTGATCAGATGACAAGCAATGTATGCAGGTGCAACCCCATTCAGTCGTAGCTGTAGATCGAGTGAAGACGAGCCACATGTGTAGAGACGAGCCACATGTGTAGCTCGCACAAGGGACAGTGAGACCCATAGAAGCTGAGTCGGATCATGTAGCTACGCACAGAGGCGAATACCGGCTTGGCTGTGTAGCGAGATGACGGAGTAATCGAGCTGTAGGAGTTGCTAACAGATGATCTGCTGTGATACTGGTAGAAAGCTAGGGTGATCCTGTTGGGGTTTGTAAGTTTCGGCACTGTTTGCCCAGTATTTCTGCCGTATGGTACCCGTCGATAGGTAGGGAATTGAATAGGAACAAGGTGCCGAGTACCAGCAAGCGATCCGTGGGGTAGAGTGGCAGAAGTGACGCCTGGCGTGCTGCTTTAGAGGACGAAGCAACGCCATGAACGGAAGCAGCCTTCGTGCGTGTTCCTGGTCGCGCAGAGGGAAGCCAAAGACAAAACTGCCTGTTCCGTTCCACCTTCCAAGTCGCCCTGCTTTCGGGGCCAACGGTCCGAGCTGCTAGCTTGTCGCAGCAAATTGGTCTACGAGCATGTGAGCGTGTAGGATTCCTGTAGTTGCGCAATAGCTGGAGCTGGAGTTATCCTCCACTATACGGTAGTATGAAGACCTGAAGCCGCAGAAAGGCAATCGAGAAGAGAGAGAGAGAGGGACTGCCAGAAGTCTTGATCTTCAGCTTCTTGCTTTCAGCCAACTCTCATCGACACTCCTGCATCATCATGGTCAGTCTGATACACTCTGCCTTGAACTGTCACATGCTGTACATTCGCTCATCGTGTTGTTGCATATCCAGTCTCTCTCCGTCAAGAGCATCCGATCTGTCATGCCCCTCCTCGACAGGGTGCTTGTTCAGCGCATGCAGCCTCAGCAGGTGGGTGCAAATCATACGATAGAAGCTTTATTGCTGTGTTCATTCAGCTGACTGACTTCCACCCTGCTGCCTATCACCTGTGCCTCGTTCCTGTTCAATGCACTTGCATGCTGCTGCCACCGACAACCCAACTTTTTTTCGCACCTTCTAGAAAACCGCATCCGGCATCTTCTTGCCTTCGTCGGAATCAAGCAAGGCTCTACCTGAAGCCAAAGTTATTGCAGTAGGACCCGGTGCAAGAGATAAAGATGGCAAGATCTTCGAAATGAGCGTCAAAGCCGGTGACAAGGTCTTGCTGCCCAGCTTTGGTGGTCAATCGATCAAGGTCGGCGACGAGGAGTACACACTCTTCAGAGATGCTGAGATCCTAGCTAAGCTAAGCGAGTAGAAGCAGGATTGAAGGGAATGGAAGATGTGAGTTGATCTGTATTGCCTCGCTCCCATATCAAGCGATCTCACGCGACTTCTTGTTTTCTTCCGGTACCTCCCTCGCAGATGTGGTCTCCGTCAGCTATTCAAGTTTACTTCGTCAAATATTGTCACGCTCAGATATATAATTTTGCAATTGTCGTTTCCTTCCAAAAAGAGCAGAAATAAAGATTCAATAATCACCACTCAAATGACCTATCAATGCTTACATTCACTTATTTCAGCCGGAAGTGCGAAATCCCAACAGAGGTCGATACACGAGGTCGCGTTGGAAATGACTGAGCAAAAGAGCGACCCCACTGGAGTACAAGCTTTTTCACTCTGCCCTGAAGATGAAAGTGCATCAAGCTAAGCCTTTGTGATCCGCGTGAAAGCCGAGAATGCAGGTTTTTGGCGATGCTCCAAAGGACATGCTGCTTTCGCTGGCTGAATATGATCGTAGACTTTGTTCTACAACTGAGTCTTTCTCTCTTTTGAGCCGTTGCACAGACTCGTCACTTACCTACATCACAAGACAGAGTGATGGGATCAGGTCAATCCTGCCCCCGCGTCAATACAACGATACCCGAAAACGGCTCGCAATGGAGTAAGTGGGGCGATCCATCTTCTCTCCTCGCGTATTGATGCCAGAACGTATTACAGGTCTCTCTAATGGTAGATGGGACAATGTCAAGCTTGGCTGGCTAATAGCTGGACTTGCTACGCTCTTTGTCAGTACAGACCCGGTTTGGCATTCTATTGAGTGGTAGCTGATAGCTTGAAGGGGCACATTCAGACAACAGTCATTTGCATGTTTGCTACGTATCGACATGCTCGGCACTATCATCGACCTAAAGGTACGTACTCGAAGCACCTTCACCGAAGGGGCGATGTAATATGCTGACAAGTCCACATTGCTTTGCATTACCATTCTAAAAAGAACAAAGACAGATCATCCGAATACTCTGGATGCCAATGATCTTTGCCATCATCAGCTTCTTTTCTTATCGCTACTACCGATACTACATATACTACAAGCTGGTCTTTATAGTATATGAAGCTTTTTGTCTGATGGCTTTCTTGGCTCTCATGCTCGCGTATATCGGCAACTCTACGGAGGAGCAGATGGCTGTGATGCAGTCTAAAGATAAAAGACCTCTGCCATGGCCCATGGGAGTGAGTTTCCCTACATCTCATTGGCTTCTTCTTCGTTTAAGCGCTGACACTGTCCGTCAAAGTGCCTGCGCTACAGGTGCGAACCGGACGGATAAAGTATAACGCCCCGTTTTAAGCTGACCAAAAACATCATCAGACCAAGCAAGCCATACTTTCTATATGCCTTAAACCTCAGTGTCCTCCAGTATGCATTCCTGCGGCCACTTCTGTCCATCGTCGCTATGATCTGCCATTCTGCCGGTGTTTTGTGTGCAGTGCGTACTTTTTTACTGCTCAAGCTCAGGACTGGCTGACCTTCGTGCTTTCCAGAATAAGATGAGTCCTGTGAGTGTGGACCTGGGCTCGAAATAAACATACACAGACTTTGACCTTGCCCTCTGGCCATTGCAGCACTTCGCATACATATATCTCGAGGTTGTCGACTTCACCAGTATCAGTATAGCGCTTTATGGCTTAGTTGTCTTCTATACACTAGTCAAGTCAAGTCTTCAAGGCAAGCGTCCGCTGATGAAGTTTATGCTCATCAAGGTCCTGGTGAGCCCAGCTTTCCTTCCCCCAAAAAAAAAGTCAAAGTCATGCTTATTCAGCCCATTTCAGGTCGCACTCACTTACTATCAAGCTTTTATCTTTTCTGCTCTTGTTCGTCAAGGCGTCATCAAGCCTAACCGTGAGTAGCATGATCTCGGATATTTCTCAAGCTCGTCAATCTAATACGCATTTGAGCAGGATACTGGAGTAAGACCAATATTGCGGATGGCTTGAACGCCATTGTCATTTGCATAGAGGTCAGTAAACAGATGTTCACCTTAAACCTTTTCGTGACTGATGGAAGTCCGCAAAGATGGTTATTTTCGCCGGTCTCATGCTCTGGGCATATCCAGTCACTGAGTATCGCGCCGTCACATCAGAAGAAGAAGGTCAATGTACGAACCCATGGAAAGCCTTCGTCCAAGCATTGAACTTCTGGGACTACATTACAGAGGTAAGCCATTCTGTACAAGCCTGCCCTACACCGATTCCGCCTGCTGACTGCCGCTTTGCAGACTTGGCGAGGGGTGACTTTCTTGATAAAACTGCTTCGAACCAAACATGACGGTGAGAAGGGCGGCGTGGTTGAAGAAAATGAGGATCCGGACCAAGACACCGCGACAAATCTTGATATATACGCTGCTTTCAATCAACCTCACAGGCGCGCATCAAGAATTTCTACGAAATATGAGATGTCTGACGTAGAATCTGTTCGGAGCCGGGTGCCTAGGACCCACGAGTCAGGAATGACTAGTCGAGCAGGCAGTTACCTCGACATGGACGATGACAGCGACGACGAAGGGCACGGCCAGCAAAAGTGCTTTGGAGGAGCTGCTACAAGAGAGTCTGTAAGGCTTTCGCCTAGTAGAAGCGCGCAACAACCCACGCCATCTCCCACGCTATCGTACTATGCTGGTGCGTTACATCGTAATTCTTCCATGCTGGCACGCACAGCTCCCGGTGTACAGCCATCCCTGGTTCCAGATGATCAGTATGGACGCTGTACAGAGATTGAGCCATATCCGAACGGGCACGAGTACCGTCCTCCATCTTCAAAAGATCAACCGTATCTGCCTCCGAAAACATTACATGCGCATCATCAACCGAGAGCCGCTACTCCGAAATTGGAACGAATAGCTGAAGTCCCGTCTTCTCAAGAAAAAGAAAAGGATCCACTGGCTAGTGATCAGAACATGGAATTGAACGCACTCAGCGCCATAGATTTGGGAGTCACGGCAACTGACCCAAGCATAATTGTCAAGACCCAAACCACACCGCGCGTGGAAGGCGCCATGGAAATGGAGACTTCTCCGCCCGAAAGCCATCACCGCAACCTCGAGGCAGACCCTCGTGCCCCACACGACCTTTCATCAGAGGGCGCATTGCTCGAACGTCCTAGTGCTGGGTATCACGTAGCCGAAGCGCCAACTCAGAGGGCGTCGACTGTGCCAGTGGCGCCGTCCACAACCTCGTACAGAACACCTGTTCGAGCCGAGACTTCGATATTGCATGAACCTTTCACGTTTTCTCCTCTAGACTTGTAGAGGCTCGCAACATTGTTCGTTCTTGCTGCATGCCCGGACGAGAGAGGCATTAATGACAGTGTCTTGTTGACCTTCTTCTGAAACCTAACACCCTTTCTATATACTAAAGACCAGTCTACACATACCCCTTTTTTATACAAATTCCAGGAATCGTCCTGCTTTTATGCCACGCCCAGAATGGAACCGTTGTGGTTATGCGACACTTCCAAGAGGTGGGGTCTCCTTTCCATCGTCGCTCGATGCAGGACTGATGATGGCCCGAGCATCTTCCTCTCGCGCCTCTTTCCTAGTTTTGTAGCGATAATATAGAGCTAGTGACACTGCACTGACCAGGGAGAGCGCCAAGATAGCAACGTCAATCGACAATGCACGGTGATAGCGTGGCTTGTCGTCAGATCGGAATAGCTGTGCTGCGTAAATGCCTGCTGCATTGGCTGCCATGATGATCCTGTATGCTGAGCGTCAGTCTTGTTCTGCAACGTGTGCCGGCTTGTGTGCAGCTTACATGGCCATGGCGACTGCCCGCTCCTCGCTGTTTCTTGCCTTGAGAGACATCCATGCAACGTTAAGGGGGTGAGGGACAAACATCATAATTTGAACCAATACCATAATGCCGTATTTTTGATTTCGATTGTTCGAGTCGGTGTATGCTCGCAACAGAATTTGGAACAGCAGATTGACAGATAGCGCGAAGATAGTTGTAGCGGCTCGGAAATTGCTGGATGCGAGGTGCAATCATCAGCTTCCTGAAGAAGGGCGCGATATTGTAGATATTTGAAAGGCCTCACAAGTGGTCGGAAATGTAGGACAAAGTCACAGCAACAGGGATCTGAATCCAAAGTCCCACGCTCGCTAGTGCATTAGACCTGAGCCTCTCAAAGCCAAAGCTGTTGATGATGGTGGGCGTGTAGGAGCCTAGAGCGGACAAGGGCCCATTGTTCGTGAGAGTGATAAGAACGTGAATGCTACGGTAGAATGAGGCCGAGCCAAGACTTAGCATAGGACTGCCTACTCGTGCTCAAAGACCACTCACTATAGAGGCCAGTAGGACAGCGCCGATTTGAGTGCGCGGCCTGATATGTGCTTCTTCTTCTGTGACTTGATTGGGTCGTCTTTCCACACACGTAAGCGTAAGATGTGTAGCTCTCGCTCGGTGAAGATTGATAGTTTAGGCAACAAGAAGCTTCTTGGTCTTTGGAAGGAATCGGGTAGGAAGCATGCTAGCACGAATCCAGAAACGATGGTGAAGATGCCCATTATAGCGAAGAGCCTGCACCGCGGAGAAAAAGGCATGTCGCGTCAATTTTGGGAGCGCGAGGGGATGTCCCGCACAAATCACGCACCAGAACCAGCCCGGCTTTCCTCCGACTCCAGACATTTGCAACAATCCATACGCTAGCAAGTTCGAGGTTGCACTTGCGGAAAGATTGCCAATGAAGAAGATCATGACGCGCTTGGCTGTTTCTCTACGAGTATCTGCAGAAAAGAGAGGAGACTCAGCAGCTATACACAACCCATTTACACGGAGAGGACTTACACCAGGTGCTGAGGGTGTACAGCGCACCGGGGATGTAACCGGACTCGGTGAGACCGAGCAGGAGTCGTGTAGCCAAAAAGGCACCGTAACTGCTCTGGAATGCTTGAAAAGTGCTAACAAGGCCGAATGCCACGACTTGAGAACTAAGCCATCTGCCAGGTCCAACTCGATATAAAATAAGATTTGAAGGCAATTCGAACAGCACGATGCCCAAAGATAGAAGCTGCTGGCCAATGTTGAATTGATTTTGGACGATTCCAACGTCTTTGAACTGCAAGAAGAGAGGAAGGGGTCAGACTGGTCACATGTCAGATCCGGTGTCTGGGACATACGAAGGTGTCGGTGATGGCATTGGAGATATTGCCACGGTCAAGTTCTGAATTAGGATGGAATTAGACTGGTGTCAAATGTCAAAAAAAAAAAGAGCGAGCATACGAAGGCAGAAGAAGCCCAGCATGAGCAGCGGCATAATAATGAAATCGAGCCTGGGGATTGAGGGATCAGGCCAATTCCTGCTTGCAGCTGGCTGTTGGCAGTGCGAACTCACTTTCGCTTGGCGGCGGCCTCTTCTTGGACAGCCCAATCGACCTCGAAGGCTTCTACCTCACTGATGTCGGGTGTTCCAACGAACATGGACGCATCGTCTTTTTCGCTTGCCGGCATAGTGGGTCCCTACGAGTGGAGCTGGGGGTCCGAAAAAACGTGATTTCGCACTATCTTGAAATAGCAAACGTATGAAAGAGAAGAAAGAGATGTAGCTTGGAAGAAAGAAGATGATTGAGTAAAGTCTCTGATTATTGAAAGCGCAAACTCAGCCGGCCTGGGTAGGGACTGGAGCGTTGTTGTATATGAGCACAGTAAGGCGCCATGTACGGTACACATTTTATTCTTGCTCTTGTGCAGTCTTGATGGAACAGGTATCCACGCGTATGGCGTGCTTGCGTAACATGGACTCTTTGTCCGTGCTTCGGCAAGTGATAGCAGTAGGCACTGCGGGTTGAGCGGAGAAGGCGTCATGTCGTGCTCAAATGGGTACATCTGTGCTGAGACGGGTAAATAATTAGTCTTGTCCAGACAGTGCCTCTACGGTACCGTGGCTGGCCTATCATCATCGCTGTATGTAGGAAATGCGACATCGTGTGCTTCTTCGAATTTATGGCGTGCTCGACTTAAGAGACCAGGGGACATTTATAGTGAGAGAACCGTATTTTCCGCGTCGGTCCGGTATTTGTGTACCGTTATTGGTCCCTTCACTTAGAGCTTTATGATACCGGTAGTGGAGTCCTCCCTTGCGCCATAGTCGCGGACCGATCACACTTGCGCTCGGTGGCGAACGCAGCTTGCAGTATGGCGTGATAGTGGAATAAGCTTCGATAACGGCAAAGGCTGGGGTTTCTAATGCCGCTAGACTTTGCAGTGTATTTTCGCTTGTCGGAACGTGTCTTTTACACGGATCCTGCGGGATTGGGCGGTCGTCGCTGTTTTGATATTGCCGGCCAAGCATGCCATTTCCCTCAAAGGTGCCATCGGTAGCCACAGACAGGGGACAACTATCGTGTACAAGGCGTCATTAGCTAGGCATATAGTGACCACTCCAAGCTTCATCAGCGGTGACTCGCAATCATCGGAGTTCTACGAAGTTTCGGCACGAGGTGCTGCTCACAATTAAAACCAGCAGCTTGCCATGCAGCCGTTTCGTTTGCTTTGATACACTCACTTGTTTGCACTTGTTCTTTGTCTTGACCTATTTAACAGACATTCTCCGACAATGACATCCTCCACGACTACTATCACCACGCTCAGCGACATCACCGAGCGCTACACGACCCTCCGGCTGCAGGTCGGAGACGAAGGACGAACCCAGCTCACTGCACCCATCGAATATCAAGGAGCATTCGAGCAGTACAAGCACCATGAGCTTACTTCTGCTATTGGCCGCGAGTATAGCTCGGATTTCCAGTTGAAAGATCTTCTCAATGCGGATGATGCCACCTTGAGAGATTTCGCTCGCATCGGTAGGCGACCTTCCTCAGAGGGTTGAAGCATGCTTAATTCCGAAGACTAATCGTCATCGTTGTAATTGCAGTGTCTGAGCGAGGCGTATTGTTCCTCAAGGCACAGAGCATTGGCGCCGAAGAGATGCAAGACTTCTTGAAGCGCTTCCATACCGTTGCAGGGGCACCTAAATCTTCAGGCCTCCACATCCACCCTTCCATCAACGTCAATGGAGGCAGTGACGAGGGCATCAAGATCCAGAAGATCAGCTCAGAGGCACAGAAGAAGGCTGGCGGCAACTTCTGGAGAGCCGATGGACGCAAGTTCTGGGCTTCCGAGGGATGGCATTCGGAGTAAGCATTGCTTCGTTCGAAGATCGGTAGCGTGATGTTCAGACTGACCTTTATGATCTTCTTAGTGTCTCGTGGGAGAAGGCACCCGCCGACTACTCTATGCTCAAGCTCGTCCAGATTCCCAAATTCGGCGGAGACACCATGTTCGCGTCAGGAGAGGCTTTATACGAGCGCCTGTCGCCATCCTTCGCCGAGTACCTCGAGACACTCGAAGCTGTGCATGCTGGCAGTGCTTTCCTGGAAGAGGTCGAGCGCAACGGAGGAAAGCTTTACCAAGGAGAGCGAGGCGTAAGTCGCGTTCTGAACTTTACAAAGAATAATGAATCTGCAACTTACCATACTTTGCGAGCAGTCACCCTTTAACCGCAACCAAGACCTCGCTGCCGTTCATCCAGTGGTACGAACCAACCCAGTCACCGGAAAGAAGGCCATCTTCGTCAACAAGTCTTTCACAAAGCACATTGTGGGAGTTACAGTGAGCTCACCTGCTTCTCATCCTCTGACTTCAACGGTTCTGACGTTGTTTTGCCGCTTGACAGCCCTTCGAGTCAGAGTTGATCTTGAACTTCTTGTACTCCATCTTGACCAACAACCACGACATTCAGGCCCGCATTCGCTGGGAACAAGACGACCTCGCCATCTGGGACAACCGCAGTGTCTTCCACTCTGCAACCTTCGACTTCTCTGGTGAGAGACTGGGTCACAGAGCTTGCTCAGTCGGTGAAGTTCCCTTCTTCGATGCCAACTATGGAAAGAAGTAGGGTGGGGCTATTGTATATAGATAGGCAGCAAAAAGGCGTCTCCAATGTAGCACTCTCAAAATTCGCAATATACTATTGCCATTCGCTTCCCATATTCAAGCCTTGCACTGCGAGACAGCTTCAGCGTGCACTTGCAATGACTGACAGATAGTGGAATTGACCGATGTTTTCTAGAGGCATACTGCTCTGCACAGCTGCCATCTGTATGTGCCAGGCCTTTCGTTTAGCGTTTTATCCTCCGGTGCAGTCTCCGTTTACTTGCGGTTGTAGAATGTTCGGCGAATCAACGCATACTGCGAGTCTTCACGCTGCTGCGAGCAGACCCCAGTCGACACCGTGCAGTGCACAGTTGAGAGGCTGATATTCGCGGACTGTTGTTGAACAGTGGATGGCCATCAGAAGGAAAGAGTCCCGTTTGTGTTCATTGCCTCTTGTCACGACGAGCGAGGATGATCGGGGCGGCTTTGACTTGCACCGAATCACGCATCATGGCAGCAGTTCTTCCTGCAGAGGTGCTGGATCTTCTGCAACTGTTCTCTCCGTCCTCCAACTGTCCTTCTCAGCCCCTGCCGTTCCAAAGGCTCGCTGTTTTTGGTGCTTCTGCGCCATCAACACCGCTTCATCTAGCACTCTCGTATGCACAAGGAAGGAAGGCGACAACACGGCACAGGCTCACAGACCATTCTGAAGATACAAGTGTGGAGAAACATGTCCTGATGCTCTGCACCTCGAGGAACAAATTCTTCGAAGGACTCGTACTGGAAAATGAAGAGTGGCTCGCTGTTCACGGTGGCGATCCTGCTACGGCGCGTATATTGGAAGATAAGGTCGAGATGAAGTTCCTAGATACGACAGCGAGGTGGACATTTTTCTGTTCTGCTGTCTCTTCTGGGAGCTATCGCTACACTGGGGCATCCGGAGCGAGAGTACTGAATCTCAAAGAGCCGCCTGACCTGGTTATTGTATCTGGACTCAGCCTGTTTCTGGGTGAAAGCAGGAACACTGGGTGAGTTCCATCACGAGTGGCTGACACGGTCTTCCACCGTATAGACTGAATCTCCGCTTGCAGAGCTGGCGTGGATATCTACGCTTCCTTAATAGCGTCAACCATCTCCGCTTTCTCGCCAGATACCCAGTTCGCCTTCTTCGATGATCCTCCAGAGGGACATACTTCGCTACCTTTGCTGCCCTCGCAACATCGAAGTAAACTCAGACAACTAGATAGGGACAGGCGAGGTAACAATAGCTCGCCCGAGAAGGCTCCTTCAACGACCCCCGCCCTACCTGAACCGCGTAGCATGGAGTTGCTGCGAGTGATGGACTACTTTTGCGACGGAGTCGGCGAGATTGTACCTGAAGGTGGTACGGAAGATGTGCTGTGGTATCGTATGACCATTCGTCGAGGTTCAGCAGAGCTGGTTGATCATCCTGCCGCACATTCGTGGGAGGATCTAGACAAGCGGTACGCTGTTTACAAGGGAGAAGATGAAGAAGGTTATAGCGGGCGTGAACGATGGAGCGTTAGATTTACATGAACTGGCACTCTGCTGCCACGGTGCCTTGCAACCAGCTTGTGATTCTGCTATAGTACTTTGACATTTGCCACGCTTTTTTTGACGCGACTGCCTTTGCTCGTTCTCGCGTCTCACCAGGCAGCCAGGGAGAGGCTTGACTCTGCTGCAATATCCAGGAGTGAAGAAGTGATAAGGAGCGGGAGCAGAGCACGACAAGACTTCAGTACAAGACAAGAGCAGCATCACACTCGTTACACGCTGCCGCTGCTGTAGTCCAGCCGTAGGTGTCGGCTACAGGTGTGGAAGATCGACGGATCCTACCAAGAAAAGAAGGAGGAGAAGAGCGGCCAGGATATACAATCATAGACAGACACATGCCATTGGATCGCTACAGACATGTCCTTCTTCTCTGATCAGGTCAGCTGCACCTCCTCATTCGCGATACACGCGAGACAGCCGGTCATCATGCTCACATTCCAGTTTGACTCCTTGCAGGTCTTGAGCAAGCGTGGTCCATTGGGCAAGGTATGGCTAGCCTCTCATCTCGAGCGCAAGCTGTCCAAGTCAGCATTACTACAGACGAACATCCCCAACTCTGTCACTGCTATTCTTGGGTCTGGCGATGAGGTTGTTCCAGTCATGGCGCTGCGCCTGTCAGGCCAACTTCTACTCGGTGTCGCCCGTATCTACTCTCGCAAAGCAAAGTACCTTCAAGACGACTGTTCTGAAGCCCTGGTCAAGATCAAGCTTGCCTTTAGAACAGTCCCGAACGCGAATGGTCTGGCTGGAGGCAATGGAACCCGGGCACGGGGCGCGAGGGGAGATGTTGATATGGTCGAAGATGAAGCAGGCAGAGCTAATATCAATCTCAATATTGGTGGAGATGGTCGTGGAGTGAACGACTTTGACGTACTATATAATGCCGAATTCGGCGGTTTCGGAATCTGGTGAGTTGAAGCTTTACTTCTGTCTGTCCAACAATGTCTAACTGGCCTTCCGACATGCGCGTGTAGGGATGACTTCAACATGAATCCGCTAGCCGCACCTCAAACGAACCGAAAAGATAAGGCAAACCGCAATACTGTAGCCAATCAGGCCGATATTACGCTGCGCGAAGACCACACATTCGACCTTGACTACGACCGTACCATCGATCTCAACTTTGGCGACGAAGAAGGCATTGGGTCGCAAGAGTATCGAGCACGCAGTGCGGAGCTAGAAGGAGGTGATGGATTCGGAGACGACTTTGAGCTTGGTCTAGATCTTGACCTCGAGCTAGATCTCGGCCTCATGGACGACGATCTCCCGCCTGCAGAAGCAGACAATGAGGAAACAGGCGAGCAGACGCAGAGGAGAGACGAATCTCCGGCTGCGTATGCTGCCAGACAAAAGAAAGATAAGTCTACAGGCACGAGTAGAGTCGCCTCCATAGCTGCTCAAGCCAGAGAATTGTCCGAAGCTCCGTCAGAAGCACTATCGGAGGTTCCGTCAGTGGAGTACGGAAGAGACGCAGCTACGCCGATGAGCATACGAAACTCGGACATCCTTGGCAAGATACCTGAAGGATTGGACGATTCGGTCCTGAAAGGGCGCGAAGAAGGAGACTCGTTTGATATGGACTTAGGTGGTCCTGACTTTGGAGCGGCGGGAGACGGAACGACTTTCGACTTTGGAGGTGACAATTACGATACTTCACTGCCGCAAGATGGTCAACAAAGTAAGCAGCGCCCGACTGGAGATGCGATCGTGATAGCTAACGCGATTTTGGTGATAGCGCCGCGCGGTACCACACCGGCAGCCTCCGTACGAGCCGACGACGAAGAGCGTCAAGCAACGCCAAATCCAACAGTGAATGAAGAGGGCGACGAGACACAGACACAGATCGACATGACCCCTCATACAGCTGCAAGAGTGGCAGAAGCAGCCGCGGTGGGATCTGCCCAACGCAAGCGCAAAGAAGCTGCGGAAGGAGCAGCCGCTCGTCCTAAGCCAGCTAAAGTCCGCAAACAGATTGTGGATAGTGTTACGGAGTTAGCAGAACGAGGGCGAGGACTGGGATCACAGGGCAGTCAAAGTCAAGGCAGCCTCGGTGGAGCAAGTCTTGCGTCACGAGAAGAGCGGATGGCTCAAGGTTTGCTAAAGGAGCCAAAGTATCTACCCGCAACAACTGTCGAAATGCGATTTCAAGAGATCTACGATCATCCTGGCAAGTTCTTCTTCGCCGGCATGACTGGATTTGCTGGCAACGGCAAGACGCCTGGGGTGCAGTCCTTCTATGCGGGTCCACCAGGCATGCCTGCGGAGCTACAAGCATTATTCCAGTTCCGACTTGGAGAAAAGGGTCAAATTCTAGGGGCTAAGCGAGCGCCTGATGTGACAGTGGAAGATCACGACGAGGAGCGTGAAGAAAGACGTAAAAGAGCGAGATCTTCGGTCGTTCCGGAAGTCGAGATCGGTCGAGAGCGCCAACAGTCGCTGACACCCGGCGCAGACGGCGTCAACATGTTCGACTTCGGAGCAAGTGGAGACAATTTTGGTGACTTCGGTGCCGGCGGCGATCCAACAAATGACTTTTCCCTCGATCTGGGTAACATGTCGCCAGGCTTGGACATCTCAAACGCTGCTGCTGCCGTGGAGAAGACACCTTCAAGGCTTGGTTCTGCACAGCCTACTTCTTCCCCTGGTATGCTAGACCGCAGTCTTCAGCTTGACTTTGATGGCATCGACCGAGCGAGCACATCCATCCTGGCCGTCTTCGACGACACCCCCGCCTCGAAGGAGAAGATGGTTTCCACTCCTGCTGGAACAGGCCGTACCAGTAAGAACGGATATCTTTCAGTGCCGGGAACAAGACAGAGCGGCATCTCCGAAGAGCAATCGCAGCTAGAGGAATCTGTTCACTCCGCTAGCATCGCTGCCTCCCGCGGCAAGACAGGTGGATGGAGCAGAAATACAGTCAAGGCGCTCAAGATTCTGGAGCACGAGCTTGGACCCGCGCCTTCTACGGAGGATGAGGGTGCAGAAGATTCCGAACAAGCTTCGAAGACTGTCAGCTTCCAAGCGTTGTCAGACAAGGTAAATTTTTATGACCTGGCTGCTTGGAGGAAAGCCATTTGCTAATGTAGGTTGTGTAATCCAGGCATCTCGGAAAGCAGCAGCATCCATGTTCTTTGAGATGCTCATACTTGGAACTCGGGACTGCATCAAGCTCAAGCAGCCGGAGGCATATGGCGACATCTCTGTCTCAAGCAAGGAGAAGCTGTGGCAAGTATGCGACGGCCTCAACAAGCTCAGCGTGGAAGCCGATGAGGGGGACGAGACAAGGAGTGCCCAAAGCGAGTCAAGGCAGGGCACGCCAAATGTAGCCAGCAGCGATGCTGGCGAGACTCCCACGCGGAACAGTCAGAGCCGTGCCCGGGACAGCACACCGGTTGTGTCGTCTTCGCGCTCCCGGAGAACGGCGCAAATGTCGATGTGATACGATAGCGAATGGGCAAGTTGAAGAATGTTATTAGTGTGTGCATGCTACAATTTACCTTACGAACGTCTTGGTACAGCTTTATTAATCTTTTTAACTTAAGTCTTGTTGTCATGATAATATATCATATGCTATAAATATTCAGTATACCCTATTGGGGTTGTACTGTTAGGAATTTATATGGTCAGCAACGCCCTATGGCATTACATGTCGTTTGCTTTCATTCTTGCATGTTGCGGGAAGTCGCCCTCTGGAACCGCTTGCTATCGCGCGCACCTCTGTGATGAACTTTGGCAACCGCACAACTCGGCCAAATAACACAGAACCAAAGATGTCTGCTTGTGAATCCGCAACTTCAGTCGCAATGATCTTGTTCGACACAGAATTAGTACCGAGCTCGCATGCCGCACAAGATGGCTGCATGGATATCACAGATCGCGCCAGCGAGAAGGTCACAGGCATCCGAGGCGTCAGCAGGAATTCCCAGCGCAATGGAGGATTATGGACACAAGCTAGATGAGCATGACGCATCACGATACTCTCATGAAAGCTCTATCTCCCTTCTGCATGGCTATAGTCATCAGAGCGATTCAACTCCTGAATGCTCTGCTTTGCCTGAACAGGGACGCAGCAAGGTGCTCCACTCGCAGTCGGGACTGCTTCAATCAGTCACGGAAGGAAGACGCCAACGTGAAGATTCTGAACTACAGTACGGCGACACCATATTTGGCCAGTCTCGTCGGGAATCAGGTGATGCAGCCTCCGGGACAGGAAACACTCGCGGACCACCGGCAGTCTTCTCTCGATGGTTTAGCCTACCACGTCCTGCCCATCTCATGGTCATCAGAGTGATCTCTTATACTGTTGCGAACAGAGGCTTGTTCATGATTGCAGCATCGCAAGCTGCCTTTGCGAGTATGAACGCACTAGTGGGTGATACTTCATACACAGACGCTCGGGTACTGACGGGGAACACAAAGATACGGCAAAACGCTGATGCACCTCGCTGTAATCCTCAGGTGAAGGTAATGACATCCAGCGAAGTCGCAGTGCCAATCTGGGAGCTCATATTCACACGCATGTCTATCACCTGGCTCCTGTGTTATCTTTACATGAGAGCGACTGGCGTCGAAGATCCCTTACTGGGGCCGGAAGCTATGCGGGGCAAGCTACTCGTGCGAGGTCTGTTCAATTATCAAGTTCTGCGACACAACTTCTGCTGAAGCTATGGTCAGCCCAGGCTTCGTTGGCTTCTGCTCATTGTTCTGCAGATACTACTCGGTCAAGTACCTATCGCTCTCCGATGCAACCGTTTTAGGGTTCCTGTCACCTACAGTGACCGGTGTACTGGCGACTCTTGTGCTGGGAGAACCCTATTCACCAAAAGAAGCGATAGCTGGATTTATCTCTTTAGGCGGCGCTATATTGGTTGCCCAACCAAGCTTTCTTTTTCCTCAAATTACTCATGATACCGATCCGCATCAACGACTTCTAGCAGTAGCGGTCGCTCTCGTTGGAGTGGGCTTTGCTTCAGCTGCCTATATTCTGATACGCCAAATCGGCAAGACTGCGCATGCTTTACATTCGGTTGCATACCTCTGCACGGTGAGCGATTGACTCTGCATAGCTCCATCACCTGTCTTGCCAAACTGACCCATGAATTACAGGGCTGCGTCTTTGCCTCTTTACTTATGCCAATTTTGATAAGAGATGAGACAGTGGTACTTCCGAAAGAACCAATCTTCTGGGCCTATTTGGCCGGAATAGTGGGTCAAGTTCGCTCCCAGGCAAAGGCACAGGTACTGATTCTGTACTGATTCTTGCCCTTCCCTTAGGGCATCAGTGGTTTCCTTGCGCAATTTCTGCTGGCAAAAGCTCTGCAGATTGAGCGTGTTGGTCGCGCCTTGCTGGGCAACTATACCGAACTACCATGGGCTCTCCTGCTGCAGTACTTTATCTTCGGAGAAGTCATGGGCATCCTCTCATCTTTTGGTTCTCTCATCATCATGGGCTCGACGTGTTGGGTGGTCTTGACACGCAAGCAGGAGGGGGAAGAGACCAAGTCTACGAGTATAACACACCGAAATACAGATGACCTCGGCAGTACGATACGATTGCAGCGGGGTGGCAGTCAAGACCGCCAACTTTCAAGCGATCCTCGCGAGCAGTATAGTATTCTGGCAGAGTCGGGTCACGCGAAGTATGCCCGTCTTGTTGTTGATGAGGAAAGATACCAAGTGGAGACTTCTCTGGCGGCACATGCTAGTCTAGCTGGTGGACTTCCGAGTACACTGCCAGACTCCAAGGCGCCGTAACAAGCTAAATCATCTGTATGTGAGCTGCTACAAACGATTGAATCTCCTAGAGAGGGTCTAAGGATAGTCACACGTTGCAATGCTGGGTTATAGTATGTAGTCTACGCGGTACGTTATGTCGCCGAGCCACGAGGAGACAGTTTTGCAAGTTTACCGGAATGTATCCCTTCCAAGGCACTCCTACCAAATTATTCTCTTGTAGCGCGAGAGGGTTGTATATCGACTGTTCAGGAGGGTGCAGAGTCGGTAACGCAGGCAGTTGGCCTGCGAATAGTTGTACTTGCCACCTACCGATCAAAGAAACACCCACGCCGAGCAGTCAGCTCTCAGCTCTTCGGCGTGTCAATGTCGCAGTAGTCACACCCAGTCAAGACAAGAGACGCTTTATGGTTGTCTTGGACGATGCAGCCTCTTCGGCTACAGTCTTGTCCTCGACACCTCCCTCGCGCGCCTCGACAATAGGGCCGAGTACGCCTGTCTCCAGCAGCGTGCGTGGGCCAGAGCAGTATGGCGACACGGTAGAGATGTACGACTCGCCTCGTCATTCGCATGAGAGCTCTGTATCATTGCTGCATGGCCAGCACTCCCGCAGCAGCTCAGCCGGTTCATTCGATTCTTTTGTTGGCCCGCAAGAGCGGAGTTTCGTGCAGATCCAACCTGGACTGCCTCGGCTGGACGAAGAGGATAACATAGCGATATACGATGAAGATGGAGAGAACGACGATGAGTTTCCTCGTCAGATAGAACGTAGAAGCAGCTTGCATAACAAGATTGAAAATGGTGCAGTTTCGCGCGACCACAGCGGCTCCACAAGCGGCTCAGGCCGTCGGCGCAAAAGAAATGGACATCACCAAAAGAGATCCTCCATCATTCCGCCAGTCATCGAAGAGAACGTGTCCAAAGTTGCCATGTATGTTAAGGAGAATAGAGGACTGCTTATGATAGCAGCCTCGCAAGCCGCCTTTGCGGCTATGAACGCTATGGTGAGTTGATGCTATTTACGGATCACGGTCTTGCATAACGGAGCCATGAACAAATTGACATTGCTAACATACCCACATGATTTTCCCGTCTTGTAGGTCAAGATCATGACATCAAGCGAAGTCGCAGTGCCGATATGGGAGCTCATTTTCACTCGAATGAGCATCACGTGGTTCTTCTGCTATCTGTATATGAGAGTAAAAGGCGTAGAAGACCCTTTATTGGGCCCAAAGGGTATCAGAGGTTGGCTCGTCGTTAGAGGTATGTCAACCACTCAACGTCCGCCTGCTTCGCTATCCTTGACACTCGTAACTTGTGCTTCAGGTTTCGTCGGATTCTTCGGGTTGTTCGGCAGTTATTTCTCGCTACAGTATCTCTCTTTATCCGATGCGACAGTTCTCGCTTTTCTGTCGCCTACGGTTACTGGAATTCTCGCAGCGATATTTCTACACGAGCCATATACTGCGAAAGAAGCTATTTCAGGCTTGATTTCCCTCGGAGGTGCGATATTGGTAGCACAACCGAGTTTCTTGTTTGGATCACTGGCGGAGGAAGAGGATCCTGAAGAACGTCTTATGGCGGTCGGAGTAGCTCTGATAGGCGTTTGTTCAGCCTCTGCCGCATACGTAACGATACGACAAATCGGTAAACGAGCGCATGCATTGCATTCAGTGACATATTTCTGCATAGTAAGTCGATCCTGAAACCGAAGGCAAGATGTAAGCTATTCTGACAATCTTGCACAGGGCTGTGTCTGTACATCAATATTCATGCCAATCTTTGTCAAAAGTCAAGAAGTCGTCCTACCTTACAAGCCAATATTCTGGGTATACCTGACTGGCATCGTAAGTCGCGTAAATTGGATTGATTTAGTATAGAGGACATTGACGCTAATTTAACTGTATAGGGTATCTGCGGCTTCATCGCCCAATTTCTCATGGCCAAGGCTCTACAAATCGAGCGGGTCGGCAGAGCTCTGCTCGGCAACTATACACAACTGCCCTGGGCTCTGCTACTTCAGTACTTTATCTTTGGCGAAGTGATGGATCTTTTATCGACCCTTGGAGCTGTCATCATTATGGGATCAACATGTTGGGTTGTCCTAACGCGGCAGAAGGAGGTTCCAGAGCTGAAACATAAAGAACGAGCGCTGAGCTTCAGCATTAGTGTAGCTGGAGGAGAATTCTCCCGAGAAGAGTTTGAATCGGCCGACGAAGGCGGTAGTAGCCCTTCTGGACCACGAAAAGCTACGCAAGCAGGCGGTCAAGCACGATACTCTGCTCTGACCGATCAAGAAGTGTCCGGAATGGAAGCAGGGCTGCTTACCAGCAACGCATCCGCGGGGTCAGCTGTGCTGAAGGACAAGGCTACTCAAGCCGTACTTTCGACATCAGTCTCGACTTCTGTAGTCCGTTAACGATGATGGCATCGTTGTTGCTTATTCTAGTCAATAACTCCCTTATATACCTGTAGCTATAGATGCATTTCAGTTTTCCTTGTTATGATCTCATGTAGTCAATGTCATATCACAGATCCAGTCACGGCATACCAGGCAACTTCAATGACTTGAATAATACGGCAGTCGAGTCGAGTCGAGTTGCCACCAAAAGCGTGCCTCAATGCTGTCTGACGCAGGAGCATGCATCACCATGCTGCTGTGGCCTGCTTTGCTCTCATCCGGCCTCACACTTCTGGCTCGGCAAGTTATCAGGCTATCGAAACGTCATTTCAAGAACACAGACTGACCACAAGATCTGCTACAGCATCCGATACCTGGTCGAGCGAGGCTCGTAACATACGCCTGACACGCACACTCGCGCGTGATCGGTGCGTTTATTGCTTTCCTGTGGCGTTTGGACCTCCCACATAGTCCGAAATGAGCAGGACAGCTAGTCGTGCTCTCAGCCGTATGGGCGGTCAGGCTTTTGGTGGCATGGGCCAGTTTGGCGGTGCTTTCCTCCTCATCAACGCTCTGTCAGGCAAGATCTACGAATTGATAGCCGAAGCGAGTCAGGTTGTCACTAAAGGATACGAAACTGGCGGTCTACTGGGCTTAGCACGCTCGAGCGAGCTGAGAACACTTCTAAGAAGATATCTATGGCTGCTCTCGTTAGTCTTTGCATACGAAAAGCTTCGATGGCTTTGGAGCTTCGTGAATGGCTTCGGTGCCTTGACGAAGTGTAAGTAATGTACTCATCAGAGCAAGATATACAACCGACAGTGACCCTGACTATTCACTTATGCAGACTTCTACATCGATGCCACTTTGCGCAACGGTGATCAAGCTTATGAATGTGAGCTCACCTGAGGTGCACAGCATCACTCTGCAGCATGTCAAGCTAATTCGTGCTTGTGACGCTTACAGGGCTACTATCGTACTGGGAGCACTCGAGTACTTTTCGCAAGAAGAGTCGTGACTTCATAGTCGAAACTGGCGCTATGTCTTCAAAGAGAAGAGCTCAGCAGGCCATGATGCACGGTGGCGAAAGCATGTGAGTATCAAAGAGGTCCCTTGTTCTTCACGCCCTCGCCTAATGCTGATACTGCTTCTCTATAGCTATTTAGATACCATTGTCAAAGAGGAGACTGATATACAGACCCGCATCACTCCAAAAGATGGTAAGTCTGGCGTTTTCGATGCAGATGCTGTAATCCGCGCTAATGACTGTCTACTGTCCATAGAGGCCGAACAATGGTGTATGTGCTTGCACACATCGATGCTCACCTCGATATATAGAGTTTATTCTGACAAATGCTCGTTCTTTAACCAGTCGTCAATGACGGGACGCTCTTCAGACTACGGAAAAGACTGCATACAACGCCCCCAAACTACATGATGGGCACGGAGGGCTCTCAATCGCCGGTCATAACTATTAGATGTTACTCGTTGACTCGTAAGCCGCTCTTCAAGCTCCTCAAAAAGGCCAAATCAGTGTTCAAGCGCACTCGCCCGCCCATGATTGCTATTCGAGTCCTGGATTTGCGAGGTACCTGGCGCAAAGTAGCTTATAAAGCTCGACGACCGCTATCAAGCATCATCATGGATGACGATAAGCGACAGGCCCTCCTTGAAGACGCCCGAGAATTCCTTAAATCTGAAGACTGGTATGCAGCCAGAGGTCTCCGATGGAATCGTGGTTATCTCCTTCATGGTGCACCTGGTACTGGTAAATCATCTACCATACAGGCCTTGGCCAGTGAAATCAAGCTGGACGTCTATATCATCTCGATCAACTCGCCTTCAATGAACGACTCGGTCCTGACGGCGGCGATGAGATCTATACCACCCAAGAGCATCGTATGCATAGAAGATGTCGATGCGATCTTCTCTGCTCAAAAGAGAGAACTTAAAGATGTAGCGAATGCCGCTCCCATGAGGTTGCCTGGCATGCCTTGGCATCCAGGCATGAGGATGGGCATGCACGGTGGGACAGGAGGTGGTGGAAATATCAGTCTTAGTGCTGCACTGAACGCTATCGATGGAGTCGAATCTGCAGAAGGACGACTGCTCGTCATGTCAACCAATGTGAGTGTCGGTGTTTACAGTTTTTCGCTGCGAAAGCTGATTTGTTGTTTGCAGATGGAATTGGGAGAGCTAGATGCTGCTTTGACAAGACCTGGACGAGTCGACATGTACATTAAGTACAAGCGAGCTACCAGAGCACAGGCGGAACAGCTTTTCAATATCTTTTATCAACCAGCCAAAACAGATAACGGGGAGCTCGAAGATCTGACCGAGGTTGGGGAAGATGCTTCAAGCGGTACCGAGTCACCCGGCAATGACAACGAAAAGCGATCTCTCGCTGGTGTTTTCAAAGTGCTTAATAAGCCGGTGATGAAAGATGCTGCCACCCTCGGCAAGAAGTCCATGCAAAAGAAGGCGGCCACACATCATCCATTTGAGCTACCTCCCCACGTGACTCAAACGAAAATTGCAGAGTGGGCCAAATTGTGGGCTGCACCTATCGAGGATGAGCAGTTCACCATAGCAGAGCTCCAGGGTATGCTATTGGCGTATAAGAAAGATCCTGAAGAGGCAATGAAGGGTATGCCAGCCTGGATCGAGAAGGAACTCGCGCGCAGGGCAGCAGAAGCGGAGAAGGAGAAGCAGAGAGCGGAAGAAGCCAAGCTGAAGGCTGAAGCCGCATCTCGAGCTATGGCTGCACAGGCAGCTGGTTCAGCAGCGGCAGCGACAACGGCGGCGCCAGTATCGCCTAGTGAGGCCTCGAAGAAGGGTGGAAAACGAGCAAAAGCCACCAAGGTTGCCGAGGCCACGACAGAAGGAAAGAAGGCGAAGGATGTCGCGAAGGAGGGAGACGGTAATGCTTTGAAAGTACTTGATGGCAGCAAAACTACACAGGAGAATCTGGCACGAGTCCAGGCTATTGCTGCGCAATTGGCCATTGACGATGGATCTGAAACGGACGACAGTGATCTCTAGACTCGAAAAAGAGATATGTATCATAGGCTCTATCACGGTAGTGAATGCTTCATCTGAAAACCATTGAAGTGCTGTTCAGACTGGAGGCATCATTACCGCTTCTACCTTTGCATCTTGGGCGGGATGTGTTGATCCGAAAGAAAGCAAGTCCACAACTTATTTCTCGCATCCTGAAGCTTTGATCAACGTTTGACTTGCTTGCAACTGCGGTAGAGGACAAGATGGCAGCAACACAGTCAGCACCACCAGCAGCTGCTTCCAGCAATGGTCAAGACCATACTCTTCCTCCTCTGGATGCTCTCCTGAAGAGATCAGTCCTACGCACGAGAGCTCTCTTCAGCTCGAATGATCCGCTATTCCTGAGCGAAAGCGGGCCATCAGCAGCATCAGCGTGAGTCTTATCACCATACGACAGAATACTACATGCTACATTGACTGATGGAAACCTCTATACACTTCCTACTGCTGCTTTTGACTGCAACGATAACCCTACGCATGAATCTCGATCTCCCTCGACCATCCAGCTCGAAAGCGAGAATAGCCAGCAAGATAGACACAGAATATAGAGACTTGACAACATTGCCAGCAGCTGTTGCAGCTCAACAAGGAGGAGCAGGCCCAGCGAAGCCCGGTGCTGCTGTTGCAGGTCCTGCGGCAGGTGTTGCACAGGCTGGCACGAAGCGAAAATTAATTGAAGGTAAGTGACGGACAAGGCAGCATGGCGCGAGCTAGCTCTCTAGCTTAGATGCCCGGTTGTTGATGGCTCCTTTGGTTGCTGACTGTCTTTGCTTCTGCACTTGCCCAATTGCTCTGCAGGTCCTGGTGGCTCCACTTCGACAGTCATTGACGATGTAGCATCCGAGAAGGCGTCAGTAGCACTGCTATATCTCCGACGAAAGTGTCATCTCGTTGCTGACAGTGCTTTCCATTGTACTTATTCAGTCTCGTCAGACAAACGCAGCAACATGCAGCGCATGCACAACCTACCCTCCTCTCTTCATCCCTCATCAAACGCAAAGAAGCAAGATCCGTCAAACCAGATTACCACCCTCAATGGAAGCTTTCGAGAGTTATTTCAGGACACTTGGGTTGGGTGCGAGCGGTTACTGTGGAGCCTGGCAACCAGTGGTTCGCAACGGGTGCAGGAGATAGACTAATCAAGGTGAGAGGGATCGTGGTCGCCCGGTCCAGAGCTGCGACTATCTAGCTGAATCCTCTTCTTTGCATTTCGCACGCATAGATCTGGGATTTAGCGTCAGGAGAGCTCAAGCTATCACTCACAGGACACATATCGACGGTGCGAGGACTTGCTGTGTCGCCGCGACACCCATACCTCTTCTCGGCGGGTGAAGATAAGATGGTCAAGTGCTGGGATTTAGAACAGAACAAGGTCATTCGACATTATCACGGCCATCTGTCAGCCGTATACACAATGGCACTGCACCCAACCCTGGATCTCCTGGTGACGGGTGGTCGAGATGCTGCAGTCAGAGTGTGGGACATGCGAACGAAACAAGCGGTACACGTCATGACAGGACATACAGCAACCATTGCCGACGTGAAATGCCAAGATAGTGATCCTCAAGTCATCTCAGGCTCTATGGATTCTACGATTCGCTTATGGGATCTAGCGGCAGGCAAGACGATGACTCAACTTACACATCATCATAAGTCCGTGCGAAGCTTAACCATCCATCCTACGGAATACTCATTCGCATCAGGTTCAGCTGGAGGTAATAATATCAAGAAGTGGAAGTTCCCAGAAGGAGACTTTGTTTTCAATTTCGCCGGACACAACAGCATCATCAATACAGTCAATGTCAACGAAGATGGCGTGTTCTATAGTGGAGCAGACGATGGAAGTCAATGCTTCTGGGACTGGAAGACAGGAATGCCCTTCCAAACTATCCAAGATAAGCCTCAACCAGGAAGTTTGGATGCAGAAGCTGGTATCTTCTGCTCGACATTCGATAGAAGTGGATCACGCCTTATCACAGGACAAGCGGACAAGACTATTCGCATATTCAAAGAAGTCTCAGAGTAGTAGTGGCAGCATTAGTGGCGGTGGTATAGAGTCGTTGTCCCTGTCGTATTCATCTGTACTGCTGAAATGTAGCTCATTGGTTTTCCGCAGTCCCTTTCACCTTGTTCTCTTTGTAATGTGGTGGCACGCGTCTATGCAGGATCGATAGCTGTGATGGCATATGCTAATACATTGCAGCATGGTGTGGTCTCTATCTACATGTGCGCAGGTCACTGGGCTTTGCATTTACATGAGACTGGCGACAAGACCGTCAGGTTCTGCTGGCCGGCGACTTTCCTTGGCCAACCAAGCTATAGCCAACCAGATTGTGCTTATGCAGCAGCCAAGCTGTTGGCCTTGTTAAGCGTACTTCCCACTGTGTGAGGAGCAAAACGGGTCAGATTCTGTCATCCGGTGAAAATGCTAACGAATCAAAACTTACTCCAGCTCAAGATCGCGACGACTGGATGAAGAGAAGGAGGCAAGGTCAGAAAGGACAGAACACGCAGGTCCCAAGATAGAGTAACTTACTATCTCCACCAATGTTGATGAATTGGAAGCCTTGGGCGAATCGTGCAGCTGACTGCTCAGCATCAATACAGAAGATGCCGGACAATTTTCCAGCTTTCTCAGCAGCCACTCTTATAACTTCGATGGCCTCTTGTACATCAGCACACTCCATATGATTCTTGGCACCATTGCCCATTGAGCATGCAAGGTCATTGGGTCCGATGAAGAGCATATCTACACGACCAAAGTATCGTGAGCAGGGAAGTTGTCGAAAGCGACGGCTAGCTTACCAATTCCCTCAACAGCAGCGATCTCGTTGACATTCTTGAGACCTAGCGGCGTCTCTATCTGGACAATAACCATGGTCGTCTCGTTGGCGGAAGCCAGGTATTCCGGCATGCTCTGACCGAAGTGTGCCGGAGCAAAAGGAGAACCGCAACCTCTCATGCCTTGAGGTGGGAACTTGCACATTCTGACGACAGCTTCAGCTTGTTCCTATATCAGAGCAAAGGGCGCATTAGTGATGTACGCAAACAACGCCATGTGGCCATCCTGCAGACTGTCGGCGCGTGATCACATGACACAATATGCGTACCTTCGTTTCCACCATGGGGACCATAACACCGAAAGCACCAGCATCGAGGGCACGCTTGAAGTATGCTAACTCTGGTGCTGGTACTCTGACGATGGGGGCTGCTCCTGTGCCTGCTATGGCTGGGATCATGTTGTGCATTTCAGAGTCGCCGATTGCCCCGTGTTCGGCATCAATGAGGATCCACTGTAGTGAAGGCGGGAGAGCGAGAAGTCAGGCTGGGCATGGTGAGATGCTTTCTGACGGTTCCAAGTGTAAATCTTACCTGATAGCCCATGCTGGCTACAATCTTTGCGAGTCCAGGTCTGCAAAGCAACATTGTTCGCGATAAGCGGATGTCTGTCTCTATCTGTGCTGCTTCCTCTAAATTGCATGTGACAGGGAGATTCGGAACTCACCCTGGAAACTGCATCCATGATCCCCAGACGGGTTTCCTTCCACTGACGCCGGGTCGTCCAGCCTGGCAAGCAGCCTTGATAGCTTGTGCTCCTCTCAGCTGTCCACTTGCTGCTCCACGGAGAGCTGCGCCCGTCGCTGCCGAAGCTGGTGCGTAGCCGGCCATTCTTATGAGAGTTGCGGAAGAGAAAGTGTGATGAGATGGCTTTCTTCTTGTCAGGATGTTTGGACTGGCAAGAATGAAAAGTCGTTGTTGAGGTATGCTCAGTCTGCAGCTCTCTAACCTTTGAGTCCAATGATAGGTGATTTTACAGGATAAACCAGCCGCTTCGCTCATGGCTGGTCGATCGCATCGGTCGGCGCGTGCCGATACTGCATCCAAAGCTGCCCACAAGATCAAACTCAAAGATTACCGCATGCAGTGTGGACCAAAGCACGGCGATCTCAAGGTCGGACAGGCAGATAGTCGCAAGCTTCAGCTGCCCTTTCGCGGAGGGAAGTTAAGCTTTTGCAAGCAGAGGCTCGCTCCCAGGTGGCCTCTAGCCGGTGGTGCCTGTCAGCTCGAGTTGGCGTGCCTGAATGAACATGAAACTCTTGCGCAACGAGATAACGGAAACTCAGAAGAGCAGAAATTGAATGACCTTAAAATGTGCCATTGATCTAGACGGCTGATGCTGTCTGTCAAGAGAATCATATCGCAGCGGATACTAGAGCTACATGCACTGCGGTCAAGGAGCATCGGTAAAGGATACAATTGAGACAGCATGATTCGTGAAGCTGGTCTCGCTTTTCATGAATCACTGGAGCGTTTCCCATGCCACCAAGACGACGTATGATATTGTCGACTTGACGGAGTGTCGGCTGAGTACGCAGATTTCTCCGTCTTCGCGAAACACACACAGACCCTCTCAGTGACGGGATTCTGTCGGCATTGACATCCCGCTCCGTTCATCCCCCTCTTCCTCGTCTTCAATCGCAAATAAAGTCCGTGCAGTCTCTTCCATTGAATCTCTGCGTGTACGCCTGGGAGGGAACTGTGACTCTGCTGCTGAGTCGCGATCTCTTGACAAAGGCGTCCTCTGCGGACTTCTTGGGCTGTTCTCAGCTGACATTTGCCTAGCTCTTCTGCCATAGTATGTCGAACTAGGAGGTGGGCTCCCCAATTTTCCAAGACGGTAACCCAATTCGGACCTCGCTACGAAGTGATGCTTGTTCTCAAGGTGTTTAGGTGCCCAGCCTTGTCGCCGGTGCCTTACTCTTGCGCGCCATCGCAGCAGGCCATAGATCGCAAGAGAAAGCGAGATGACGGTGAAGAACAGGACGATCGAGCGACGTGGTCCATAAAGCAGTTCACGCTCTTTATCGATAGGCTGGCCTTCTTCTCCAGCTTTGTCGACTGCGTCGGAAGCAGCTTTATCGACTGCCGCTGCCTGTTTCTCCAGCTTGGACTTGACACTGTCGAGAGTCTCTCCATCGGGCGAAATCTTGCCGAGCACACCGCCATTTCCTTGTCCTATTGTCGAGGGTATCTTTGACCCAGCTCCCGCAGCGTTGATTGCGTCGATCCCGGTGAAGCGAAGTAGAATGTCATGCGCTTCGTAGGGCTTATCGATTGGTACCTGTAAGAAACACGATGCTTCAGTAGTGTCATCGTAAATGACAATAATGTGACGACTCACCATATGTCCAGCTTCTTTCACGATGACCCACGTCAAGTTCCTATCCTCTCGCCAGGATCCCGCCAGCGTACCGTTGACGTACCAATCCTTCGCAGTAGCGTTAACTCCAAAGCCAGTCTTCCCTCTCCAATTCAGATCACTTAACATCTTGTCAATGCCGACCCAATTACACATCAAGTCCGCGTCGCCTGCAAACAGTAATATTGGCATTCTCTCCAACAGGTCTGGGAATAGTTCGACTGATGGAAAAGAGCGCGGACTCCACATTTCATTTCCTACTGTATTGTTGCATTGTTCCCACGGTGCTGCTTTTCGACCAGCGTGGAAGGAGTCGAGCACGTCTTCGCGTTGCAGGTACGGCGTAGTATATTCTAGACCTGGTGGATATTCTCCGCAGAAAGAGGCCGGTCGAACATCGTACTCATTTATGCAATACTTCTTCGTATCAATCCTATCATAGCCGGAGCTTGTCAGTAGGTATGCTAAATGGATCGTGACGGCAATGGGTGGACCTACGTGGTTCGCGCCGCCTGCATTACGCCGTCAATTAAGCGTTCACACGACCCCACAAGAACATGATGCTGTCCAGCCGTCGTGTTCAGATCCCTTTCGCACCCTTTCAGAGACGTCATGAGGTCTTTGACCTGTTTGCTCTTGCTGTTCTTGAGAAAGCCTCTTTCTTTCGCGTATCCAACGTAACCCGGATATTGGTGCACCGGTGAGAACCAGCCGTTTCCCATAAGAAGTCCTTTCAGGTTGTCAGGCATGGTCTTGCTCGCTGTTATTGCCCGTGCTAGATAAGGTATGGTGGTTCCGGCGTATGACTCGCCTGCCAGGTAGGTCTATGTACAGAGCATTGCATGTTAGGGTACGGCATCTATTCTAGACTACGGGGAAAATTCCTCACATCCATGTTCCTGTACTCGGGGAAGACTGCGTAATAGTTTGAAAGGAACGTGACGACTTGTTCCGCAGCCTGTAGTAGGCCAAAAAGAATAAGAACGCACATGAGTTAGGTCAGTACGCGTTTCGCGGAATGCGAGTCACTGCTCTTACCGGCGCTAGCTCGCGGACAGCTGTTCCCTTGTTAATATAGCTATATCCTGTGCCAGCAGGCTGATCAACGAAGAGTACATTCGCATACTCATTCCATTTTCCAGGATTGTCTCGTAATGTAGCTTGTTTGCCTTTGCCTTGCACCGAGACGGGTCCAATTTCAAGTAGAGCACCATCAAAGGAGGAACACCCAGGACCTGTGAAAAACACTCTTAAGTCTGAGTGAGCTTCCTTCGATTGCAACATGCGATGCTTACCTCCATTGAACCAGATCACGAGCTTTTGGCGGTCAGCTATATGTTTCGCCTTCACAAGCAACTATATCCACAATTTTGTATGCGTCAGTATTGGCAATTTATCGAACTAGAGTTTGAAGTCTCAACGTACAAAGAATAGGTGGGCATCCGAAACTGCGTCGTCTGGCATTATATCTCTCGATTGAGCATCTAGCGGATATGCCGCTGGCAAGTGGCCAGAATACATAGGCGCAAGAACGAGGTTGGAGCTTGAAGCGGCCGGTAGAGCAGGCACAAAGAACGAAGCAGCTGATACGACGGCATGATCTTCTGTCTTAAAGCTGCTCTTATCATCGCTGCTATTGCTCTTGCTGGAATTGTTCGCTATCGCATCCGCGCGCGTTTGAAGGCGACGTGCATTGCCTGTGCTGTCGGAGCTTTGCGCCCGTCGAACGAGGGAGATCAGGCTCTCCGAGCCTTGAGAGTATGTCATTGGACTGTCATGGAGTGATACTGCTTGAACTGGATCGTTACGAGTAGAGCTGCAATGCAGAGCTTCAGTGAGCTCGCTTCCAAGCGTTCGATCACGCTGGTGGCCGAGGCAATACAAATCAGGTTGCGGGTTGGCTCACAGTCACAATGAAGGCATATACGCGGAAAGACATAAGTATCGCTAGACTATCCATCATGGGATTAGCGTCACTCCCCTGCTCAAATCTATCGACTGAGCTTCGCTGGCGATACGTCCAGTGCTGTCGACGAAATGGCCATTACTTGAAGCATCTTCAAAGATGCATTGCGAAGCATGTGGAAAGCACTGCTGTAACGCTGGAGGACAGACATCCAGAAAGACTAAGAAACGAATGACTCTACGACAAAACCCTGTACTGAACCCCCCTTCCCCTGCATTCCAATCCATCGATGTAAAGGCCGGCCTATCTGCCATCTAAAACCTCTTCCACTATCATTCGTCCATAAAAGCACCGTCTAGCCGTGTCGTGAGTGAAGCAGGTCCTCGATGACTAACGCTGTATCACGCTCTAAGGGCTCCCACACGAACAAAGATATCACGTCTAAGCAAAGGGTAGTTCTTGCCTTTTACCGAAAACATCTGAAGGCGCGAATCTCCAAGCTGGAGCATGCTTCTTAGCGAAGAAGTACTTGACGACGTAGAGTAGGAGAGTAGGCACAGGAGGGAAGATGCCTTTTCTGCCATCGATTCGGAAGGCGGCATCTTGACAAGTGAGAATGAGGGGAAGATCCCTGCAAGTGCAGCGTTTTGGACCAGTCAGCAGGTAGCTCAGTCACGATGTAGATAACCTTTCACAAGCAAGGTCCCAAGGCAGGAGATACATACTTCTGGAAAGTGAGTTCAGCTTCTGCCTTCTTGCCGGTAGTGAGGAAAGCTTTCTTGCAAGCGTCGGAATCATATTTGCTCATTGAGAGTAACCAGGCTATTTCAGCAGTGAGGTGTTGATGAAGGTGTGTACCAAATCCTTCAATGATCTCCTTCAATTTGGAGCCATCATACTCCTCTGGTTTGACGTTGTATACGTACTCCTTCCATTTGCCAACGCCAACATCGAACAAGTCATGTTCTTTGGTTGCGGCATCACAAAAGGTCGCATCGCCAGTGACGTCTCTCAGTAGTGGAAAGAAGCTCTCTTCTTCGTTCATGTGATGGTGATGTAGGAAATCATAGACACACTGGTTGTAGAACAGGAAGTCGCCACAATCTTTGGTTCCAGGCTTGACGTTGGCAGCTTGATTGTAGATTGAGTTGACACCACGAAGGATAGTGTTGTGAATCTGAGACATGGTGTAGGCCATCTCTTTGCAGTAGTGCTTTGCGGGAATGTTGGCACTGGATGGGTCCGCGGCTTTCGTGTCGGCAATCAAGGCATAAGGAGTATCTGCCCATGGTTTGACGTTGATGTCGCCGGTCAAATAGACAGTGCTAGCTTGGAGTGATGATGCACAAGACCCTGCTCGCTGGTCAGTGGTTGTACTTGCTGCGTCCCACATGCTTTGAGAGTATAATACTAGAATGTATCTGCTTCCCGCTTAGTCAGACTCTGGTAGATGTAGCGATTGAGGCAGGCGCTGCACTATATCAGTGAAAGCAGTAGTCAATCACTGGAGAGCGAGTAGGGAAGAAGCAAAGATTGCCCTGAGAGTAACTTCACAGCTCAGACAGATTGGTGTCCCTCGTTTACGAAAGAACATGCTGTGCTGCTTGTCAAGTGGAGAATGCTTGGGATGCGTCGTGGCAGTGACTGTGGGTAAGATAAGGGACAACGGGGGAGAAAGGAAGGAAGTAGACAAGCCAGAGACAGGCAGTACAACCTCTCCTCACTAGATTCAATGAATGGTTGACAAGGAGACAGAGCTGTGCATAGCTAGCTACTCTCGGCCTGCTGATTCGGAGTGTGAGATCACATCAATAACACGATACTGTATAGCGTCCATTTCCCTCCCAACCAGATCATCGTGTGCTGTCAGGTGCAAACGCGTATGTGTAGCCCACCCATAGACGGATAGCAAGAGTACGATTCCACCATACTTGCCTAACGTCGGCGCAAGCCTTACAGTAGTTATCGAAAGAACAGTCGAAGCTTTCTTCGCTTGACTTTCTCGATCATCCATCCATCCATTCGTCCGGCCCGTTGACGGAGGATGCCGTACTGAATCGCATACTTCTGGCTTTCCTTACTGCCCATTACCATCCAGCTACATCGTTCAGTCATGGCATCCGACTCAAAAGACAAGAAGCCGCTCGACATCGCATCAATCCTCATGTTCGTCTGAATGCTTCTCTCCGGGGGATGATCGTATCTCCCAGGCCGCCGTGCAGATAGAACAGTCACAGATGGAAAGCTGACTCGCGCCGGCTGGTTGTTTTTCTCTATAGCCATGCAGACACGCTAGATGAGGATGAGATTCCTGTGGGAGTTCCTATCAGGTAGGCCATCTCTTTCCGTCCGCGCGAAGCTTTGACCACGCTTTTCCGTTCTCACTCGTGTCTTCCTTCTCCGTCATCATAGTACTTCTACGACTTTCCGCCATCCAGTGCCCTCAGCTGCAACAACCAAGGCTTTCACTGAGCAGAAACAAGGAGAACTATACAATGACAAACCAGAGGGGTATACCGGTACCGAAGGAGATGACGCTCCCCCTTATGACCCCCAACATCCAGATAGACACATCTACAGCCGATATACTCAGCCGGTGATGACTAGAACTGAGAAGGTTCTCAGTGCAGTATTGGTGAGTTCGCATATTTCTTCTGCTATCATAGTCTACGTCTGCAAGAGGCTCACTATCCTTATTGCTTCCTGCTGTGCTCCAGAAAGGGCATGCCATTATGTTCAGCTCGGGACTCTCGGTAAGTCCCCGTCTCGATATGCCGGCTATCCTTTTCCTCTTGGTTCAACTCTTTCACACACTGAAACCTCTTGCTTTCATGTGAGTTCAGTCCATCTTGGCTGCCTTACTGCTCTATCAACCCGAAGTAGTAGCCATCGCAGAAGGCTATCACGGCACGCACTGCACTTTGGATCTGTACACCCGCACTCGAGAAGGCGTCAAGATCATCCATACAGACGATGACTTTGCCCCATATAAAGATAAGAGACTCTTGTGCTGGTTGGAGACTCCAGTTAATCCCAAAGGAATCTGCAGAGATATCGAGAAATGTGAGTTACTTACAGTATGGACAAGAATCAGAGACGTTTTCTTTGGACGCAGAGCGTCACTGTTACTGACTACAGAACCTAACCTCAGACGAGAAGAAGACACATGCTCTATCTCAAGGCAAATTGGCCATCGATTCCACTTTCGCTCCTCCACCATTGCAAGATCCCTTCGAGTTCGGGGCTGATTTGGTTATGCACAGCGGCACAAAGTAAGTTCAGGAACAATCGCCAACTTGAAGCTGTACGCTCTGACACCAAAAGGCTGTTCCTTCTATCCTGTCTCCTGTCATAGATACTTCAATGGTCACTCCGACGCTTTGTTGGGTGTCCTTGCCACGAAGAGCAAAGAGGAATGGCTCAAGGTAAGTCTTTCATAGACTGGGTCCCTTCTACTCCGGTGGGTATCTGACTCTACCATGTTTCAACCAGCTATGGGAGATTCGCACCTACTCCGGCATGGTCCCAGGCTCGCTTGAATCGTGGCTCGTCCTACGATCACTGCGAACTCTGAACTTGGTATGCATCGCTCTGTCCAGCGAAGCTCTTCCGAGCTGACGTGCGTATTTATCACATAGCGTGTAACGCGTCAATCCACGACAGCTACTGCTTTCGCTACGTGGCTAAATGAAGTAGCAACCAACGCCCCCGAGGCAGGTCAATCTTACGACGGCTGCCCAGGCGGAGTCTTAAAGACCGTCTGGCATGCAGCACTGCAAGGCCTTGACGGAGCCACAGGCGATGGCTTCAACCCTCTTGCTGGAAGTGCGGTCGGGGATGAGAAGTCTATTAAGCGACCACAGATGACTGGTGGTCCTGCATGCTTTGGTATTCTCACCACCAAGAAGGAATATGCCACCTGGCTGCCACACAAGCTGAACCTTATGGTCGTGAGTACTGGCTTTGGAATACAGGAGTTGAGTAGAGGCAGGAGTTAATCTGTATTGCATTTGTGGCAGCCTGCTACGTCACTTGGGGGAGTCGAATCCCTTATTGAGCACCGCATCATTTCGGACGCAAACGCGGATCCATGCCTAAGTAAGCTGGCTGTGCAACTAGATCCGGATAAGGTCTGTACTGAGTCTTTATAATGTTCTTGTTCGCAAAAGTCCGGCTATCCATCGGCTTGGAGGATCTCGAGGATCTCAAAGAGGATTTCAGGAATGCTTTTAGAGCTTTGCTATCTTCGGCCGAAAACAGATTTAGCAAGTTGTAACTAATACATAATTTCTATGTGTCATCTACGCACAACAAATGGAGACAGTGCCTATTGCTCGTTCCAAGAAAGAACAGTGTTGTCCTAAATTGCTGTCACTTCGCCACTTCATACTGTGCCTTCGTGTCGACCCACGACATTCTGCTTTTGAGACGAATACTACCTCGTAAAAAGACTATGGCTACCAAGATGCCCAACTCACGACAAATACCGCATGAAGTGTGGGAGGAAGGAACCTCACGAGGTATCAGAATAGGACAGTGGGAGATTGAGACACGCAAGCAGGCCATACTGAATGCAAGTGAAATCGAAGAGTGAGCTTTCGCCAATGCTTCCCTAGGATGCAGTGCATTGGAGCAGGAGCCAAGCGAGCTCACCAGAACCATTGTCTCTCATCAGTGCTGCTACGAGGCTTGACATACCACTGCCCGAGATTACTTTTGGCAACAATCTCGTCTCCCTCAAGCGCAAAGGCAAGCAAGGTGCCTTGGATTCAGACGCTGCCCACGACTTGGCTACAAGCACGACAATCACTTTCACTGGCTTGGATGCATTGGCACAGGTAGACACAACAGGAGAGGACACTATCAAAGTAGCATATGCAGACGAGTGGGCCAAGAGTCGCAACTTGGACAATGCAAATACCGGAAGCACCGATGACGGTACCTCCGTAATCGAGACTGTGAAGAATTACGACTGGACATACTCGACCACTTACGCAGGGACATGCCAAGGCGGCACTGTAAGTTATACTGTAAACGTTATAACATTCCTCGGGCCGCCTTTTCTGACTGTATAAACGCGTTGTGCACATGACAGTCCTTCCAACCAGCGTCTGCCGATCATGCTGGGATACCACTGTCAAGACTTGCAAAGCAGGATGAGCCGATCCTATTCTTCGATGAAGTGGTCCTATTTGAGGACGAACTACACGATAATGGTGTCGCCAACCTCACTATACGAATTGTTAGTCCGACTCGCTTTGTTGCACCAGTGAACGTCGCCGCCATGTCTGGATATCATATTGAACCATTCTTCGTCTTTGCTTATTTTGTTGGCTTGCAGCGCGTTATGCCCTCGGGTCTTTTCCTCCTCTCCCGCTTCTTTCTCCGTGTAGATAATGTACTGTTTCGCATTTTCGACGTTCGCCTGTATCATGACTTTTGGAGTGGCGAGATCATTCGCGAAACAAGAGGGAAAGAGGCTTCCTATGACACAGTGAGGAAGGTATGTGCTCCGCCAGCATTCTCAATCTCCGTCATCAGAGCGATTTTTAACATTTTTATCGAATCGATTTCCTTCTTCTTCACCATGTTAAAGCGCCTTCCAAGAGAGCGAACAGATGATCTCACCCCTCTCACGGATCACAATTGGGTCGCAACCGCCTTAGGAATGTTGGAGAAGAGACCGTCGAAAACTCAAACGACCTGGACTAAGCCTCACTTGGTAGGATCGACAGCGGCAACGTCAGATTTTAAAGGATCGACAGCGGCGCCCTGGTCGCCAGCCGCGAGACGGGCAGCGCTAGATGACACCTCGCCAGTGTGGTCGACAACGTCTACCGAAGCTGAAAGACCATGGATGGGGCTGGGAAGCAATCTGGAAGTTCTGAACTTCGTGTAGGGAATGATTACCGTAGCTAGGCATAGTTTGTTCGCGTCCTGACTTCAACAGCGTTCTTCGTTATCGACAAGGGCGAAGCCAGCCCATTTCTGTTGTAAACCTTCGCGAATGTAGGCTCATACACCTTGTTGGTGTAAGGTGCAAGGCCGTGACAGCTGGGCAGGCCTGTAATTGTATAGTATCATGCCGTAACAGGAGTCAATTAGTGAGGCTGCCTGAAGTCAGGCTGGGGAGGAGATGACTATGTGCCAGCGGAACAGGCGATGACAATAAGCTGAGAGTGAGGAAAAGAAGGAAAAAAGAGGAACACGTCGTCATTCCTGAGGAGCCTGATGTACGCTAATGAGAGCAGCCTGAAAACGACCTCCAAGGAGACGGACTGACGATCAGCAAGCAACTTGCATCATGTGCGGCAGTTATCAATCGAAAAATTCCCGTTCGACTCCGGATTTTCGACGAGAGGGAGAATGGAGGGACCGCTCAACTGGGCAGGATACTGATATCGTTTGGACTGCACCGATTGACACCATGGTCGTCTACTAACTACCACTCAAAAGACGAGCTGTTCAAGGAGATGCTCCTTCGTGCCACCGACGCGCACTGCAGCACGGATGAGGAGTTTGTTTACCGCAGCGGAGGATGAAGATTGACGCATGGGCCGAGCCATTACCGTACCTAGAGAAGCCTGTCTACTCGGAACCGCTGCAGCAAATGGCGGAGGCTGAGATACCCAGCTTGAACGTACCATGTCAGGAGGCAGATGAAGAATCCCGGGTAGAACCAACGCAGCAGAATCACGAGCATCGTCCTTTCTTCGAAGCGCACCGAGATCTTAGCACCACTACCGTACCTGATCACAAGCAAGCAACTAGACAGGTGCAGACGCTCACTATGCATGAAAGTCTGATCCTGAATGCTAGGTGCGGTATCGGATCCGACAAGTTATGTCTCATGCCTGTTTTCATGTATGAAAATCGAGGGGAAGCGGACCCACCGTTAAAATCCCAACTGAGGCGGCTCATTATTATGGTATGTCAGAGTGTCTTAGATGGCAGTCAAGTTATTATACGAGTTGCAATTGAAGCAAATGTACACCGTACAACGAGGTGAAAGAAATCCTGGGAAGAATAAGGTAGGTTTTCTGCACTTACACACTATATACCTACCGGTGCCGTTACCCGTGCCTCTGCAAGAGCGACATTTGATCCTCGGCAAATGATTTTGAAACCCCAAATTCCCTCCAATCGGATCAATCGAGCTAGGAGCGCACGAATTTCCCCAAAATCGCAATCGCCTGCGACTCGCGGAGAAGCTGCTCCGGCCAGTCTAGAGCTCAAATTGACGACATACCTGGAAGCGACTTTTCGGCAGCGCTCGACACTGGCGGAGTAGGTAGGTAGTCCGAGCAGGATGGCGTTTGGGAACCTTCCTCTAATGTTGCCTAGACACTACCGGTACAGCCTGCAGCTGCGCCGTTATGACAGCGAGATGTTTTTCTGGCGTTGTTTCTCCACGATCGTGCTTTCTCTCCAAAGATATGGTCAAAATGCCATGCAGCTAATAGTACCTCCAGCCAAGGCCTTCCCTTCCTCGTGCGCAAACCTTTGCCTCTACATACTTCCATTGCTTCACCACTCCTCTCAATCCTGCCTTTTTTTATGCGATCTCTCCCTACTCAGCAATATCATTCCCGCTTTGGCGCAAACTGTAGTACCTTGCCGACTAGGCACATGAACAGCACTTTATATGAATCTGAGGATAATCGGAAGAGTGGAACAGAACTATGGAGCAGCAGCATCCGCGAGCTACCCAGGCGTGGAGTCATGCTGCTCAGACAGAGCATGAGCAGCAAGATCATGGTGCCCATCAAGCAAGACTGCCAGCGCATCTGCTTCAAGAGCAACAGCAACTGCAGTTGCAACAGCAAATGCAACCGCAACAGCAAATGCAACCGCAACAGCAAATGCAACCGCAACATCGTCAGCATCAGCATCAGCATCAGCAGCCGCAACCGCAACATCCCCACGTCGTAACGCAACAACTACACACCTTTCCGTCGTCAAGCTTTCAAACCACCCCTTATGATATGACGAATGACTTACGCCTTGCCAGGGCCGCTGCAGGACCTCCAGGTCTGGAGCTACAATATGACTATCAGTACGCACACATGGATCCCGGGACAGAATCGGCGTCCACATACGGATCTACCATTCCTCAGGAGCACTACACTGCATATCAGCCAGCTGTACAGACATTCTCACAGCCTCTACAATCTGTCCTGCCTGTCGGACAGTATCCACGAGAAACTTATTCATCTTTGGAATTGTCGCGAGGTATTCCACAGCTTTCGTATCATCCTTTTCCATCCGGACTCGCATCCCAGCAACAACAGCAACCCCAACAGCAACAGCAACCCCAACAGCAACAGCCACATCAGCAACAGCCACATCAGCGACAATCTCAGCCGCTGCAGCAGTCACAGCAACATCAGGTCTATGCTGAGTCACCCGATGCTAGGCCTTACATGCCGTATGGAGAGGGATTACCAGCACAAATCCCATTTCGGGGGCGACAATTCTCTGCTGAAGACGAAGCTATCACAGCCTCTTCGATGCCAGCGGCGCAGGAAGGCGCACTGCAACCACCAGTGTTGCACTACCCTATGGAATTCAACGATACAGTCATGTCATGGACACCAGCACCGCCAAGCCAGTTCCCCGTCAACACATCTGCAGCCGGAACCCCAGCTGTGACTTTGCCAGTGGATCTCTCCACGGCCAACCCTGGCCTTGCTGCTACCTCGCACAGTGAACCAGATCCGTCCCCCTCTACAATGGCTGTGAGCGCTGCAGACCAAAGTCGATCTCAAGGACCTCTCAAAAAGCGCATAGCTCAGTCAGCTTGTGAGACGTGCCGCCGCAAGCGTACAAAGTGCGTCATTGAACCGGGTCACATTGAATGCAGTGTCTGCCGGAGTCTCCGAATACCGTGCCTCTTCGAACCGGGTCACATTGAATGCAGTGTCTGCCGGAGTCTCCGAATACCGTGCCTCTTCTCGGGGATAGACAAAAGGAAAGAGAGCGTCCGGGTGTTGCGTAGCCGACTAGCTCGATTGGAAACGATCGTCGGGAAGATGATGACAGCGGATCAGCGTGAAGCGGAACACTTGTTGTCAAAACTACGACACGGCGAAGGCGATACAGACTCTCTTGACATGGCGGACATCCTAGCCACGTCCGCTGTGGGGCTCTCCAGCAACACGGCGGGCAATAGGTCGCCTCAGGATCCCAAGGAGCAGCAGCTTCAATCTCCTTTGTCAAAAGACTCCGAACCAGACTCCGATGCATTTGGCCATCGACCTATGCCCCCGCCAAAGCTTGAACGTACAGACAGCGACATCATGAAGACGGGAGCGGAGGCCCCTCAGGAGAGAATGCTACGGCTTCCTTCCGATGACCGGAATAGTGCAATCAAGGACGTTGCTCAAGGCAGTAATTCAAATCAAGCCGCGCCAGCCCCGACCGGTAGCGGAAATGATCATTCTGCGATTGCCGTAGAAGATACATTGACAGAACTTACGGACAGGTAAGGTTTTACGATACAAAGCATCACCTGCAGTCTTTGTTGGAGCTTGTTGATCTTAACTCTTGCCCACTCTATCTCCCAATGCGCCACAGACTTACACTAGATCCAGCAGGAGGCATAAGAGCTGTCAGCGCAGCGTTAAGCCTTGCATTTGAGCCATCGCGTGCCTTCAGCCCTGACGCTCTGGCGCGAAGGCCGGAGATTTCTGAAAAAGCGACCTCCGCAAATCAGCCATATACGCCTTTGGATATCGTCCTCGGTCCAGGGATAGAACTTCCCGAAGGCACAAGTCAAGAGACAGTCGAGCACCTACTTAATCTTTATTTTCTTTGGGAGTTGCCCCTCCACCCAGTCATAAGTCGCCCGGCATTCTTGAGAGATATGGCTGCCGGGAGAGGCCCATATTTCAGTTCGATGCTCCTGAACGTAAGTCTGACGCGTACCTTGTATGCCCGTGCGTGTGCTAATTCAAGCGGTAGTCGATACTGGCATTTGCGTGCACGCTTTCCGATCGTCCCGAGTAAGTGATTCGACACTCTGATGCCCTCTGTAGCAATCGGTTAAGTTTGCATCATCATCCGACAGCTTGCGGGCAGACCAAGACGATCCTCACAGTGTCGGCGAGCACTTCTTTGTTATGGCAGACGACATGCTTGCCGAAGAAATTGATGGTGCAATTGGTCCTATTCGAGTTCCGATAACGACGGTACAAGCTCTAGCGATGCTTGTGTCCCGTCTGTTTGCAACCGGCAATGAGCTCAAAGCTTGGATGTTCCTAGGTACGTGTGCACGCATGACACTCGATCTCGGGTTACATCTGGATGCCCGAGCCTTCCTTCTCAAGGCCGACTCCCGCGGGTCCCCCTTCGGGCTGACAGAGGATGACCTGTACGTGAGAGCCAGAACTTTCTGGGGCGTCTGGATAGTCGAGCAAGAGTGAGTAGCATCCATTCGGAACCCTCTGTGCGGCTGGCCGAGTCTCAAGCGTCCGGGCTACAACATGCAATAGGATCTAATGCGCATGTATCGCAGGATGTGTACAATCTTCGGCCGCACAGGAATACTGCGAGACATTGTGGTAACCTGCCCGTACCTTGAAGATTTCGAAACCAAATGGAGCAAGCTAGAAGACTTTGATTGGTGGAAAAGTGTACAACGTGGTCGAATTGTCACACTTGACCCAGCGACAGACCGCGCGGGTGGAATTACGCACTTATGTAAGTATTTTAGGCTAGCCTGTAGGACGCCTTATAGCATTTGTGTTGAGCTGACGGTACTTAACAGGGCCCCTCGCGAGACGGGTAGCGGACGCATTTGTCCACTCAATGCGTCTCATCTATTATCGGGTAGCAATGTCGTCTACATCTGGAGAAGCAGAGGACCGCCAGTCCGCTCTGAATCTGGTAATGCGAAAGGCGCGCCATCTCGCAAGGTTACTTCCGCCGGTCTCCATCGAATCTTTGCAGACTCCCCAAGCGCCAACGCAACCACCACTGTCTTTCTTGGTCCTCTACCTACAGTGAGTGGGACGATTCCGCTGAAAGGGACTCCGTGCCAAGATGCGCTCCCCTTTGCACATTGCCAGCCTTTTCATACGTTCACATGTCATCCTCGTCAACCGCCCGTTTATGAGCGGCTCGGCAACTCGTGACGTCGTGAACAACTCTCCCGACTCTTCGCCAGGTGAGGTGGCGGCAGCGCGCGATTCACCTCGAGTGCGCTGCCTGCGGTCGGCTGTCGAGATTATAGCCCTTCTGGATGCTTGGAAAAGGACAATACCAGGTGGTCTGAGGACGGCAAATGTCGCAACAGCGCACATCCTCATGTCAGCAGCCACGGTCTTTCTCAATGAAATGACCTCCGCGTTGAATTCGTCGACCCACGATGCGGTCTCTTCACCATACCCGAAAAGCAATTCACCCAGCACCCGCAGCACGGGACATTTTCATTTCCCTATGGTTAGCGACTATGAAGGAAGGCAGGAATTTGGCAGAAAACGCTTGACGGAGGGTGTCCTACCAATCCTGAAAGATATGGCCCAATATCGGCCAGCTCCTCATCAGTTGGCTGCGCGGCTAGAGCAAGCGATGCGAGAGAGAGAGGATCTCATCAGGGAGAACGAGGGCAGGAAGACGCAGTCGTAGCTTCATGCAGGGCATTGAGGCGTGCAGTGTCAAGGGCTAGCATTTACCCTTACCCCCCCCCGCAGGGTGTGAAGAGCAAGACAGCTCCTCACACCCTGCGACGCCTTTCCCGTAATGCTCTGCCAAGCATTGCATATTACCGTCTGTACCACAGCCCCGGTGCACGCTACTCCAGCATCTCAGATGGCCTTGTAGGTAATGGACAGATCAGTATACTGTCATTCAACACAACTGTTGTATCAACGCAATTCTCATGATTCTTGGCCTTGGCGCGGCGTGGGCGTCGTGGCGACGCGACGACTCCCTCTCATAGGATGCGAGACTGCATTCGACATGAGGTGACTGTATTGCCGTGGAAGCTGCTGCCTGTATTCAAACATAGTCCGCCGAGAAACAACACCAACTTGCGCGTGATAACAATGCAGAAGCCATGAACGAGGTGCACTCGTACAAGACGTATCCGAGTGCATTACCATGCGGCAACATCGGCTTCAGCCTCGCCGAAAAGGCTTTCTTTCTTTTCCTTGAGCTTGTCTTCAACTGTTTCTTCACTCTCGGAGTCATCTAGCAGCGCAGCAAGGGTGTAGACTTCTGGCAAACGCTGCCTGAGGTGGTTCAGTATATGTTCGTTGATCTGTTCAAATTCCAGCAGGAAACCATCATGTCCTTCCGGGGAATCGATGATGACGAGACCAGCTTCTGGAAGATTATTCGCCAGTTCCTTCTGCTCTCCTAATGTGAATAGTGCGTCGCTCGAGATGGCCAGCACGAGCGCGTGTGATGGCGCCTCGTTCAGCGGGTGCCAGTCTGGTCTATCGCTTGGCGCCGGCCTGTCACGGCACACGTCGTGCGAGTCCATTTTTCGGGTGATTGCAATATAGCAATTTGCATCAAAGCGGGATACGAACTTGTCTCCTTGATACCGCAGATACGACTGTGCGGAGTAAATGAGTGGTTTCCGAGAAGCGCCAGTGAGACTTGTGGATTTGGAAGATTCGCTCGGCAAGTCAGGTATCGCTCTCGAGGGAGGAGGCGTACTCGATGAGGGTAATGCAGATACTGATGCTGTGGAGCCTGTTCGGCGCGGACGGTAGCCGTCGTTGTGTGCATGACGAGCCTGTTCAGCTGGCGTGGAGGGTGCACTGTCTTCACTCTCTGCCGCTTGTGCTTCCAGTGCTCCATTCTTCAAGATTGTACGTGGACTTGGTACCCTCCGTTGCTGCTCTTTTCTGCCAAATCTGCTTTCAAATGAGTCCCGACTTCGATAAGTGAGTAATGCAGCCATTCTTGCAGCTCCCAAGCCATATTTAGGCGGATCTTCATCCGTATAGTATCCTTCTTCGTAGTTTGGATCAGAATAGATTGACTGTCGTTGTGCTTCTCCCCAAGAGATTCCCCAAGCCGAATGGTGGGCAGAGGTGGCCATTGGAATAATGTTGCGCACGTACGGTGGCGGATAGCATAACGCCCATTCTAATACTTGCATACCGCCCATAGACCCTCCTATCACTACCGCTACGCTTTTGACACCAAGGTAATCTAGTACTATTCGATGTAAGCGAACATCATCTCGGACTGTTGCTAATGGAAATTCTGGACCCCAGCGTCTACCTGTGGAAGGATTGATGGTGACAGGAGAGGAGCTACCGTAGGGTGATCCGAGTACATTACAACAAACTATAAAGTATCGCGAGGGGTCGAAAGCTAGCCCGCGACCCATCATAGGACCCCACCTGCAAACCGAAAAGCCAGAGTCAGCGAGTCACAATTCCCAAGCCATGTTGCTAAGCAGATGGCGTAAAGTTTCGGATCAGAGAGACCGTACTCACCAGTCTTCGACATCAGCACTGCCTGTCAGAGCATGACAGATGACCATACAGTTGTCCTTTCTGTCATTGAGCTTCCCCCATGTCTTGTATGCGACCTGAACATCCGTCAGAACGTCGCCATTCTCCAGCTCGAAATGGTCGACAGTTGCGATCTCCTGCGAGGCTATGAGGCGAGAGTACTGATTTGAAGGTTGAGGATCTGGATGGCTGAATCTATACTCTATGATCTTGCTGTCGTTGCCGGAACTTGAGCTTGCAGAGGCAGTAGTAGCTGGACTCGAGGTTACCGGGAGATGGGCAGGTGCCGGAGACAGGACTGATGATGAGGCAGCATGATGAGACCGCCCGTTGGCGTCTATTGAAGCCATGGAAATAGACTTGGATGAGACTGGATTGGCAGTGAACAGACAGTGCAAGGATTTTGTCTACCGGTCCATCATCAGCCTGTTAGCAGAAAAGGCGATCGAGGAAGGACGGACGGCAATACATGATAGCGAGCTTTCTGCTCAAGCACCTTCACATCTCCGACATTACATTCAAAATATAGAGTCGCTACAAGCTGGCTGTTCCCATGCCCGTGACGCACCTGGATGAGCCTCAATGCAGGATAGTCGCCGCACCTTTTGGTTCTGCTCTCTTCGAACATGTGCGAAGGATCCGGATAGACGTGTTCGTGCACGAGCAGGGCTATCCACTGGAAGATGAAATGGATGACTACGACCAGGAATGCTTTCATCTGCTGCTTCTGCACCGGCCTGTCGATGGTGAAAAGCAGTCGCCCAAGTCGACGAATCTCTTAATAGACGGCTATGAAGCAGCTGGAACACTCCGTTACTTTTCACCACCCACGAGCAAGATTGGACGCGTAGCCGTCCTGAAGAAGTTCAGAGGGAGGGGACTAGGCGGTATAATGATGAAAGGCTTAGAAGCTATGCTGACAGGAGACATCCAAGGTGCTCCTGCTTTCGAGAGTGGCAAAGCAACTGAAATCAACATGCACGCACAGGGTCAGTCCTTGACCACTTTCAGCGACACATCCCTGCGGCGCACGTACATTGTCAGCTAACCAGCTTGCTTTATTTTCAGTACCCGTGGTCCCATTCTATAAAGGCCTGGGGTATGAGACAGAGGGAGAGGAGTTCTTGTGAGCATGCATCACCCGTGACTGCACTCGAATTAGGGACTTGTGCTCAGCGCCCTCTGCTTTCTCGCATTAGGGAGGATGGCACGCCCCACATACTGATGCGGAAGAAGCTCCTGCATGATACGGCAACCGGATCGACCAAGGACTGAAGAACATCGAACCAACAGCCCCGTTCGCGGTTTTGGAGCCCTCTAGGCGTAGACTCACTCCACTACTCATACTAGACATACGGACTCGATGTGACAGCTATAAACATCTTTACTATCAGCTGCTCACTACAACGAAAGGCAGATTTTGTTATGCCAAACCCGACCGCGTACAGAATGGCAAGCACTCAGAGCTTGATGGGCCATTCCAGAGGCTCACCATAGTAGTGATGCACGGATTTGGTAGTCAAGTATTCGTCTATACCCTGCATACCTAGCTCTCGTCCATACCCGGAGGACTTCATGCCACCGAAAGGTACTTGAGCATGCAAGATCACATACTGGTTTACCCATGTTGTACCAGCCTTGAGCTTGCGAGTCACTCGCTGCACCTGGTTGTAGTCTGTCAAGCATAGAACATAGTACAGCATCAGCATGCGTGACATAAACGTGTCAGTAAGCATAGAATTGAATCAATGTGCTATCACTCACCATTGCTGTGCACGGCGGCGGCTAATCCATACTGTGTGCTGTTGGCGATCTTTAGGGCCTCAGCCTCGTCTTTGAACTTGATGATGCAAGCCACTGGGCCTGTGGACGATGGAAGGTAGTCTTAGCATGGCAGGATCCAGAAAGGCGCAGTGTAATCGGAATTTAGCCTACCGAAGATTTCCTCCTTCGCAATCTTCATGTCCAGGCTAACGTTGCTGAAAACAGTAGGTTGAATGAAGAACCCTTTGCTCCCGATCCTTTCTCCTCCCGTCTCTACCTTTGCCCCAGCTTCCTTTCCAGCTGCAATATATGACAGAATAGTATCAAACTGACGTTTGTTGGCTTGTGCACCTTGGAAGACTTCTTCATCTAGTGGGTCACCAACTTTCGGTGCATTCGTGGCTTTGACAAAGAGCTCGACGAACTGGTCGCTGCAACACACAGAATCACATGAAATAGTCAGCATCAGGGGAAAGTGCGTAGGCGGTCTAGAGAATCTACCCACTAGATGCTTTCTTGGACTAGTATACGAGAGCCAGCAGTGCATGATTGTCCTGATTGCGCAAAAGCGGACAGAACACATGTCAGATGCCTTCTAGCTAAACGCAGTCGAGAAGGCGTTATGACGTCGACTGACCAGCGTTCTCGAAAATACCGAAGGCCGACCATTTTGCAGCCTCCTCTAGATTAGCAGATTCAAACACAACATTTGCACTTTTGCCTCCTAATTCCAAGGAGACCTTTTTCAAGTTACTTTGAGCAGCAGCAATTGCGATTTGTCTTCCTGTATTCGTGGAGCCTGTGAAAGCTATCTTGTCTATGTCCATATGTGTACTGAGTGCTTTACCGACTGTTGTTCCTAGTCCATTTACTAGATTGAAGGTACCAGCTGGGAAACCGACAGTATCTAGGATTTCAGTGAATTTCAAGGTAGACAAGGGTGTTGATTCGGCTGGCTTGAAGATGATTGTGCAGCCAGCTGCGAGGGCAGGTCCGACTTTCCTGTTGGAGGAACAATAGTTCGTCACTGTACACCGCGGATACTCTGTACTAATTGGATGCTCGCTTACCATCCGAGCATGACAAGGGGATAATTCTGTCGGACAGAAAAGCATGTCAGCTAGATTGATTCACACTCGTTCCGCGTACTTTAAACATACCCATGGACAGATCTGAGCACAGACACCGATGGGTTCTTTGCGGGCGACAGCATACTTGCTCTTATCGTCGAGCTCAATAACGGTGCCGTGAATCTTGTCAGCGGCGCCTGTCGAGAGTGGAGAATGTCAATAGGGAATTTAATGCTTGTAGATAGGTATAGAACAGTGCAAGAGTAAAGCAAAGTAGACACACCTGCATAATATCTCAAACATGCTGTGAAGTCTGCAATGTCCGCTTTGCACCATGCGATCGGTTTTCCGGCGTCTGCATACGGGATGTGAGAGAGAGTAGAGCAGAAGAAAAGTGATGGAAGGGGAAAAGTGAAGCACAAGACTTATCAGCAGATGCTTGAAGTGAATGTATAGGCAGTCAAGCCGTCATCGAATTTGAGGATTACACACCTAGAGACTCCAACAAAGCCAGATCATCCGTGTTCTTATCGACTGCATCGGCAAGCTTGAACATGAGTGCGCCTCTCTCGGTTCCCGGCAGCTCCAGGCCCCAAGTAGTTTCCAAGCATTCTCTAGCAGCAGCTACTGCATCGTCAACATCTCCGTCTGAGGCTGTAGTGATTGTTCCTAGTGTTTCTTCGGTTGCGGGGTTGATGGTCTCCAATGCTTCACCTTTGCCTTGCACCCATTTACCGTTGATGTACAGTCCCGTGGGTACTTTGATGCCGCTGACTGTGATGGTAGAGGCCATGCTTGGGATGTACAAGGTACTTTAGTCCTTCTGTGTGTGGTGAATGCGAAAGATTGATTGCTGATAATCCCTTCGCTATCCGGCTTTCAACCTAAATAAGAGGGCTATAAACAGCACAAGCTTTCCTCCTGCCGAGATGCTCTGTGTTCCTTGTTTTATATTTTATGAAGCGTGGGGCGAGAGAAGCAGGACGCGCGTGGTGATAAGATATGAAGATAACGTGAAGGTGTCAGAGTCGGAACGAGCATGGTAGAAGCCGAGCATAGAGTATAATGCTAGTCGGAAGACCGATCGGGCCGTCCGTACCGAACATATCATACATGTGGAAGTGGCAGCTATATGGCTATGATAGAGTGTCAGTGTGAGTTACTGTCCACGCCCGCAGGACGGGCTCGCTGACGAGTGACACCACTGTTGTACCGACCTGTACGCTATATCAGTATGAAGCCCAGCAGGCGTCAGGCGTGCACCAATTGCTACTGTGCATGCAGCTCAATTGTGGGTCCCTCATGGACAAGTTTCGCCACTCGCATCGTTACAGACAAGATGTCGCAGCCCCGAGTCCTTGCAGGAAGCCTGCAGCGGATTGTACCAGTTCTCTTTGGACTGTCTTGCTGGTGTGTAGTCGTGGACAGGCAGGCATGGTCATTTCTTGTCAAGGGTGTCAGACCGCAAGCTCGTTGAGTACCGTACAGTATTAGAAAAAGCGGGTTTGCGGTTACTACTTGCGAAATCCGCTGGACGCTGGACAGTATGCGCAGAACGGAGATTTTCATAGAGCTGGACATTGTCACGAGGCGGATTGCCAGGATCTCCCTGCAGGTTACTTAAGAGAGCAGGTTAGCGTGATTAAGCTGTGCAAGTATCCGCCATTATCCGTGGCAGGCTGGCGTGCATGTCCAGCTTATTCTCACAGAGCACGCCTTGCTCGAGATGTGCATAATCCTGTGGCAGTGACGAGGCTGTCGTTCTCTCCATACACTTTATTGTTTTCAAGAGAACACATCATCACCTCCATCAAGAGAAGCAGAAGGGTGACTGCTCTTCAGATTATGGACAGTGGCTCGCTCTCTCCGCTGCTGGTCCTCCCCAATGAACTCCAGCTCGCCGTCATCGAATACCTTCGTCAGCCTCGAGATGTCCTGCACTTGGGACGCACCTGCAAGGCACTGCACGCCATCACCACCTCTGATGATGTATGGAGGGCTCGAGTAGAGTCACTGGTGCGGCATCAAATGAGAACCAGTCATAGCAATCCTGCTAGCCTTACTTCATGGCAAGCTGGCACAAGCGATATCTACAAGACCTTCGTCGATCGCCTTCTAGGCAAAGGCGCAAAGTATCTAGGTGGGTTATCATACTGTAGGGCAGGGTAGTCAGACCTGACACAGGTAGTCACAACGACAACAGTCCTGACACCTTCTCATCTCCAGGCTGGTGGGGAAGTACCCAACCCTACCGTGGCCGACTGATTAGAATATCCATCGATGTCCGCCACGAGGAAAACGCCGGTGTCTCTGATGATGATCCTGGCCCGCAGCTCGCTATTGTAGCCGAAGAAGTCAGCTGCGTCAATGCATTCGACATGGAGTCTCGCAGACTGGATGCATCTGCTCCTCCACGGTGGAAGCCTGCCGCTGCTCATTGGCACAATGCGGGTAGAATCTCTTACCGGTGAGTATTGGCACGGCCGCCGGTCTCCATCATTGCAGACGTCTATGTTTAGCCGAGACCTCTACCTGTCAATTAACTGACCATTCTGAGACATTTTGGCGCTTTAATACAATGGCAATATTTGTGAACCCAGTCTGCCCATCAATCATCTCTCCCCTCATGCAGGTCTATCCGTCGACGTACTCTATCCAATCTTGCATTTCAATCCCATTTTCACGCTAACATCAAATCACGGATTTACCTTGGTTTCTCGTCACGACAATGGCAAATTCACAACAGGCCTTCCTATTTCCGTACCTATGGACTTAAGGCACAGACGTAAGTTAGAAGACATTTCTGGAACGTCGGAGCATCCTCCTTCGCGTTATTCGATGGAAACAGGTCCTTGCTTTCCGGGGCACGATGCTTTCAGCGCTGGTATCCTCAGAAATGTGAATGCATGGGATATAGGTCTCACCACTGAGAATGGAGACGCATCTCGTTATGCAAGCGATGCACGGGATATGATTGATCTGCAAGGGGAGGTCCTCACGGCACCTGTTTTCACACTCAAGGCAGTTCGGGCTGAAGCCCCAGCTGATGAAGTAGCGTCCACCTCCTCAAGTGCTTCGGGTGTAAATCAGCCAAGACATGGCGGAAGCAATATGGACTACATATATCAAACCAGAACAATCCCGTCACCGCCGCCTCAGCCACCCATCTTACTATCAAATCCTGGCGGCAACCAGCTTTTTCGCGCGTTCCTGGAGGGAATCGGCGCTGCTCTACCGCAACAAATGCATGATGCCCTATTCGACGAACCTGCAGATCAAGATCCACAAGAATACTTCTACCCGATTTCAAGATGTCCCATGCCGGATGATCGGATAATACCGCGACCTTTATCAAAGCCTGTCCTTGCTTCTTCCCTTGAAGGCCTCTGGGTAGGATGCTACTCTACTCACGGATATGAATTCGGTATAATCAACGTTAGGAATGCTTGGTTGCCTACGAGAGCCACTGAAGAATCAAGCGTCATTGAACAATTCTATGCTGAACAGCGCTTTCAAGATGGAAACGCTGTCCCGTCCGTCACTCGCGAACCTTTGGCTCCTAATTTAGCCGGTAGTACCAAAGTTCTTCGGACTATCATCGAGCTTGTGAAAGTGACAGGAGACGTAAATGTGCCAGCTGGTCAAGTTAGCTGGTGTGCCGTTCTTCCGCGAGCATTCGATGATGACGACACCTCCTCTTCGGATTCGTCAAGTGCAAGTGATGTGATAATGGAAGAAGTGACAGACACCGATTTGAACATAGATGACGTATCGACTATAGAGTTACCGACCGTCAAAAGATCAGACTGGGAACAGTGGTCAGATGCTCCTCCTCACACGGCCGAAGAACATCATTCCCTCGCAAATCCTCCTAGATGGGATGAAGGTTCACTCGAAGCTGCTGGAAGAATTGCTTATACAGGCTTCATAGATACAAGATTCATCGATGCTATCGCTACTTTCGTCAGAGAGGACAATGGTCAAGTGGATGAGATCCGGATAACCTGGTAAGTCACCCCGCCTCCGGAGTGCTCGATGACTAGTGTGACATACTCCATGGCTGACATCGCGGCGACTTTCGCTTCTTCACAGGCATGAGATGGTAAGTACTGTTCACTAAAGTCGTCAAATAGCGATGACTGACATCCGTTTGATTTTCGTCGTGTAGGGCAAAGTTTCCTGCTTCCGCCGTTGCCACCTCGATTGAAATGGCTCATTGCCGTATCACCTTTCTCGAATCCGCTACGACGCCAGAATATGCGGAGCTCGGGCAGTGAATATCACTGCGCCTAGTAGAAACTATTGGCGCGACTCTGACTCCTAAAAGATCAGGACCACTCAACATTGGCAATCATGTCGCTTGTCTGAGGTTCATACTTGATCAGGCATTGTGAAGGCATATGCAGTCGCCGGGAGCGGCGCTATGCACAATTATCTGTACACTCGGTTATCTTTGGGGTTGCTGCTTTCGTTCTGGGCGATTTCCGTCTCCACCGCTGCATCATCATCGACATCCACCTCTAGCCTGTCACTAGCGCCTGCGCAGACGCGCGGCCGAATCTCGAAAGAAATCGTACGGCGTCAGTTCTATCCGAAGGTGAAGCATGGTTCAGAGGATGCAGGAGGGCAGTATGATGTGGAAATGGCGCTGGGGGACAGCGGGGGCGACGGACACTATCAGGAAGGGTTTGGACGCAATCCGTATCGAGGCAGCAATCTGGATGAAATTGAGGGAGTTAATCGCCCGCCGGACCCCGTTACTCCTACTCTACTACCCATTTTACCTCTGCTGAACGTCACCGAACCCCAAGACTTTACGACGTCCATGATACTGCCCAATGGTAACGAAGTTCACATAGAGCAACATGTTGATATAGTCTACAATCAGGATAATGTACAAGACAAAGCACCTGATAATCCCCGTTTGGAAGAGATCGCAGCTCCACACTTGATTTCCGCATCGATCTCCAAGGCAATCCCATCCTCGAGTCAAGGAAAGGCTTGTCGAAAGCCTGACACCGTCACAGTCACAAGAACAAAGCAGATCCAGGCTGTGCGCACCAGTACAGCTCGAGAAATTGTGACCGTCACGCAAGTCCGGAGTAGAACTCGAACGAAAACACGCACTGCTCCTGGAGCCGGACCTCCGCCTGGTCAGCCGACAACCCGCCCTGATGCACCACCGATTCCCGCACCGGCACCATTACCGCCATCACTACCAGTACCTAATCCCCCAAAGCAAGAAACTCCCAAGCCCAAGCCTAGGCCCAAGACAAAGCGTCCTCCGAAAGAGCAACCTACGCCAGAGCCGAGGCCGCAGCAGCCGGTCCAAACCAAGGAAGTCCAAAACAAAAATAAAGCTCCCGCAGGCTATCATGCCGAGATGGTCAAACAGCACAACAAGTTCCGTGCTGAGTATGGGGCAAATCCTGTTGGGCACAATCAGGAGTTTGTCTTGAAGGGCGAGCAGTGGCTGAGGAGGTGCGTGACAGACTTCACTTACTTGCCAAGGCTGACATATGAATCATCACAGCTGCAAGATGGAACATCCGTGTGTCTTAATTATTTGTTTCAACCCCACTCCCACTGACCAGCCTGTCTGCTTCTAGCTCTGGACTGGCTTCGAACTTATATGCAAGCGGAGGATCTTCGCCTGACTTGCTAGCTCATGCAGATAAAGCTGTCAATGCGTGGGTCAATGGGCCAGGCGAGGTGGAGGCTTATGACCCTGACAATCCTCAGGCAAGCCACTTCACACAGGTAGGTCCGGTTGCCAACAGGTTAGAAGTGTCCACTGACTAACTTGGCCTGCGCACATCAACCGCAGGTCGTCTGGAAGAGTGCGAAAGAGGTATGTACTGTTGAAATTTCATCCCTGGCGCATCACACTGATGACATTCACTACAGATTGGCTGTGCAACGGTTCAATGCAACCTGGATATCTTCGAGCCCCAATTTTGGCCGTCTACGGTAGGGTGGTTGCACGCTCCGATTTATGAGAAAGCGTTGAAGCCCTTTGCATTCGCAGCTGACTAGTATGTAACAACATCGGATACTTCCTCTAGCGAGCTGACACTGATTGTTGCTCGTGTCTGATGTGTACAGTCTGCGTGAGTTTTCGCCATGCGAGCTTGACTCTAGACACCATTACTATGCACTAACAGCCTTCACACCACAGATATACGATGCTGGGAATCTCATTGGCTCTTTTGCTGAGAATGTGCAAGTGTGAGACTTCCTGACAATGGGAAATGACAGCGTATCGATGCGGTCGGACGTAGCCGCAATGCGCGGATTCTGGCATTCTGCTAGGAAGCAGAGCAGGCAGTCAATAGGCGTGCCTGAGAGGCATTGTTTGTAAAGGGTAACCCTTCAAAGTATGACTATAGCTACAGGGGTAATGCAAAGGGTATTGAACGAAGAGAGTATAGTATGCTACGTAAGGAAAGGCTGCTTCATAAGAAGCTGGGTATATATCGATAGTGAAGTCTTGAAACATAGAGAGCAGAACAGTTTTCCTTTGAGACTAGATTTGCATAAGTCTCCTTGGCGAGGCCGTCTGAGCCTCTCCCGTGTACAGCGCGGAACTGTGTCTGGAGCCTTTTCGGGAGTGAGCAAAAGCTCCTCGTGAGGAGTTGGGCGATGCTTGCCAATTCTTCTGAGCGGCAATGAATATGGCTTCTTGGCTGTTGTGCTCCAAGTGCCCAGAATTGGTCTGCGCGGGCTGCCTAGGAGTAATTCTGGGTCCAGCATGTTTATCGGCTTTCTCCACGACTCGTCGAGCAGCCTCATTATCTGGCATCCACCCCGGCTCTAATCTTCTAACGATGTCACACAGTTTAATCAGTGCGGAATCGCTTTGATTCACAGTAGGTGCATCTAGAGTGATCTTGCCAGTCATGACGGGATCGATCTTCATTTCTGCACAATCCGTCGTGAAGGTGCCGGCTTTGATGGCTATGCGGATCACGGTGAGTGCTTTTTCTGGGACAAACACCGTATGCGGGACAGTCCAACGATCCTGATGAGCTTCTTCGAAGGTAGCTAATCTTGCTACCTCTGCTGATTTTGCGGTGTCATTCAGCGTGTTAATCATAGTCTCGACAAGCGCAGGAAATTTCCAGAACGGGGCGTGGACTCTGACAGCGACTGCTAGCATCTGCATAGCACGTGCGATGCACTCGTCTTTCCCACTGATCCAAACAGGCCTTTCATGGTCGGGAAAATCGTTCCTCGGTCCCAAATGAACTGATGCTCCAGTCTGAAGGGCAACTTTCGGAAGTAGTTCATCATTCTCGCCGAGGATAGCCCTTCGAAGTATAGGATCGTTGGGGATGAGTAATGCCACAACTGGCTGGGTCTGTTCCAAAAAGAAAGGTGTCAGTTGCGTCTCCAATCAGGGTAACATGGCAACATCACATACTACCTCAAGCGTGCTTGCTTCGGTTCGGCGAGAGACGACATCAGGATTCCTAGGTACGATCGCCGTCGGCGCCTGACTAGTTTCCGCCAGGTGAGCCACCTGCTGGGTCCAGCTTTGGATGCGAGGTCCAACAGCGCGTTCAGCTTCGACTTGCTCATGTGCGGTGCGCCAGCCAGAATTATCTTGACCGACAGCAGGCAGATTCCCGATATCTTGAGGATCATCTTCACCTTCCGTGTTTGCGCCCACTTGGGATGCCGAGGGCCCCACCGAATCGTTGTCCCCGTTCAAGTGAAGCGTGAAATTTGGAGACATTTGGGCCATCATCTGCCGGACTCGTTTAGTGACCCAGTACGCGGAACCGATCAGCTCCATTCTTTTGCGATAGCTAAGCTCCGCCCAAACGTAATCCGAGTTTTCATACAGATCTGCTTCGTCCACATTGGCCATATAACCATCGTCGAGGAATTGCACATCTCTACTAAATCCGTCAAGATCATGGACGCTATCATAGCCTGCATATTGCGCAATCAACTCGTAATCTCCATCGATAGGACAGAGCTCTGCCGTACTATTCGCCTCTGCTCGGTGTGCGTTGCCGGTTTGCGGACCTCCAAGCGGACCATTTGAACACAAATAATCGAAGGAGGAGTGCAGGAGGGGTTGACCCGTATCAACATGCGCAGCAATGTCTGACGGCATAGATGCTATTGAGCCAAAATTAGAGGAGTCGTCTCGTCGATGTTGCCTGTAGACCTCTGCATTGGCAGCATGCGAGTCCTTGGCTGGCGAAATGGAAGTCGATGATGGGAATAGCTGCGAAATGAGAAGTTGGACGACTTCCCTTGACACATTATTGACACTCATAGCTGGGATTCCGTCGCCCAGCCTCTTCTGATCCTCCTCTATGCATGCTACGAGCGTTCGACCGAGCGAGCTAGGCCTCAGGTTGTCTGCACACGGCAGGAGCGAGTCACATCCTGATGCCTTGATGACAGCGACCAGTGTCCGGCAAGCCTTCAAGAGACGCTTTGCTTCGGTCTTGCTTGCTTGCGGCTTTGCACAAGCAAGGACAAGTATTCGGCATCTGTCCTGCCCGTAACGCCCTTCATTCAGATCAACCTTGATAGCAGACATCCCGAAGATGTTCGTCACAAGATGCGGAAGGCCATTTCCTCCTGCTAGCAACTCCCGAGCAGCAATTCTGCCCTGAGCTATCCAGCAGATCGAATTCTTTTCGGTGCACAGCTCTCCTAAGACACCTGACCTTATCGTGCTTAGTGGGTGTGGCTTGGGAAGTTGATGGGTGATTGGGCGATGCCGGTCGAAAATGTTGAAAAGGTCTTGGAGAGCTGCATCACAACACTGTCGAAGACTTTCACGAGGAATACTTCGCATTCGGAAGGACATGTCGATCGAAACGTTCAACTCAGGCTCATTGAGTCTAAACTCCTCCTCTTGCGCGTATATCTCTGGTATATCGGAGTCCAAGGGAAGCATGTCTTCCGATCCCACGGCGATCGCCCAGCCTTTGCATAAGCGGAAAGCATAAGCCAGCTTCTCTCTTTCCAGTGCAGTCATTTGTGATGAATGCGAGCCGATTAGCAGAAGGAACCAGTCGGCTCCCGTACCGAAGTTTGATCTCCAAAACAAGTCGGATACTCCACTCGCTCGCCGTATAGCTTTCAGATAACACGCGCCAGACCCAACAAATCTCCCGCGACCCGGACTCGTCGGAAGGAACCAACAGATTGAATTGTCTTCCGTCAGGAACTTTTCTAATTCCTGTGAGGTCATGTTTGCTGGTGCCGCCGTAAGGGCATTTTGCTCGTGGTCACCAGAAACATCTGGCTGATCTGCGGACCCTGGTACAAAGAGTCTTTCGTTCGTGGGCGAAGCAGCTTCTACTGGGGAAGAGCTCAGTACAGCTTCTGCCTCTGCCGCCACGGCCGGCATGACATGCGAAAATTGAGATGCTGCATTTGTCCCGCCAATCTGACCCGGAACATCGTCGATGATTGAATGTTCTAGACTGGACGGTTTAGGAGCGTCACCGCATGTCGTGTCATCTTCATGTGCACCAACGTGGTTCGAGGCAGGCGCACTTGTAGCAGCGAGCTTTTGCACAATGTAGCGAGTGAGGTCTTCAAGACTCGCCTGCCTCATCGGCTCATTGTCGTTTGCAGATAACTCCTCCAGCAGTCGACGTCCAGGAGAGCCCGCTTCCAGGATCAGGAGGGGATCTTTCACACAGAGATTAGGTTCGAGTAGCCCAAGCAGTACCAAGAGAGTGTCTCGGCCAAGCATGATTGGTTCGGGATGTGGATCGCGAAGATATAAGCGCTCATTGCGTGCGTTATAGTGGGCTTGCTTCAGCGGTACAGCCCGCCAGAGTGTACAGCGTTTGATAGCTCGATTGTACAAATTCTGTGGCATCGGTGTCCAGAGCTCTAATAGGTCCGGAAACATCCTGCATTGCCTGATCAAAGGATGCCTTTGTTCGGAAGCAGCTTCTGGCGCGCTGAGCTCTTGCTGAATGGTGTTGTATGCAATCTTGCTCTCGTCTTCCGGCCTTGCAGCCAGGCTGCTATCAGCAGCATGATAGTGTGAAGGATTCTCATCACGCCAAGTGGCTTTTTGATCTATCGAAGACGTATTAGCCTCTGAAACTGCTAAGACCATGCAGCCCATCGATGCTGGCTCGTTTTGTAGCGCTGTTGGCAGCGGACTTGACAGCGCTAGGAGGAGATCGGTTGCGGTTTTTCCGCTGGGCTGGGCAGACACCGCTGATCCATATGGGTCTCGGGGTTCCTCTTCAGGGTTGACTGGGTCCGCGACCTTTGATGAACTTGCCAGGAGCTTATCTTCGTGTCGGGCAGATGCTTGTCGGAAAAGCTTTTCAAGATGCTCGGAGCCAATACGGCCATGAAGTGCTTCAGGATGTGATACCGGATCAGACGTGCTAATAACTTCAGATGCCTGACATGAGACCTGTGATTCGGGGATCGCAGTCGGTTTCTGCAAAACGAAAACAAGTGTGTCAGTCGCGTAGGGAGGGGCAACCATGTCATTTCTTCATTAACGGACCTTCGTTGACTCTGAACCAACCCCTAAGAAGAGTAGAGTAGCATCATCCGCCTCGGTATACGCTTCGGGCGCACATGCCTCGGTCAAAGCCGAAACAGCCACCTGCAGGCAGGTAAGACAGACTTTGCGAGCAGACGGAGTATCCTGGAGAACCTCAAATTTGACCAGTCGACTGGCGTAATCCACCTCGACCCTGACTCTGTCCCCAGCTAAAGCTTCCAGACTTTCGATGTCGAGGACATGTACTGCTTTTGCTAGCGGAACGCTTTTGGGTATATGCAGCTGATGCAGCTGAAGGGGTCCTGATTTGATCGAAGCAGGTTCATTCCGTGGAATTGTGTCCGAGGCAGTGAGAAGTGGTGTTGATTGTGCTTGTTGGATTGATGGAAGATTGACCTTTGGACCAGTGGAAGGCACAGTGGATGGCACGAAAGTGGAAGGAGGTGCAGAAGATACAGATGCATGCCCACTATCTGCACTAGTAGATGAGCGAGGGCACTGGTAGATTGAGTGGACGGCTCACCTTCCCATCCGATACCACTTGCAGGAACAGAGTGGACGCTCCCGTTTGTTGTCGAATGTTCAGGGATAGTCGGTGCGACAGCGGTACTGCTGCTTCCATTGCGAGAAAGACCCGATTTCGAATTAGAAGGCGTGCTGTTAGGACTCATGAGTACCGATGAAGTACTGTGACTGTCACCATTCGCAGATGAAGGTATTTTGATAGTTCCTGCTGGCTTGAGTACCTTCCATTGTGTTTGAGATAAACCTCGGGATGGTGCAGGGGAAGTGCGTTCGTGAATGTCAGCCGCTGCTTCAGCTGGAGCGAGAGGAGGTGGTAGAGCTTGATTCGCTGAGGATGCCATTTCAGATACGATAGGCTTTACTGGCTGAGCAGCTTTACCATACTGAAAAGTAGGTCTAGAAGTATACGTTACTGGAACTTGCGGCGGTCTCATGCCAAGATGGCTATGTCCAGGCGGAGCTTCGCGGTTATTTGTAGGATTCGTTGCATTCACAGGATACTGTCGATGTTGTTGACCGGGTAAGTATACTGGTACTTGACCTGGTATACGTACTGGTACTTGAAAACTCGAATTATGCCCATTGAATTGCCAGCCGTTCCTTCCGGGAAGCCTTCCGTTTCTTCCGTCGGCTTGTGCGGGTTGTCTGACACTCGAAGGTGGTGATGAAACAGATGGAGGAGAAGGGTGATGAAAACCATTTGTATGGGAGACCTGTCCATTTCGGCTGATGATACTCGGTGCTCTACCAGAAGTACTCATCGATAGACCATTCTGGGAGACTGTAGGGGGTGCTCTCCGTACTTGCTCCTCTTCTTTCTTGATTTTGGAAGGGTCAGTGCCCCAGCTCGCCCAGCCAGCATCTGGTACAGCATTGAGACTAGGCATGGGAGAGATCAGGTTCTCATCATTCGGAGGTTGGGGTGCCGGTGGCATTGGAGGAGGGCTAGGTTTGGCAATAGAAGTCGGCTGAGATGGGGTCGAGAGACACGCCCAACCATTGTAGTCCGGACCAGACGAAGGAGAGGCTTCGTTCCAGCCGTCGGAGGCGTCATGCATAGCTGTAGATGCCATGTTTGATCTGTAAGGGAGTAAGATGCTTTACTCCTCGTGGTAACGTTGTAAGCTGGAATGGTAGTCAAGGAGTAGACTGTATCGAAGCCCGAACAGCCTACTGCGGAGATGGCTTAAACAATGCACTACTAGACTTCTGAAGCGATAGAACATACCTCTTAGCTAGTACGAACCAGACTGACTAGTAAGTGTAGCCGTATCGTGTAATAGTCCGGATCTTTAGGCAGGTAGAAGACTTGACAAGGGTGTCAGACAAGCAGTATTCGAGGAGCCGCAGCGGGACAGCGAGAAGCCAAGGCGACGCAGAGCAGAGCAGAGAGGGCGACTCCACTCTTGAGCTCAAGGATGAGCAAGAGTGTAGCCGTGCTCTCTACCTGTCTTGCGGAGCTTCTTCGAATATGCTTGAAGGTGGAATGCGTGTTGAACAACGGCTGAGAAGCAGCACAAGCAACTCTAAAGTGAATCATGCTGGACTTGTCGCTCTTCGACTCAATCCAACTCCCAGCATCATCAGCGAGCGATCCAAGCGGCTCATCAACCGCTAGCTTAGAAGGAGACTGCACCGAGAAGCACCCACACTGCTCTTTAAACCAGCAGCGTATCCTGAAAGATGGCGAAACCAGCGAACCCAGAACGTGAGTTGCAGGCGGAGGGCGTGAGGCGCTGAAGAACAGCTTAGGGCGATGCAAAGAAGCTGACAATATGATGTTGAACGATGATGCACAGTCAAGAAGTTCATGGACAAGCGTCTACTCATCAACGTCCAAGGCGGCCGCAAAGTGACAGGCATCCTTCGCGGATTCGATATTTTCTTGAACTTGGTGCTGGATGAAGCAAGAGACGAGACATACCCCGGACAAGAGCACAACATGTTTGGTGGTTCAACAGTGAGTCAACATTCGCTGTTCCTATCAGCTTCGCTGCTGTTGTTGCTGCTCCTGTGTAGCACTTGCTGATCACCTTGTGTTCTCACCCAGATCATCAGAGGCAACTCAGTCTCAAGCATTGAAGTCCTCTCTGCATAAATAAGGAAGCCGATGGATACGAGAAGTTGATGGACGTGTTTCACAATGCAGTACATCGTGTATCAACAGCTGTAGTAGTATGTTACACACCTAAAATCCAAGTCGGAGGAACCCATGAGAAGTTGCAAATGGCAGATTCAAGCTCCAGCTCTGCGAGCAAGGGAGCTTCTACCGAGAGCACGACACACTTTCGCCTGCTGCTTATCAAGGCAAATGCCTCTCGCAAGCACAGTGTGTTCATCCCTGCGCATGTAGAGGCCCACCCAAGGCGCGCGAGTTCAATGCAGCCTTCAAAGGGTTTTGACCGCGGCACCAAATGGAGACACGCCTTCAAAGCGCAGCTGACGGTGAAGCGAAGTTACAGTCTGTCGTCTGCAGGACTCGGTACCAAGGTCTGACGATTGCTATTGCATGTTGATTACGAAATCGTGTGGAATAGCTTCCAGCCTTACGAGCACTTCGTAGCTGGAGCTTCCTACACGAGCTGGAAAATACTGACTATGAAATGCTACAGTATGCTACATTTGACTAAGTCCACAAGCATTCTAGTGTGATTGAGTAACTTCTTGATATTGAGCGATTGACTCTGAAGGGAGTAAGTACGCAGTCAGCATGAGCACTCGAAATCCGTCGAAGCAGTGAGGAGAGAGTGACGGAATGTGGATTCGTTGATGAGAGGTCAGTGGTCTCTAAAGTTTAAGTAATGTTTGCGAGATAGAAGGCAATCGTTCATTCAGTGGAATCGAAAGAGATCCCACATCCGAATTGCAGAATTCTTGTATCACATCGTTCCAGGATTTTGATTTTTGGGGAGGATGGAGATAGACCGGGAAATCATTATCAGATTACACTTACCGATGTGTGACGCGGAAAACGAAAGTTTACATTGACCCCAGATAGCCTACGCGGGAATGTATAGTGATCATGGTCAGCTTGGCTCAATCAATGGCGGGAAGAGGTTGCGAAAGAATCAAAGGAGGCGGAAATGACGGGAAGGACGGAAGAATGGAGCATGGAGAATATGAGATATCAGGCTAATAGGTAAACGTGTTGTATTGGCTGTCATTCCGAACCTTGATGGGGAACGGAGATCCGGAAGTTTGTTCGACTTCGTAAAAGTTTATCATCCTTTGAAGTGCAGGGGTGGTACGGGAATGGGAAGGGAACAGTGATGGGAGGATGTATAAGACGGAAGGAAGAGGGTGATAGTGTATGCTTGTTGAAATAAAAGACTTACTGAACTATGTTACCCAGTGCTCTCAGTTGACAGCTTGCATAGCAGGCTGTTGAGGCATTGCGTTCTGCTGTGCCAGTAATGCTTTCGCTCTGTCCCTCTCCTCCTTCTTTCGCTTTCGCTCCAGTTCTTTCTGACCCACATGCCAACGAGGGGTCCAAGCACCCAAGCTCATATCAGCATAAAAGTCCATCGGATAATCATGCTGTTCCTTGGCTTGCTTCGAAGCAGCCCCTGTTGAAGCTTGTGTGACGTTAGGCGGAGCAGAAGCCCATCGACTTGCGACTTTACCAAGTGCCACGGATGCTTCATATGTCGATAGTAGAGGACGAGGGAAAGCGTAGCCCCAATCTATAGATAAGCGAGGACAGGAAGTCTGCACAAAAGCAGCTATGAAAGGAGCCAAGATGGCTAATTTGGCAGGTGATAATTCAGAAAGCAGGATTGGGACTGTATTGAGTGTCGGCAAGGAAGAAGTGATGGTCTTGAGGACCGAAAGGGAACCTTGACGACCTAGTGTACCTAGTACGACTCCCCAATTACCAGTGGTGGATGTAGATGGTGAGGATCCGGCTTCTGAGCTTTGAGAAGCAGATAAAGGAATTGACATTCGTGCTGTGGCTACCGCTTTACCACGCAGCTTGAGCATCTCATCATGTTCATAACCTTCTCGAGTGAGTTTCTTGCTGTATGGATCATATCGGAATGCGGGAACATGGGGATTCGCAATCATGATAGACTCAAGATGGAAGCGCCCGTCACCGACATATCTGAGAGTACAGGCTGTCAGTCAACACGAAGCACACGATATGGAAAACGCCGAAGCTTACAGAAGACCGTCAACATCCCTGGGCAGCTTCGGAGCTGTGCAGCCTAGAATCTCACCAGGCGAGAGTGGCTTAACCTGCGGGATTGTGACTCGCCACCGCACTTGGCCATCTTGCTCTTGAGCTACATCTCCTGCTGTACCTTCGTTAGCAGTGATAGCTTTCCGGGTGCCCTGCGCTGATTTTGTCTTTTTAGGATCTTCCAGATCTGCTTTCAGTCCATGAACAGCGTTCAAGAATTGGACGGTGCCGACTACAGCAAGATGGCATTCGCGAGCGGTGGAGGAGGAGCTAGCGATTGGTTCGGCTTCTATAGTGAGGGCTGGAGAGCCTTTGCCCTTGGACTGGCTTGAGGAAGGAGGAGGTGTGAGACAAGCTGGGAAATTGAGGAGGATGGTTTGTAAGAGATGTGATGTATCGACACCGATCTCGACGAAGACGTATAGGCATCGAATAGCAGTCGTGTCGATGGGAACTATGGGAGGTGAGAAGTGAAAAAAATGGAGCAATCAGTAAAGTGATTTTTTCGAAGAAGAGTTTGGAAGGAGAGAGGAGAATAGAGCAAAGCGTAGATCAGACAGAAATCTCAAGTAGTAGAACATTAGTATAAGCGCTCATTTACTTCGATGATCCTTTTCAGGAGTAGAAGCCTCGCTGACTAAATTATGATAGGTTGTTCATCGTGTCGAGGAGGGTGGTGTTGGACTCAAAGTGGTGATGTAGGATGGGGCCTAATAGAGAATGTATAGACTCACTCAAACAACTATGACCGTAATGGACTAGCATATCGCATCCTAGAGCTCTTGCAGTGTAATCATCGACGCAGCATGCTCCGTATGTCACATCAGCAAGTATGACTGCCCTGCGACAAAAAAAAAGTGGAAGACGAGAAAAGTCAGCAAGACCGAATCTGGTAGATTAGGCGACCGCAAAGCAGCAAAGAGAAAGCGACCCACTCAGCATCAGTATGCATCTCAATAAGATCAGAAATACCAGTTCCAAACATCGCTAGACCTTCAGGCATTTGAAGAGCGACTCGCTTAACATGAAATTTTCGAATTTGATGGATGGTTTTATGGATTTCAAAAGAGTAATTCTTGGGAAGGAGAGCGTTGATGGATGCGTTTATGAGAGGGTCTTGAAGTATTTCAGGTGGGACTGCATTCAATGGCAGTGAGGGTATGTTACTCCCTCCTGCTGATGAAGCTTTGCCAGGTCCTGCTGATGCTGATGCTGGTGAACGACCTATGAAGCGTCGTTTGGTAGGAGCACCGGCAGCAGGCGCAGGAGCAGAAGCAGCTTCATCGCCCACTACAGACGCCATGACTGGCAGACTGTCGAGTAGGCTGACTGCTACTCTTGCCTGGCCTGTTGTAACGATTTCTTACACGTTGTATGGAATGGTAGAAAGCAGAGAAGAGAAAGAGAAGAGAAGGGCGAGACACGGCCGTGGCTTGGACGAGCTTCAATCGACCAACACCATCAAGTGAATAGCACAGCAAGCATGGCTGAATACGACAAGAGCACGTTGCTGGAGGTAATCACCGTATGTTCCATGCTTCAAGCATCAGTCCTGACTCTCGTGCTTGTTCGTGCAGCTCTCCAAGCAAGCTTCGAATAACAGATGTATGGACTGCAACAGTCCCCATCCGCAGTGGGCGAGTGTCAAGTGGGTGATCATCCACGTCGTTCTAGCTAGTGCTTGAGCTGATCCATCTACTCCAGCCACGGTATATTCGTATGCCTCGAATGCTCCGGCGAACATAGGTGAGAGAGCGTGATGCATTACGGGTACTCTAGCGCCAACTACTCACAACTGTGTTGTGTTCACCTCTTGTAGAAGTTTAGGAGTACATATCAGGTGAGACTCTCCTGCTTACGCATTGAAGGATGCAACAGAGCTGATACCTGGCATGTCGCAAACAGCTTCGTCAGGTGAGGAGCAAACGATACGCATATCGGCTAGACTCGGTCCAGAGCTATAGCTGACAAGCTCTCAATTACTTGACATTCATCAGGAGCTTGACAATGGACAAATGTACGTATCAACTTGAAATGCCTGTCCCATTGTGGAGCTGACGTTTTCCTATGCTCATGCTCTTCAAAACCGCCTTGGCACGTGCAGGGACACCAGAACAAATACGAAAGATGCAAGTGGGAGGTAATGGTGAGCGGACTCAATTATCTTACACTCCCTGCTATCTTGAGAAAGAGTCCCTGTAGTAATCTGGCCCACTGTGTCATTCCCACCTCGCAGCCAAAGCTACTGAATTCTTCCAAGCTTCTCCGGAATACTCATCCTCAATGAGCATAACACAAAAGTATAATACGCATTTCGCGTCACAATATCGCGAGAAGGTGTGTATATCTCTACCTTTTCCCTTGACGATGTCCATTCCTTGTGCTCAGGGAATGACTGACACCTGGCTTTTTGCACGTTTCGCAGCTTTTATGTGATATAGAAGGCAAGGAATTCGTACCCTCCGCTGCGCCTCCACCTTCCGAATCTACTTCTTCGCTACGCAAACCACGCTCAGCCGGCGCTGGTGGTAATGGTACATCTGGACGCATATCTCCCAATCCAATTTCACGATCTGGCACGCCCATATCGAATGCTTCAAGTGTAGGAGGACAATCGAATCCATATGCAACTGAACAAACCAGTGCGATGTCACAAAAGACAGCTAATGAGAACTACTTTGCTCGCCTTGGAGCTGCTAATGCAGGTAGAAGCGCAGATTTGCCCCCTTCCCAAGGCGGTAAATACACTGGGTTCGGTAGCTCGCCTATGCCTTCTCCTGGTGCTTCGGCTTCATCATCTTCATCTTTCCACCCGAGCAGTATAACATCGTCAAAAGCACTACCTACATTGAACGATTTACAAAGTGATCCTCTGAAAGCATTAGGTAAAGGATGGGGTCTATTCAGCAGTACAGTATCACAAGCCACGAAGCAAATAAATGAAGCTGTCATCCAGCCTGGTCTAGCTAAAGTACAAGACCCAAATGGATTACAGTCCTCTTTACATGGATATTATTCTAAAGGAGGTGAATTTATCAGTTATGGTCTACAGACGGGTCAAGCTGTCCTAGGGGAGGGATTGAAACAAGGTAACGATTGGGCCAAATCTAGAGGCTTGGATACTTCTTATCTCGATAAATTTGGTAATTTACAGTCTGGAAATGGAGGATTTTCAGAGAATGGTGGTGCTATGGGATACTCTAGTCTTCCATCGCAATCAGGTCAAGTACCTCCTCAGGCAAGTTTGGAAACTCAAGAAGCTGGATTTGCAGACTTTGAAGACTTCAATCATGATGCTACTGCTGCACCTCCTTCGAGAGCAAAGACTGTCAATCAGACATACCCTAGCTATGGTACGACGACCACCATGAATGCTGGAAGTAAGCAAGCAAACGACGCAGAAGAGGATGACTTCTTCGGTGCACATCTGAAGAGCTCGTCGGAAACATCGGGACGATCGCCTACACCTACCCAGAGTGTAGAGAATGGATTGAAGAGTATGAATCTTGGAAGTGGTGCATCATCCTCCGCATCAAGCGTTAAAAGACCCATTGGTAAGAAGGGATTGGGGGCTGTGAGAAGTGCCACTCCTCCCATTGCAAAGAAGAAGAATGACGATGATGAGTGGGCGAAGTTCGACTAGGAGTATTAGAGCATTAGTATGAGACTTTGACATGCATATTGTAGTAACGGCATCCAGTAGTACTGTCAATCCATATAGATCACAGCAATTTTAAACCAGATCCTGATATCAACGCATCGCAAAAACACTGATTCTGCCTGCATCTATCATATCCAAGTTATGTCTTTGTGGACTGAGGTATCCAGTCCACAAAGACCTAATTGGGCCAGATGTAGCTGACAAGCGCATGTTTAGGATCATGCACAGCAATGACCCGTGCATTCTCAAGCAGCATTAGTAGTCGCCACTTTTCATGCAGTGCTGCGAACGCGACGGACGCTCGCTCGCCCAGAAGGAAGAAGGCTAAAAATAGAACTGCCAGCCATTTTTAGTATACCTCTCTGTCTGATGAAAGCTTCGAAGAGCGGGAGACAAGTCGTGGTTGTAGCGACAGACATAACTTCTTGTCAACAGACATCTCCATACTGAATTCCCTAAGGAAAACGTATTCAACCCTTGCGTAGATAAGAAGCTCAACTTGGTGTCCGAAGAAAGAATCAAGAGCATCGCCTCCCGAACTTGAAAGCTTGTAGGAGATAAATCATGGCCGCAAGAGGATACTACGACCAGCAGCAGCAAGGAAACTGTAAGTGGGGTGGGCTCCGCCTTTTCTTTGAAGCTGGCCTGATATCGGACTGTCTATCTTTCGTAGATGGACCACCCCAAGGCCAATATGGTACGCCTCCACATCAGCTCGCCACTTGAGCACAGTTGTAGACACTCTGGACCAAGGAACTGATGCTTCTCGGTGGGTCACAGGTCCACCACAGGGTCAACAAGGCTACTATGGCCAAGGTCCCCAGCAAGGATGTAAGCGTTCATCTTTTGCATTGCCTTTTATCGGGATGATCGAAACTGATCCAGATACTATATGCACCTTCCAGATGGACAACCCCGTATGTGTAACACAATGTCGGGACACCTATGCAAGTCCACTGACCCTTTAATGACCTTCAAGAATATTATCAGCAACCACCGATGCAGCAGCAGCAGCCCGTCTACATTTCAGTATGTTGATTGTCTTCGGCACGGTCTTTTATTCTGTATACATATTCTTCGGATATCTAAGCCTGCTTCGTTTTGGCTCTTCAGCAACCACCACCGAAAAAGTCAACTGGACCAGGAGGATGCTGTAAGTCCCTGATGGCCGTCCGTGCACAGACGCATGATGACTGAATGTTGTTTTCCCTTCACTTCGAATCTGACTGTCCAACAGGTGCATGCTTAGCAGGAGCGTAAGTATACCATCCGCATTGTCTGGTAAGAAGCATGAGGACATAGCTGAATTTTTGTTACGATTGTCACTTCTGCTGGTAGATGCCTGTGCTGTTGTGCGGAAGAGGCGCTTTGGTACGTCAATTTATCGCTGTCCCCACCCAGGAAGACTTTCGATTAGCTGACATTAGTGCTTCTGTCGTCTCGTGCAGTGACTGTCTCTTCTGACGTCAGTGTACCTTGGCGCACTACATACGATTATGATGCCACAGAGTAGCGGTGTGCATCTGTGTCAGAAGCCCACCACTATTCTGTGGCATCATAGTCGACCCTATCACCACTCCAGCCTTTTGTAATTTAGCTTATCATAGACCAAAACGACTTCATTACAGCTTGCAACATCCTCGTATCTTGTCGTTCGTTATACATCGGTGATAGGCTGTTCATCAGGACATTTTAGAAACTGCTTGAACAACCCCGTCGTTTCCGGAAACAGTTTCGTGAAACTACCGTCATCATTCTCCAACTTAAGCAAATCAATCACGCTCCCGCTCTCTTCGTCCTTGCGTGACACCTCCACAATAGCATCGCGTCTTGCGTGGGCAGGCGGCTCCAACTTAGACCAAGCGCCTCTTGCCGGGCTGAGAGAAGAAGTGTCTGACCACAAAGACTTGGAATGTTGACATTGCGATCATGAGTAGTGATTCGCAGATTGAAAATATGCTGATTCTCCATGCTGTTGAGTTTACAGTTGACTTATTTCGATGATCTCGAGTTCGGAAATCTACACGTATCACAAACGTAGGTGGGACAGGTTTCATCAGCTGACCGTTTCGATACGGAGAGGTAAGGCTGCTACGAGCAAGACATACACTTCTGCGTCCGTTGTATACTGCTTAGACTTCCTGATAGCTTGTAGATACTCTCTTCCAAGCTGCTCGTTTGTTCCGTTATACTCGTTGGTTTGGCAGGTGCTACATTTCTAGGCTCGGTCTCTACCATAATATCGAAATCGACCAGCTTCTCGGAGAAGGATGACATGTCGTTGCTGATGGATATAAACGAGTTAGTAAACAGACACATGAAAGCGACACTCCTGCATTGCGCTTCAGGGCTTGCTTGCTTGCTCGATCAAACAGCACTTTTCGGGTGTGGAACGCGCTCTTGGAAGGTGCCGAGGACATATGAGGGATGTGAAACCTACCTGAAGCAGAAGCTGTACTCGCCCACCAGCTGAGCAGTAAATATGTAGTCACCCTGTCTGTCTCTTTCTCCCTCTATCACGATTGTGTCCCTTGGATCAGTGACCACCCAGTCCACGTCGAATGAACCTCCGGATTGAACCTGTTGGTATGCGCACGGCGGTCAATCTAATGTAACTCAGTGTTATGATGCACGAGGCAGGACCTACAGCAAAGTAGAACCCAACCTTCTCCCCTACTTTATCCACCCAGGCATAGAAACATGACCGGTCATGGGCTGATATTGTCGTTGTCAACGCGGATGAGGCGACGCGCTCGACATTGAAGCCAGCGAAGAGGGCGAGGATGCAGATGAGCAGCGAGCACGCTGACGAGAGTGTGCGGTGCATCTGTGAGCCCTTTTTCTATCACCTTCAAGCGATGTCTTGATAGTGAATGCAACGGAGCAGTGTCAACAGCATCAACTCGACCTTTGTTGCGAGTTTCGTCTCTCTCTTCAAGACCGACACAGTTCAGACGATGAAGAGAGCACTGGAAGATGGCGAAGAAGATGAACAGCAGAAGAGGCAGGAGCTAGAAGAAGGTGAAGAGTACGAAGAAGAAGATTATCCCATCGCAGGTCCTTCCACTTTTGTACTCCCACCACCGCCTCCACCTCCACCTCTGCTCCGTCTTGTAGTGCACCATTCCTCTCAGAACCCATCAGCAAATCTCTTACCGCCTCATCAGACCCTGGCACTGATACAAGAGACGACAACAATAGGCAGAGATAAGTCATACGAGCCTAGAATACGCTTGAAGACATTGGAAGTGTCACGGACACACGCCACTATCTTCCAACACCAGCAGCAGGAGGAAGACACGTATCAAGATGGAGTACAGACAGCAGAAGACGCGTCAACGAGTAGTGCTGGACAATGGTATATTGTCGATAATGCAAGCACCCATGGCACATATATCCGTAGAGCTGGAGAAGAGCATTATACACGACTGAGCGAAAAGGGTCAGAGCAGCCTACCTTGGCATCTCAAAAACTTGGAGTAATTTCAGTTTCCACGTCATCAAATGCGAGAGCTCTCTGACTGCCTCCTTTGCAAGGCTGCCTGTTTGGAAGGAAGACAGCCGGCTGTTGTTTCTGACCCTCGCATTTCCTTCCGCTAGATCTGTGCTGACTTGTTCACTTACCTCTTCCTTTACTTTGCTCTCTACTGTGACAGTACCATCAAAGTAGCAAACCAGAGATTTGTAGTGCATCTGCACGAGTCAGGCGACATCACCTGCGCAGGGTGTAGCGTGAATGAAGAACGAAGTAATCTCATTCCATTACTGGAGGAATCAGGGCCATCGAAAGGCGCAGACCAAACGGCTTCCATGTCGACTGGACATACACCAATGCATGAAAGAGAAGCGAAGACCTTCAGCAAAGAAGAGAAGAAGCAGAATTTCAGGAGTAATATGCAGTCTTTAAGGAAGAACCTCCTGACTGGCGGCAGTAATGTGCATCCTCCGAGGTCTTCCAAAGCAAGTACCAACTCGTCTGCAAACAGCGAGGACGAGTCAAATACATCGACAGCGGCAGCTCTGGAAACACAGCCAAGATACGTCGACCGCGCCAAATTGCGGCGGTCCATACATCCCCCACAACACGGTTTATCAGATGCCGATCCGCCTCAGTCGAAACGTAGCCGTCTATCGCCGCCGCCTATACAGCAACCCGCTCTACCGAGCTATGGTCCAGGAGCGGCATTATTCCAGAAGATGCTGCAAAGAGACGATAGAGCCGCCACAGCGGAAAGTGGTGCAAGTGGGAATGAAAGTAATTCATCCAAAAAGGAAGTACAAATGGGCAAAGTCATCGAAGTCAGGACTATGGCTGAACGGACAGCTGGATTGGGCAGTGGAAGTGTCAGAGAAGGGGTAGAACAGCATGCTGCCCCTGTTCATTGGCAAGATGCAGCTAAACAACGGAGATGGAGGGAGGCGAATCGCTAATATTGAGCCTAATTGACCGTAGCAAGCGCAACACTGCAATTCATCATTGTGTTGTTGTTCAGAATCAGAAGATGTACTATCCGAGCAGATGTATAAATTGCATCGCGCAAATGCATAGACAGGAAGAGAGAAAACCGTTGCTGAAGTTATACAACATCTCGATACTTCTCCTGCCGAGCTGAAGCCATGTTTATAAATGAGTAAAGGGAGAGAGTGCATAAATACTGTTGACAACATCATTACTTAGGTAGATCATCGGTAAAATCATTCAATCGATTCGGAACTTGTGAAGATGCGTGACTGTGATAGCATGGACGAGAACGTAAAAGGAGTTTGCAGAAGACTAGCGGATAATCTCGAATGACGACGAGTTGAGATGGTAACTGTTGCTGTTCCCGCGATCAGGTGTTGCGATACTTTAGAGTGTATATAAGGCTTCTTTTAATCGGAAGTGAGGCTCCCACTAACGAGGTGGTCCGGAGTGACAGCGATAGCACTGTACTGTACCATTTGGAGATCTACGCCAACAACAAGATAATACCGTCAGCAACTGATTGAGTCTGGCTTGCTTTGAAGAAAGAAACTTACTCGACTGAACAACCTCTGCAAACGGGTTTGCCGCAACCGTGTATCTGATCATGTGCTGACGTGACTGTCTCGTTGTTATCGTCTTGCACTCTTATAGAAGGCCTCTCCAAGTCTGTTATGCTTGAAGATAGAGCATCATCATGGTCCTCGTCGTTATCGTCGTCCCTGGTATCTTCATGATCTTCCGCTGTGTGGCAGACTCTGGAACAGATCGGACACGAGAGACCGCCGCAAAGCGAGCACTTATGGAACTTTGCTAGCTGTAAAAGGGAAGTAGCTGTTCTCCTGCATGAGACACATGTTCTCTCATCTGGTGAAAGCGTTCCATTGCTTGAGTGGACAGTGCTGGTGGCGTTGGGTGTGTGCGAGCGAATGATCTGAACAGGCGAAGGCGAGCGTCGTAGTGATGCTGATGGGTTGTTGTGCGAGTGATGTCGGTAGATTTGAGGTGGTGGATGCGATTGACGAGGCGGTGAGACTGATGAGCGCGATAGAGGGTGTGAATGGGACATGCGAGCTCGTTTGGAAGATGGTAGGTTTGCAAGCTGACGTCCAGCTGCGGTCGTAGCGTTCGAACTGGCATGCTTGGATGCAGCTCTCCCTGGGCCTGAGAGAGAACATGGTCAGCTAGATAATAACATGGACCGGTGTTCAGCACTCACTCAATGTCCCACTCGCACCAAACAGCTTCCGCTTCCTAGCAGGTGATGTAGACTGAGCAACGGCCAGCGAGTCGGACAGCGATGGAACAGCCATGAGAGCGCCGGCTAGCTGGGCGGGATCAGGCCAGCATCTTGAGGACACCAATGAGGTATCATAGTCTGTATCCCACTCCATGGATGTACACCCAGATACTTGATGGAATGTAGATGAGGTGTCGGAGTCAGAGGGAAACAGAGGGCTGCACGGTCACGCACTCGGATGATGATGATGGAAGGAGCTGCTGCGCTGGGTGGCTGAATGAGGATGGAGAACACAGGCGACTCGTCAGCTTGGTAGGAGACGTCTACGTAGTATACTGTCTGCCATAGAGTATCGAAGCGCGCAGCTACAAGCTACTACTTGCGGATCTGCATACCGGCTTCCGAAGCGCTGTTCGCCACATGGTCTCCAAGACCAACTCAAGAATGGCCCGTCTTGAGGCGAGAGTTGGACTGTACAGTCCAGTAGGCTTCTGAACCCTCTCAGATCTTACCAGGCAGCCCTTGCTGCTATGCTTTACGAGATAAGCTAGACGCGTTTCTGGTCCTGCAATGGACGTGATCGAGAATTGCACACCACAGAGCTGCGACAGTTTACCTTCTTAGCCTGCTTCTTCTGCCAGTACATCATGCATCAAACCATCCTGCAATACCACTACAACATGTTATAGCACATCTTCAGACTCTCAAGAAGCTGCTCCGTTGACAGCAGGCTTGCTGCCGCTCGGTTCAGAATGGTGCGCCCACACGCAATCACCGACCACACGACCGCCATCCGGCACAAGTCATGGCAAGGCAGAGCAGATGGCAGAAGCAACGCAAACCCAATGGTCGAGATTGATAGCATGACTATGACTGAGAAGCGCGTACTGACGGCTTGTGAGTGCGAAACAGCAGCCTAAGCTTGCGAAGGTACAACATCAAAAAGCTAATGTTGTCTCGCGAAACAGTCAAACAAGCTTTGGGAGACTATAAAACCCACAAGCTATCGACCCTGCTGCTACAATCTGATATTAAAGCTCTTCTGAGTACGTTCACTGCACTGTGCTATATCTTCCTAAATTCGCAGCCTCTGAGCTAGACTCGTGTGCTTCTAGCCGAAGTCAAGCTTCCACATACAAAAGTGCGACATATCCTCAAGAATGTCCCAGCACAAATTTTGTTTCATGCCCATCCAACAAATGGGGAGATTTATCTCGTTCTCAAGGAGGCTATGGGAACCGTTAAAGAGTCTACTTCCGGTTCCTCAAGTCGGCAAGGCAGTACGGTTAGGCAAGACAGTCGGCAATTATCTGCTTCGGTACCTGCTTCGTCAAGTAGGCCTAGTGCGGGACCCTCTGAGGCTGCGCCTGCACCTGTAGCCTCGACGTCGAGAAGCACTGGTGGTCCTTCACTATTCGCAGACGACACTGCCAGCGAAACAGAAGATACGGACTCTGACAGTTCCCTCAGGAATGGTTCTACTTCGCAAACTAAGCAAGATGGCACGAGGAGGCATTCGGATTCCACATGGGGCATGAAGAGACCAAAGGAGCAACAGATGCACACGAAGGAAGTAGCAAATGCATCCACTTCGCCGCAAAAGCGGGACAAATTCGCTCATCCCGGTCCACGCAAGTCGGCCCCTACAGCCAGCACCTCCGCTCCTGTTCAGCGCGAAAGTGGCACGCCTCGCGAAGCTGTGGCAGAGAGCGACGAGGAAGATCTTCTTACTGCGATCAGAGAATCCCAAAGTGTAGCTCCGGAGTCGAGGTCATCGCAACAAGTGGACGGTGCGCCTGTCATCATACCCGTTAGGAAGCAGCCTGAGCCGCCATCTATAGCTGCTGTCCGAGAAACTTTAGCGGAGCATGGACTCGACAGCAATTTTGATGATGGCATGGGTAGCAATCATGAAAATTTCAATTATGGGAATGCAATGGTGCTAGATGGAGAAGGAAATACCACCATCATGCCCTCGCACCACCGGAAATACGCTGAGCAAGAACAGTATGGGGAAGAGATACCACTTGAGCAGGTTGTAAGCCAAGCCGGACCGAGCCGGCTCCCACCGGACGTAGACGAGGATGGGGAAGATGACTTTGATCTCGACATGGATACGCGGCGGAGGTCAGCTTCAAGATCGCATCACAGGACAAGCAGTGGAGGCGGAAGCGCGAGGAAAGAAGTACCGGATCTGCTGTTTGATGGATATAAGGCTATGAGATCAAGAGGGAGATCGGTCCGACCTGGCCCTCCCGGAATGGACGAAGCATCGGTGAGCTGCCATAATCATAGCGTAGTCCGCTCGCGCACATATCTGACACTCGTCTACAAAGACTCGAGACTCATCCGTTCAAGAAGCAGAGTCTGTTGAAGACCAAGAGCTTGACGATGAGAAGTCAGTGGACCTGAAATTAACCGCACCCAAACGGGGTCCAACAAAGCCAGGCACTGTTCGACGGCGCTCAGATGACGATGGGTCCTCGGATAGCGATACGGTAGTAGTGACCTCGGTTCGAGCGGGCGCACCACCTGCCAAGACACGAGAGCAGCTTGAAGCGGAGCGAGAACAACGGCAGCGAGACCGCAAAGAACGTGAAGCCCGTCGTGAAGCTCGTAAGCTAGAGAAAGAGAAATCAAGCAGGAAAAGAAAGAGAAACCCGTTACCCAACTTCAGAAACACCCAAGGTCAAGAATTGAGCGAGCTGAAGGCTGCTTATCAGACATATTTGGCTGACTTGCGCAAATTGAAGAACGGCATGGAAGGCTCCGGTGCAAATCAGGTCATTGATCTTGAGGCCGAAGAAACTGCAGAACCACTCCCTGATATCGCCGCTGTAGCAGAAGGGAAAGCAAGTTGGACGCAGGTCTTTTCCTACGAAACACATAAAACGAAGGCGAACCGGCCGGACTATAACACGGTCAAGTTCTGGCCGTACAACTTACCGTTCCCGGGCCGCAGGAAGGACGAAGCTATAGTGGCCATGGCGGGAGGATGCGTCGTCAGTCTTCTACCCGGTAATAGCTTGAAGAATCGCTGCTGACTGTTGTGTGTTCGGCTGTGCAGATTCGGGTGTTTCGACTATCCGAGAAACGGGGTATCACCGAGTTGTGGAATGTAGTCGATGAGAGCATCAGCTGGGAACGAGAGGTATGTGTCACTACCACATACCGGCCTAAACACGAGAGATGCTGACCACGGGGTGGGACCAGGAATTGCGCGAAGTCTTCTATTCTTGCGCCTGGACACACGATGTCAGACGTGAGGCTGGCATTGCTGCGCATTGGCGTAAATGGCCGATCTTGTGCGTTGCAGGCATTGGCAAGGAGGTGAAGATCTTGGATGGATACTCGGGAGCTCTGCTGAAAGTGATACAAGGCCATGGCGGAGTAAGCTTAACCTGTCCGCCCTACCCACTAAGTTGTCCGCTTAAACGCTTGCCATCTCCTTGCAGCCTATTTACTCTCTCGCAGTCCACCCAGCTTTACCGCATGTCATTGCAACTGCTTCAGGCGACGAAGCGATCTCCTTATGGGATATCAGCGTACCTGTGTCGAAGCCAGAGACTGCTGCCGGTCATGGTATGCTGGAAGAACTGGACAAGCGGCGTAAAGGATACGCTGCGGGCGAGCGTCTTTGCGTCTTTGGCGGTTATGCCGGGCATGTCGAAGCAATCCTTTCTATCGTAAGGTCAAAGGCTTCCTTCTTGACGCCGAGAATCATGACTGACGACGCTGGCTTCCCGTAGTCAATTCATCCTTCTTTGCCTCTGCTGATGTCAGGTGGTGGTGACTGCAAGCTTCGCATATGGCGCATACCGGATAACCTACCTTCGAAACCCACTTCTTCCTTGACCTGCCCAGAGCCTATTGACCCTCCTGAAAAGTCAAGCCGGCCGCCCTCATTCGCATTCCCTATCTTCACGCAAACTTCGCTACATTCACATCATATTGATCATGTCGAATGGGTTGGCCATGCGGGGCACATACTCACGCGGTCGTTATGCTATGACGCACCCGGAAAGCGCGTTATCCGACTCTTCAGACCGAACTTCTTCGATACTTTTCAAAGCGATCTCGCGAAACCAGCGGATGTTATTGGTTTCGACATGGACTTTGGCCCACAAGTTGAGCTTCTAGCGAGGTGGACATCCCCATCATGTTCTGGTGGTATAGGCGACGGAGTCGTCTGCACGGCTACAGAGCTTGTCAAGCAGCAGGACGGGCAGCTTGCCGCGAGAAGAAGGGTCTATATCCCTTCAATAGAGCCCGCTATGCATATATACGATCTAGACGTAAAGGCTAAGCAGCCTGACATACAGGATTTGCTGCACAAGTATCCGTTCAAGTTGGGCGACGAATTCTTGTTTGAGGACGACAAGCGCAAGAACTGCGTTCTGAAGGCTGCGGATTGCCAAACGGCCGGGCGAGGATGGCTAGTGGGTGTCGGCGAAGGAGAAAAAATCAGTATCTGGAAGCGAAAGGACACAACCGAGTGGTCTGCTGCTAAAGCAGGACTGGGAGATCTACTGCGCAACCTGCAGCTTTCTGAAGATCGAGACAGCTCGCCTGAAGTTGAATACGGCGGGGCACCGCATGAAGACTCGCCAGGGGCCAACGGCGACGTATTCGCCGAGGCAAGCGCAAGGCGACCGCAAGAATGGCTAGTCGGTAATGGGGAGATACCGCCGATCTTTAATAAGTCAGCCGCTGCTTCCCTTGCGGTAACGAACGGAGTGCGCGTCAATGGCAATCACCTACCCTCACCGCCTCCTGAAGCTCAGGATGCGCTGGAAGCTGTGAATGGTGAGGCTGAAGTGACGGCTTCCGTCGTGCTGAATGGCACGCGAGACAGAGTCGTCGACTCGGGCTCTGATTTGCCAAATGTAGATGGGGTGCAGGACGATGTAGCACTGCCCGCAGCAGAAAGTGAGGAGGAACTATGGCCAGATCCAAGCCACGCTGCAAACGGTATGGAGGTCGATGAGCAGCACTATATGCGTAGTCCTTCTGTGGAATATGTAGACTAGCTACTTCCCGGGAGGTTCTTATTTTCCCGTTAGCCACGCGGCAGTAGCGATTAGCTTTCTTCAAGCTTAACCCCCTTCCAAGGTCACTGCCTACAGGCACATTGAGCTTGACATTGGGTTGTCCGGACTTGGGGCTGCTGCTCAGCTGCTGTGACTCCTCAGTGGTGAGCGAGAGCGGATCTAGATGGTATGACGGGTGTAACGGAACTTGACCCGAACAACAGTGGCGTTGCTCACGCAGACATGACACGACCGCGGCTTATAAAAGCATCACATGCTCCAGTGAAGTGACGAGCTACACTGAGTCTTCGTCACAAGCGCGATCTCACAGAACCGTCTATACTCTTCATGCGGATACTGCATGTCATTTGGGCCTTTTGCTCGAATCCACAACGTGATCGGAACAGGCGTCTGAGATTATGGCTTTGAAGCAGGCCTACCACTCGTTAAAAGACTATGACGCGCATTCCATGGCTCTGTTGTGCCGCCATTGGCCTTCTAGTGCCTAGCTTGCATGCGGAACAGGCGAGTCCTGCTGCATTCGTATCAGGAGTTGACAACGGGCTGAACCATGTTCCTGCATTCGACTACTTAACAGGCCCCGCTTCAGCAACAAGAGAACGACAGCAGCCGCGATGCTACAAGTATTGAGATCTGGCACCGTATTATACCTTACGCCTCTGGAGCCTCAGACGACGAGCCCTCGTGGTCAAAGCGTGGAACAATCAATGTGCAAGACGGCCAGGCTACTTGGAAGGCGGACAATGATGCCTTCGCCACTCTTTCAGATGATGGAGACCTCTATCAGGTTGGCTTTGAAGGAAGGCATTCGCCTTTAGACAGTAAAGTAGCCATCACGAACTTCGTCAGCGTTCCAGAGGTACCTTTTGCGTTAAATGACAAGTCGTGACGATCATTGACAATACCTTGTTGCGCTCCAAATTGCGCTCCAAATCAGTGCCATCTACATACGGAAAGTAATAGCCCGCTTAAAGACACTATTACACTGAACGTCCAGTCGAGGAAAGACTCGTCAAAGCCAAATCACCTGTCGTATTTCGTGGAAGGCGCCCAAGTAACAAGATGTCAGCCAGGCGAGCGTGCGACCCGCTTCAATACGACAGTCAGACTGTCATATCCCGCTACGATAGAAGCGTAAGGTCTAAAAGTTGACGAAGCCTTGACTATGTTGACTCTTTACTGTAGCCCTCGACTACATCAACCTGTAGTTGTCAATTACCAGCCAGACGGCACCGTGAAAGAACCAGAACCCGAGCGGTCGTAAGTAGTCCTGCTTTCGCCATGTTGCAATATGTTCAAGCTAATGACTGTTATCCCACAGCTTCATTCAGAAGTACGTGTTGTAGTTTTGGATACCCTGTATGCGTGTCGGTACTGACGCAGGTTTCTGCATGACTTCCAAACAGATATTGGATGTGGGCAGTGCCTATAGTGTTGCTCTTGATGACAAGTGGCGGCGGCGAGGAAGAGGGAGCTGCACCCGCTAGGCGGTGACATTTTAAGTGGTGTATGAGGCAGAAGTATGCCTGTAATGAAGCACAATGTGGTTGCGCATCCGGACCGTACAAATATTCGCGAGCGAGGCGAATGTGTGCATGGTATGATATAGTGAGGCTGAGCCAGGCTAATCGAGTTTCTTGAAGGTCGGCCGTTTGCAGCCTTCCATTTCCAAGCATGAAAATCAAGGCAATTTAGTAGATCTGCGGCCAAAGCGTGATGACGATGAAAAGACACATGACATTCAAATAACAATAATAGGAGTATCCCCTTACCGTATGCCAATTAGTTCTTCCAGCTCCGTAGGACGCTCTTTACGACGCGTTACTTGCCTGGCTCTCTGGCTCTACGCATCTGGCCGGCCGACGGGCTCCACGGCCGAGCGTCCGCCCTCTCTGTGGCAAGGGCTGCCCCCGCTTATCGCCCAGCGTGCTGCTGCCGGCCGTAGAATACTGCTAAAGCATTTAAAGAAGATACATCTTTCGTACCCACATCTTGTTCTCCTTCTTCCACTTCTCATCAACCCATCTGCTCAAGTCTTCCTGACCAGTCTCCCATTTCATTACTTCATCTTTCCTAACAATGGTCAACGCTCCTGAAACAAACTGGAGGCAGCTTGACATCGCGATCTGCGGTGCTGGTATCTCTGGCTTCGCTGCTGCCGTTGCTCTTCGTCGTGCAGGTTAGTGTTCATAATCTCATAGTCTTCCTGATGCTCGCTTGGCAAAAGCTGCCTAGCGATACAGTATCACGGACATACTCGCTGACATTTCCCTGTTTCATCTCAACAGGGCACAAGGTCACATGCTACGAACGATATGACTTCGCTGGAGAAGTCGGTGCCTCCATCAGTTGCGCCATGAACGGTACACAATGGCTCGAAGAGTGGAAAGTCGACACTGCTGCCATGAGACCCGTTATTCTTCAAAATCTCGTTATGCACCACGTGAGTGTCTATCGGCATTTTGCTCCGTAATATCCGGAAGAGATTCTGAACATCGATGCTGACCGTTCCTACAATTATATAGTGGGAAAGCGGCAAACCAATCAACTACTATGACCTCCAAGACTACAAGGACAAGTGGGGTTACGTTTACAACATGTTCCACAGACAGTGAGTGTCATGCCGTATCAAGCCCGTATACGTCACGTGGCACTGACGGCTATCGTTTGCTGAACAGGGACATGCACCAAATTTTGATGGAGACAGCTCTTAGCCCTGAAGGAGAAGGTATCCCAGCTACACTACATACCCAGCACCGAGTCAAGACAGTCGACTACGAAGCGGGGACCGTAACTTTCGAGAATGGCAAGACTATCAAAGCCGACATGATCATCGGTTCAGACGGTATCCGTTCTGCTGTCCGACCCAACCTGGGAATTGAGTAAGTCTTGAGCATTTCAAGCCAATTTCGCCTTCAGCTGCTGAGATTGCCTTCACTGTTTCTCTCTACCTTCAACAGGGCCAACATCAAGCCTGCTCCTCTGGCCGCCTACCGAGCTAACATTGCAGCCAAGACTTGCGAAGAGCTAGGACTTGAGAACTTGACTGCTTCCAACGGTATTGACTACTGGGGAGGTTTCAAGGAGGGCGACCGAAGTCAATACTTCAAGATCGTTCTCAGTGGATGCCGAAGTGGCGAAATTCTTTCATTCTACCTCTTCATGCCCGTGAGTGTCTTGGAGGACCAGATTCATCTGTGCGCTGTCTGACCTTGCTCTGTCTTCGCTTTCACAGGAAGAGCTTACACCCCAACGCAAGGAAGGCTTCCGTTTCGCTGAGGTAGACATCGAGGAGATCGCCAAGCCATTCCGTGACGCTGGCCTTGACAAGCGAGTTACCGACCTTATCGAGCACTCCTTCGACCGTATGCCATGGAGATTATATCTTCACGATCCTTACCCATACTGGTCAAAGGGTCTCGCTACCCTCACCGGTGACGCTGCCCACCCAATGTTGCCAAACCAGAGCCAGTAAGTATCTATTCGCTTGTCCAGTCGTTACCGTACCGCAACTAAATATGGACTCGTTACAGGGGTGCTGTCCAAGCCATTGAGGATGCCGCCGCTCTGTACATCATCTTCTCCAAAGACTATGGCTACACCAACGATGTCGCTGCCGGCCTTCAATTGTACGAGAAGATCCGCAAGCCAAGAGCCACTCGTGTCCAAGCTGCTTCCATCCGTGCGACCGAAGATATCAACGAGCGAATCGGTTTCTCAAGCACACCCTACTCTCAAGGCAAGCATGCCGACACTGGTGTGTTGACCATCGACGAGATGAACCTTGTAAGCTGTCACTATCGGCAGATTTCCTCAATTCTGCATGCTGACTCGAGTATCTTTCCAGTATAACATGCGCCAAGATGTAGCTGCTAATGCCGGCGACTTCCCAGTCAAGGCTACCGCAAACGGTGCCAACGGCGTTAACGGTCATTAAGATCTAAGAATGACGTCGCCATGAGTAGCTTCGCGAACGTTGCAAGCAGTCATGGGCGACTTACAGTCTATAAGCCTTGGGAAGAGGCTTCGTAGTAGTCGCATATCAGTGCTTCGTTTGGGCGTTCAGTTGTTCGACTGTATATTGTACAAAGATGTCATCAGCAGTTGTGGAATAGATGCAATAGTAATGTGAAGTCAAGACAAAGCCATTCATCGTCTCGGACTTACGGATACCGTTTGCCTTCATGACAAAGGCATTCTGCATGCTGACTTTGCCTTTGCCTTTGGACGGGCCGAATGGGATCTTAGCTTCCAAAACCATGCTGAGATGTTGTCTCGCGTCATCGAAGTGGGCTGGCCCAAGCTTGACTAGGAGACGCGCCAACTCCACGTGGCACAGGTACGCTACGTGATGGTCGAGCTCCAACTTGGTAGAGTTGGTAATGCCCACTTCCAGAGACTTTATCGCAAGTCTTAGTATGCGCGAGTACGGAATGCAGTTCGAAATTTTAGCTTACCTCAATCATACTCTTGTCTGCCTCTGCATGTGTCATGGGAGGATCGAAAGCTTCGGCTTTCACCTGCGGATCGGGACGGTATAGATACTGCAGCAAGACGCCACGAAGGAAGTGCGCGAGGCAATATTCTGAAAGGAAGAGAGGTTCGAACGAAAGTACAGAAAAAGATATATGCGGGGCTTGCTTACCGTCCCACCATCCTGTAGGCAATGAGTCCTGTCGACGCTCGCGAACGCCTTCTAAGCCAGCCAGGACGGCATTTACCTCGGGTAAATGGACCTGCAAAATGGCTTGACGTGTAGCCAGAGACAAACAGCTGAGCATGTACGCAAGCTCTAGGCCTGGTAAAGCTAAACTATCGTGTTGTGACAAGAACTTCTTGCTCTTGCGCGCCACGTATTTCTGTAACGATCAATGGTTGGCAATGAGGTTACATAGGTTGCCTTTTGAATTTCTCACCTCAAAAGGCAGGGATTTGCCAGCTATGCGCTGGACAAAACCAGGAATAGTCTTCATGATCTCCCTGATCTGTAGCTTGCGAATGGCTACCTCTGCTTCTTCATCGGCAGTGTTGACTGTCTCCCGCTGCAAGACTTCGTACATTGTGACAGCCTGTCCATACGAGTACACTGCTTTGGACCAGTTGGACTCCTTCGCTAGGATGCTAAGACTTTCATTTGCATTGATGTAGTCGCCCAAAGAGAGATAGGTGAGTGACAGGTCCCATCTGACAATGTATTGGATCTGCTTGAAAGACGCGCCGGCATCGCTTTGAATCTGCAATGCTTTGCTGTTGGGTTTGGTGGCAGAGCAGGGACTATCAGCAAGCGGTGGATGAACGCCAATGTTACGCGACACCTACTGGTACTGTTCGATAGCTCTGGCTGCCAGTGTCTGGGCTGAGAAGAGTCTACCAGAAAAGTAAAGGAAGAAGACACCATCTGGGTATCGAGCAAGGTTATACTGAAGTATACGCTCGGCGAGGTCAATGTCGACGTCTTGGACGGGAATGAAACTTGAAATGATGAGATGATAGGTAAGCAAAACCAGATCACATACCTTGACGAGAGATGAGAAGAGACAGGTCAGCTCATGGACAGTCACCAGCATGCGGATCATAACTCACTGGACGTCGAAGGCCCTCCTTTCCAGGACCTTCACCCAGTATGGGCTCTTTGCCACCTTTCGTCCATCCTCCAGTCCTCATCAGAATGTCTAAGGCTTCCTCGCGATTTCCAGAAAAGCCAAAGAGTTCGACAATCTTGATGGCGGTAGAGGGCAGCAGAGACAGGACTAAAGAGCTGCAACCGATACCGAAGTCTACTCCTGAGCGGAAATCGAGATCTATCGCCGGGTCGTGTTTGGAAGGATGCGCTGCATCTGCAGCTTCAACGAAGCGCCGTAAGACCTTGTAAATAGCGTATGATGTACGCATATTGAGAGATCTGTTTGTGATTCAAGTCAGCCTTATACAGCATGGTCCTAATTGGCCGCAGACTCACTCTTTGATAAAGGCAAGGAAGTCACCCGCGTACATCAGAGAAGCCATAGCCTTGCTGTGGAGGCAGACCTGAAAGTCAGACGCGACTCCGCGCTAGCTTTGTAAGCTGCAGAGTCCACTCACATAAGCAGGCACTCAGCATATGCTAGTTCTGCGTGCCTCTGTAGCACAGACATGCGCTGTGCGACTTCAACAGTCAAAGAACTGCCACGCGTAATGTTACTGTAGCCGCCAGCTATCTTCTCGGACCAGGACCAGCCCCGTCCTCCACTTTGTACCCAATTATTACGCTCCTTGTCCGCTATATGAAGGCACTTCTTGCATTCTTCGACAGCTGCTGCTAACTCCGCTGGCTCGAAGGACATCAGAGCTTTAATGCTGTTTAGGGTGGCCGAGCCAAGCGCGTAATATAAACGATCCTCCTTGTGCTTTTGACATATAGCTTCTGCTTGGGCGAATTGAGAGTTCAAGAAGAGACTGATAGCATACCAGATCTGGCGTAGATCGGCTTGCAAGTCGGTATCCTTTGCTACTGCAACGGCCAGTCTGCTTGCGTCGGCCGGTGTAAAGTTGGTCAAGGACGGGCCTATTTGGGCAACGGCGGCGCTTTGAGGAGCAGCAGAGGTCGGAGATAGTGTTTCAGGAGCGTCGACGAACTCTTCCGGACTATCGTAATTCTCATCTTCGGAAGACGACTCTATCAAGCTGTCATCAACGTATCCTCTGTGGCGAAGATCGGCTGTTGCGGAGGTATCGTTTGCGGAAGGCAGAGTCGCCGCTGACACTGATGCAGATGCGTTGCTACTGTTCTGTAGAGACCCTGTTGCCAAACTAGTGGTTGCCGACGAAAGGCCAGATTGAGCAGATGTCGAGAGGGATGTGTCACGCTCAGACGGCAGATCTGAGACCGAGGAGTCGAGGCTTGTTGAAGTATAGCTGGGGATGCGACGGCTTGCAGGAGTATCCTTGACCTTGGTGAAGCTTCCAATAAGGTCGGAAGCCTTCACGTCAGACCCATGGCTGGCAGAATGGGAGTGTAAGCTGGGAGCTCCTTCCACGCATGAATGATCAGAGGCCGAAGGGCGAGCATGGCCCTTGGCAACATCTATCACAGCTTACCCGCTAGACTTGATTGAAGCACCTGACCCAGATCTAGACAGCTTCTTCAGTCTGGACTGAGTGTGTGTCTCCGGACTCCCGCTGCTAGCAGTCGCTGTATTGCTCGCGGTGGTCGGCGCGTCACTCTGTATGTTGCCAGAGGCTTTGCGGTGCGAGCTCGACGAGCTTTTGCGCGAGAAAAGCGGCATTGCAGCCGTTGACAATTGTAGTGCTTGGGTCAACTTACACTGTGCTGCTCGCTCTAAGGTACTCCAAATGTGATACTATGCAAGAGGCAAAGTGCGGACTCCGCTTGACCGTTAGGTGCTGTCGATCATCATCAATTCGGCAGACCATTGCTCATTGAGTTTATCCGTAATCATAAACGCAATGTGACAATCGGCCATGAACACGCTCTTAGTAGTATACAAAATGATTGCATTCACTGTGGAGACCCTCCACTGGCACTCCCGGCGAACGCAAAGTATCCGTCTTGGGGCAGCGGAGATGTTCACGAAGATCAATAATATTCGAGAAAGCTAAAAGGATTCAGTCGTTCTCGTCAGTATTGTGTTGCTCCATCAAGCTTGACACGAGAGCTACTTACAGGAGACTGAAGCTTGCGCCAATCAGAAAGACAAGGAGCCAGAGTCTGCCCTCCCTGTTGCGATCTCTAGCTTGTCGAAGTTGCTTATTTCCCTCCTCGACTCGACCTGAGACTAGTACTGAGTCCTCCCACAGTTTGTCTGTAATCTCCATCTGCTGTGTAAGATGTACAGCAAGCTCAGATTGCAAATTCGATATCTCGAGTAGAGAAGTTTGAGCCTTTTCTATCGAGGCGAGTTGAGAATTGGCTTCTTGCAACAAAGCTGAGGACTCCGATTCGAATTGTTGTATCTGCTCTTGCGAGAGGACTGTATCTATTGGAGGTTCGACATCGTCATAGTCTGTGCCATTCGTCACGGCTTTCGATATTGGCGCCGGCACGAACATAGATGGGACGGTTGGATCGAGCTTATTAGCAGATTTAGTTGACTCGCGCTCAACCATGCTTATGTGTGCAGTATTTCGCGACATGTTCTGCTTCTCCAGCTGACGCGCAACCCGTAGTTCTTGTTGCTCTTGCTGTATCCTCCCAACATCTGCCAGTCGACGCGACAAGTAGAGGACAACTTGCTGCCGGTGAGCATGCAGTTGCTCTTCGGATTGAGCTTGTTGATTGCCATGTAAAGCTGGTATGCCCAAGAAGCGAGATATATTATTTGCAGATATGGACGAAAGCGTGCGACTAGCCTTTGCGTGTCGGTCTGTGGAAGCATGACAGATGTCAACAGGATTTCAGAAGCAACGCGCCAGAGCGCAAGCTTGAGGAATAAGTCCTTCTCGTAACAACTTACTGTTTTCAGCTTGCTCCAGTTGGCGGACTCGATTCATGCACCTCTTCAGAGTAGTTTTGGCTTGCCAGTCCACCTCGTCACGTTCTCGGTCACTCAGCCACTTGACGTCCTTCCAAGCTTCAAGCACGCCTTTAGAGAGGTCCAAGTCGCCTCTGCTCTTGTTGCCTGTGCCCTTGCCTTTGTATGCATTGCTGCCACCTGACGATGATGATGATGCGGATGAGAGATCGAGGTACGCTCGTCTGATAGACGTGAGGAACAGGCCCAGAGATGCAACCGCACTGGCTATACGCGTAGCTTCAAGAGTCCAGACATCCAGGTCAGGGTCATTGACGTCTATGCTGGACGTGCTGTCTTGTTGCCGCTGCAGCGCTTGTGCTCTTGCCAGTCTGCGCTTCCGGCGACGGCGGAGAGCGTCGACATACTCTTGCTTCTCTACCGATGCAGGACTCGCTTTCGACGTAGAGGCCTGCGATACTTCTTGGAACTCTCGCAGACGACTCGTCATAGCTAGCACGCACTACTGCCACTTTGGCGAGCTGATTGGAGCCATAGCAAGATGCTGGCCGCGAAACACGAGCCGCTCTCTTCGAAGGTCTGCAATTCAGGCATCTTTTACAGACGAGATTGACCGACGAAAAAATGAAAGGAGCTACCCTGAGGTCAGGTATACTATGTGTCTTTGAAAATTGCCTAAACATCCTTTCTGGCCTTTTGGTACGTTTAATCTTCTCTGGAAGGCTAGACAATGCGCAGAACAATTGCTAATTGAGTGCTACCATCACAGGCTTAGATCAAGTGTTGTGCGTGCTGTCAACAAACTTGACAATTCGTGCAGCCCGCTGGCTACTACTAGATGGTCATCTGGTCTGTGTTCTCACTACCGTCTCGGGTCGCACAATTGCTTGAACAGCGGAGACGAAAGTGCTATCAAAAGGCGGAAATCGCTCGGATCGACTCGGGCAGGATCACGTAGGGCCGGGGCTCTGGCAATTATTCCTTGCTGACACAGTCATACGGAAAAAATTTTCGAATTCCTTACACAAGAAAAGACGTTCGTTTGAATTCGATAAGCTGGCACTTCGCGGCAGTGCTCCCTGCGAAGTCTTTTTAAGGCAGAGCTTGCTACTCGAATTATGGCTAGACTGGACAATGGAACCAGCGAAGTCTTGCGCCTTCTATTTAGGGTACAAGCCTTTCGAAGGCCTCACTAGCTATTTCAATTCGGAAAGTTTCGTAGTAAGCAGTCTGCCTCGTTGCCCATTATGGATGACTTGTCAAGCAACACGAAGATAGTCGTATAGGCAGTCCGCGAGCATCTCACAAAAGGCCAAAAGTCTGACTCACAGTATGTCTAACTGTGAGTCAGACTTTTGGCCTTTTGTGAGGAGATGTAATTAGAGATGGACGCGCGCAGAAACAGCTTCACGATTGTCGGTATACCAAGTGTATGAATTGGGGTTTCATTACGTTCTACGAGTACGACTAACCTACAATATATCTGCGTACAGGACAATACACAACTAATTCATTACAAGTACTTCTAGCTGAAAGCAATGATTGCACTAATGTCTATAGTCCAGGCTTACTATTTCGCTGAAACAACGGTGGTGTCGCTGTCTTTCCTTCCGATTCTGCCAGCCTCGCTTGAAGTTTTCCTACTTGGACTATCACCATTATGCTGGCCTGCGGAATCTGATGCGGCCTTTTCAGGATCGTCTACATTCTTGGACTTTTTGGGTGGTCCTAGAGGACGGTTCTTGATGCATAGGGCACAGATCAAGGCTATTCCAGCTACTGGAACGCCGCAGATATAGGTCCAGCGCACTGAGTGTGTGTAGGCGTGTACGACATTGGCAAGGTCTTCTCCTGCTACGATGCCGCGGATTTCCGTTGGTGAAGAGGCTACCACTGCGGGTACTCCTGGAGCAACTGTAGGTGCAACAATCAGCATAAGTCGTTATAAAAGAGACAGTCAGAATACTGATGCGAACTTACACTTCTCTAGGTTCGATTTCAGCTCGTCGTTGAAGATGGCACCAGCGACAGCTAGACCGATCAAACCGCCGAGCATTTGGATGAAAGTGAGCACACCCATAACTCGACTGATCTTCTGCTTCTCCTTTGCATATTCAGCTTGAGCGGCCAACATGCCCATTTGCATGAACATTCCGATACCGACACCACAAAGGATTTCGAACCCAATGACGTTGGCGAATTTGGTATTCTCATCGACGGTGAAAAGGAGGCCACATCCTATTGCGGCTATCATTGGGCCTGCAATGAGGAAGGGAGTGTATTTGCCAATGATTCGTACGCTGATGCCGCAGACTATGTTTGTGACAACGAGCGAGAGGATGAGACCGAGCAAGTCGAGTCCTGCCTTAGTAGCGCTGTGGCCGAGAGCAGCTTCGAAGTAGATGGGAGCGTAGTACGTGATGATGAGCATGATCCATCGAACAGCGAGTTGACTGGGAAGATACGAGACAATCAGTCAAGATCGAATGCTGCCGCTGGGTTGGGATGTGAGACCTACCTGCCAAGAATCGCATCAAAAGACCAATTGCGGAAGAGAGACATGATTAACATGGCTTTGTCTCCCATGTAGATCTCCCAAGCAATAATGATTGGGACGAGAACGCCAGTCACAACGAGCGTGGCGATGACGGAGCCATCCTTCCATCCTTTCTCTGAACCGCCCCAAGTGGTGGCCAACACCAAGCAGGTGACAGCTGCCAAGATCAAAGCTGTTGCGACCCAGTCGATGCTGGCGAGACGTTGATACCACTTGCGATTGTCTCCGCGAGCGACGGCGGCGGGCTTGCCCTTGCGTACAAAGACCGTTACTGCTGCGAAGGCAATTGCACCGAATGGCAGGTTGATCCAGAAGCACCTATAAGTAAGTAGAGTCAGCTCATGTACATTTGCGGCCGAAGTTCTCCACATTGTGTCTGAACTTACCAGCGCCAGGTGACATGGTCGGCAAATGCACCTCCAAGCAATGGACCGACAACGCTCGAAATGCCGAAGACTGATCCGAAGAGTCCCATGTATTTGGCTCGATTCTCCAGAGCGATGATCTCGGTCATCAATGTAAGCATCGATACCATCAGACCAGCGGCGCCCAGTCCTGTCACTGTTCGTCCGAAGATGAGGATGTTGATATTGGGAGCAGCTGCACAGAGGATGGAGCCGACTTCGAAGACGACGATAGAGCCAAGGAAGATGAATCTGTGGTGCGTCAAAGTGAACAGTCAGACGTGTATCTTGCTAATTCCGCACTTCTGCCGTGTACATGCATTCTACTTACTTGGGTACGTAAAGAGAACACACTTGGCCCATAGTGGGCATGAAAGCGCATTGTGATAGAACGTATCCGCCTACGTAAGGAAAGGGATCAGCTTGGTCATCTACTTGGGTCTAGCTGAAGCATTTTCACTGGCGTACCTGAGACCCATGTTACTGCATCCAACGCGTTAAACGCCGAAACTATTTTGGGCAACGCTGATGCCAGGATAGTTTGGTCGAGTGCGATGAGGAAGAGGGAAAGCTGAAGTAGCGAGACGTGTTAAAAGTCAGTATACGTCTTGTTATCATAGATGAACAGAAAGAGCTTGCTCACCATCATGCCTGTAAAGGCGGCTGCTAATTGCTTGCCGTGGAGTTCCAGGCTTTCTTCAGCCTGAGGGGCGGCCTTCTCCTCAGCAGTAGCGATGTTGCCTTTGTCGGACTTAGTTGCTGCTACTGCAGCTTCAGAGGCAGCGACATCGACTGACTGAGCGGGTGCGGGAGATTGTGCCATCTTGCGCAATAGCGAATTGTTCAGTGCGTTCTTGCTGAGAATGCTTTTCAGCACGTGCAGGAGATCTCCAGCAGGTATGGGGAAGCTGTTCTTCTAGTGATGCAAGGGGAAGGAAGAATAGACAATGAGATAGGAAATAATCAAGATGCAAGAGACGAGAGACGTCCACATCAGCCTTTTATCAGAAATACCAAAATAAATTGCACATACCGAAACTTGACCTTGCTCCGTTACTAAAATCCGAGCGATCTCGGCTTTGTTCTACGGCTTTGGCGGGCGGAGCACATCTGACGGGGCAAAAGATAAAGACAGGCAGTGGAGTATCGGGATTAGGAGCCGGACGAATGGCATACTCATGCTTCTCTAATACACTACTGCACGCAGCGAAGGCCTGAGTACGCGTCCTGGCGGCATTGCTCTCTGAACAAGCCGCAGCGCACGGACCTCATGCAGATCAAGGAGCACGTGCTTCAGCTGCTGTCACCAAGTCATTCCTAAAATAGACAATATGTAGCTACTATGTTAATAAAAGATAGAGCGAGCAGTTGCAAGAAGTAGCTGCATCTGATATCGCCATTGTCATCAGATGCTGCTCATCGCTATCGATGACGCCTTTATTTCGGCTTCTGTAATCATCGCAGCTGGAACCTTCCTGACAATGCTCTAATCAGATTGACCTGAGCCCTCTGATACTGCTTTCAGCATCACGCAGTATCTACTCCTCCAGCACGGCTCTACCATCAATCTTTCCCACCACGGAGAACAGATATCGCTCATCTATGATGGCAGAATGCGTGGCATTGCTAGCAGGAAGCTTGGCAGAGTCATGGCGGGTGTAGGTGAAAGTGCCAACTTCAAAGGTCGCTTTGCACATTATCTTGGAAAGTTCGGCAGTACTAATAAGAAGACGAATACGGCTCGTGGTAAGTATTGACAGCTGCTGGTAAGTGCCCGTCACTGACAAGCTATACCCCAGAGATCATCCACGAGGGGGAGATCCTGGAATGCTTCGAGGCATTCAGCCGCAAGGTAGTTCTCGTGATTCCTCATGCCTCGCCCAGCGGCTTGCCTACCGAGCGCATTCATCGTCAAACTCCAGAAACTATCACGAACCTTCTCTTCGGTCTCACGCACGCGTCAAATTGCCTTTGGGCCTACAAATGCATTTCATCGATGGCAATACCTATCCAAATAAAATCGACCTTGACGAAGCTGTAGCCGTCTTATGGAAAGTCTATCGAGATCACGCCATCAGAGATGATAACGGGGATGTCGTCTCAGTACGCCCTCGTACGCCATGCAGTGATGTTGACTATTGGGACAGCGTTTGCCAGTACCTCAAGACCATCGCGAGGAGAAGCTGTGCTTCCGATTACTCGGTCGAATCAGTCTACAGCTTAACCAACAGCAGGGCCTGGAACTATGGCAACGAATCTATGCCGCCTTTCCCTCTTTCATTCTGGGGCGGCAGCATAAACACAGTGCCCCGGCAACGTCTTTCCAACATTTCAGCTGAAGTCGAATCGTCTACACGTACCCTCAAAGATAGCCGAGACGCAGGCATTGAGCTGTCTAAAGCCTTCCGAGATCCTCGGTGAGCACTGCGGAATCTCGTGAGCAAACAGGAAAGTTCTGATCATACAGATAGGCGCGCACCACTGAAAGCACTGTCTCCCAATCCTAAGAGGAAGACCATAGAGGCCCAGAGTACTTCACCACCCAGAATAGCTGCAGCGTCATCGTCAACACATGCAGCAGCAACTGTTCCCGAGGCCTCCAGGCTGCGGCGCTCAGGCGCCGGTGTCAGACGGCGACGGATTGAAAAAGGCAAAAATAGTATTTGACATTAGTTTTTGGATTTGATTGTTCATTGCAAAGTTAGTTTTTTTGGATTTGATTTTAGCGTGACTAACCGACAGCGCTGAGTTCAATTATCAAAATCAAAAATCTGGCCTTTATCCTTTGTGAGTTATTCCCGGTTCGTTTACTCGTGGTACACTCGCTGAGCGTTCTTGGAAATATCAGCTGGCCTTTTGGTATGTTCCTTTCTTCGGAAAGACTATCATTTCGCATCAGAAGATTAATCGCGTTCGTCTCACAGGCTTAGATCAGTACGTTGCAACGTTATCATCAATACTAGTGATTTCTTTGCTTACTATTGTTCCGCTACACAGAGTGTAGTATCTGTTCTTGTGAGTTCGACTCCATGATCGGTCGTACTTTGAGCTCTCTGGCTTACGCCGTTTGCTTCCTCCCTTCTCAGAATAGCGTAATTGCTGTTAGTTTCTCATAGAGAAACCAATCAATTACCTTATGTTTCTCGCCTCCTTTGAGTTGTCTACTTGTAGCATCTCTTAGGACGATGGCCTCTGCATTACACTTTCGCATTGGCTGTCAGGGCTTCCACATAATTTATTGCCAAAATCCTCTTCCTTTTTGCTCTTTTTGCTCTGAAGCCAAGTGTAACAGGCCTACAGCTTGCAGCACCGGTACAGAACCGCTGAAACAATTTGGAATCCAAGCAACTACGTGACGCACATGCTAAGTAGCACCTTCTCGCTGCTGGAAAGCATGTATTAGGGGCCGACTTTTCTATTGCTGTCCAGCGAGAGCTACATCGGGATGATCACGTGCACCTCTCTCCCCCGCCGATCACAGACCTGAGTGGAGTCCACGAGCCACAAGCGGTTTCACTGCCTGTGGAAAGGGCTGTAGTGCCAAGGGGGAGCAGTCAATTCGATGTGCAGGTTCCGGTATGTCATTGAACGAAATTTAGCCAGTTCTCAAGCT